>JAUZTA010000027.1:22871157-22883160 GCA_034780835.1 Ctenochaetus striatus
CTCACTCTCTCTCTCTCTCTTTCTTTCTTTGTCATCTCCTTCCTCTTCTTCTGCAGGAGTTCTCCCCTTCAGACTACAGAAATAACTCTGTGTCCAGCAGGACCCCGACCCCACCGGGACGCTACTCACCCCACAGCCCCATCGATCGGGACGTGCCCATGTCCCCCCGTCGCAGGTAGAGACACTCAAAACACCATCTTCCACTGCGGTCATGGATGACACACACCTCTAATCTGTTGTTGCTCCATGAAGTTTAAATATGATACAATCTGGCAAGTTTAACCAGACATACAAATCATAATTTACAATGAAAAGTGGAAAAAAGACCCACTTTATTTATATGTTTAAATATGAAAAACCAGATGTTTTTACAGTCCACAAAATGCACATCATTCAAAACCACCACCAGATTTCAGTCCATTATATTTTATGACCACATGAGTTAAATTAAATCGAAAAAAATTATATGTAAAACTTAAATTTCACATTACATAAAACTAGTTTCTCTATGGAGACTGGACAAGTTATTTTATAAAGACAGCTTTTAGCGCCATCTACAGGCAGAACACAGACTCAGGTTTATAAAATAGACATAAGTGGGTCCTGAGAAGCTTGAAGTCTTTTCAAACATGTTGGAAAAACAAGAAGAAAATGGATTAGAAGAAGTTAGTTTATGCAGAAACTAACTTTACATAGAGACATTTATTGAAAGTTAATGTGCTGACCTTCGAGTCTGTTATTCTACTGAATTGTTTTATGGAAATGTAATCTTGATAAAGTGTTAGATTATCTAAGATCTACAGGACTCAGCGCTGATACAGTTTCTAAATAAAATGATTAACTTCAGCTTGGAAAACAGCGTTTTAACTGCAGGGAAATTTTTGCTAAATTACATGAGGTTAAATCAGAGGTTAAGTCATTTGTGTGAGCTACTTTTGGAATTTATCTGGTTTGCCAGAGGAATTATTTATTCTTCCCTTCAAAAGTCTTTGTGGTGAGGCAGTTAAAAGTGCAAATGGATGGAAAAGTCTGGTAAACCAGCCAGTCACTGAGTGTTGTAGTTACTGTATGAGATTTTTTAGAGAATCCATGTTATTAAAGACAGAAGTGGACTTCAAGTGACGTTAGCATGAGCTGCAGCTCCACATCTGATCCTCTGGATTTTCCTGAAGAATTAATCCCAAACACTTTTACATAGAAATCAGTCCACAGGCTGTTTAGATCAACAGATAAAGTTAAAAAAAAGGTCTCGTTTTATAAAGTTATGTTACAGTCTGTTCACACTTCGGCAGTGCAAAGGATTAATAAGTGTTATTTGCTTCCTTTAAGTCATCTTGAGAATTCGCTGCTGTGTTGCAGCTGACCCTCCGCTTGGTGCCGTTTGCAGCTGCACAGTGACTCAACAGCCGTAAATTAACTTTCAGCCTTTGGGAAACACTAAACTGTGTCCGTCACCTGCACTGCCGTTTGCTTTTTCCTGCCTCGCCTCCTCTGATGAGGTGATGTAGCTGTAATTCGACCCAGGTCATCGCATGCAGATGCTGGCCTTTGAACTCTTTTCCTTTTCTTTTTTTTGAATCACTTTGACTCATAGATGTTTTTTAATGTCCCAGCAGAGATGAAAATCTTCTTTGAGTCTCCTTTGCGTCCCTTCTCTCAGCTGCAGAGCCTCCTGCGTGTGTTTTCGCAGTGCAGGACGGTTGACTTTGGCCCCGGTTCTCCTGCTGGGTAACCACAGCCAGCGATATGACGTGTCAGCAACTGCAGTCATGTGCAAACACCCCCCCCAAAAACAAAAAAAAAATCAGATTTTACTTCTCCCCCCTGAGTGGCCCCCAGTCTGGAGCCCCCAGTCTGCACACACACCAAGCTCCTCCCCCGGCCAATCACAGGCTCTGTGACACCCATCTGCCCACCCCCTTCATGTCGCATAACCAATGAGTTTGTGGCCGGAGGCACACCTTTCAGTCGGATTCTTGTTTTTCTGTCTCGTCTGGTTCAGATAGAGGTGTGTGATCGGCGTCTGTGTGTGTGTGTGCATGTGTGTGTGTGTGTTATTATTATTGTTTCTCTCGTTTGGTCTGAGTTAGAAACACACAGACAGTCACTGGAGAGAAAAGCTGAGCTGCTGCTCTTTGTTGCATCCTTCTTTCTGTCTGAGGTGAGTCTTTCATGTGAAGTTGGATTTCTTTTGTCAGGATTTTCCCACTCCTGCGATGTGTTGTACTTGGAGGAAGTCAGTTTCAGTGATGTGGTTTGGAATTTGGCCTCGTGATCTTGGATATGTTTTGGCTGCATGTGTGTGTGCTGTGACTTGATCATTATCACTTTTCCACCTCTGTGCCGAGTCTGCACATGGAAACCAGAGAGACGTTTATATGTTATAGATTCAACACAATCACCAGATGACAGATCAGTCTGCAGTCGTCTTGTTCTTTGTAAAATCTGACAGCCTTCAGTGCAGATTTTGTTACAAACCGTTTGCTCAGTCGCACTCCGTTCTTTCTCACCCTCTCGCCTGTTATTTGTTTTCCTCCCTTTTTGACCTAAACTTTCCATTTGTTTTGAGATTGCAGTTTGAGAAGGGATGGTAAGCGAAGCGAAAAAAGGGGGGAAATGGACTGAGGGTGGAGCTGAGCATGTGGAGGACTTGGAGGGTGTTCTTTCAGAGGTCTGTTTTCAATTTGAATCATGTTTGATGATGTATAGGAGAGGGACTGAACATTTGCTTCGGTTGAATATTTTGTTGTCTTGTTGGTTTGCCATCTCGTGTTTCAGCCTTGTTCATTAAGCATGAAGCTGAAGCCCGGAGCTGATATCCAGACTGGAACAACATCCGTTTAAACACACACACATGGCCGTGTTTAAAACTTATATAACCTCTATGAACATATGAGATGTAGTGAGGAACACTGCAGTACCAGAGAGGGCCGTAAGTATTTGGACAGCGGCAGTGTTTTAAAGGTTTTGACTTTGTTTTTCTGTATATTAGCAATACAATAAAACCATGACTCGGTTTGTTGACACTGTTAAAGTGCTGACTTTCAGCTTTTGTTTGCATGAAACTCAATGGACAATGCGACAAGACAATGACCCGAAACATGAAATCAAAGCCACCAGAGAGGTTTTTTTTTCTTGTTTTGGTTTTTTGTGGCCGCATGTTTTTGACTGGCCAAGTCTGTCGCCTGACCTTCGTCCAACTGAGCATGTGTGCAAAGCCTCGAAGATGCAAGATGTTTGTTGCAGATCTGGCAGAGCATCAGCAGGGAAGATACAGAGTATCTGAAGCTCTGTGGTTCCTAAATACCTTCGACTGCAAAGGGGTTAACACCAAATATGTAGCATTGCTTTATCAGATTTGGTCATTTTGTTAAATTACTTCACATTCCAGTAAATTGGGCCATCATGTGTATAAAAAGCGTAACAGTTGTTGCACTGTTTGCTCTGAATCAAAGCTTCAGCTTGGCATTTTAATTATTGTTTTATTTCAAAGCCACTCTGCAGGAGAACAGCACAAACACGACTTGTTTGCTGCACATCTGTCACTGACCAGCTATTTGTAGACTGCAATTTTGTCCCTGTGCAACAATACGACCAAATACAAGATCTCATTGCACAAAAATGCTAAAAAAATTAGATGTTAAAACAGAGTAAGAAACCATATGGCTTAAGTTGAGGTCGTTGTATCTGGGCAGACTGTTCGCAGCAGAAGTTTCAGGTGAAGAGTGAACGTTTTTGTGACAACAGGTGGGACAGTCGTCGACTAACAACGGCTGACAGGTTTGCTGCAGGTGTGAAACATCACACCACATCTGGCCTGAAAAGTTTTGCCTTGCCGGCCAGATTGTGCTGACAGCAAACACTCACCAGCTCCTGACAAACACACTGACACCAGAACAGACTTTGAGTTTCTTTTATTCACATTAGATCATCCAGATTTGAGTACATGTGCGTGCATTTCTTCAGCTGAGGTGGGGAGAGATTGGTATTCAACCACACATGAAGTATGGAAACAGTAAAAAGTAACTGATTTTCCACCACAGCAGGCAGAGAGGAAGAATTTGCCTGTAAAGTGAGACACTGTTTATTAGATTTTTCCTAATTTCTTAATGACTTGACACCGTATACTACCTGAAGGTTAAAGCTTCCTCCCCCTTCCTGCACCCTCCTGTGCACTGTCTGTCTACAAACACCCCCATCATGCAAAGGTAGAAGTGTATTTTGGGTTTTTTTGCAGGTTAGAAGACTAATAGTGCATAATACAAAGCTTGTGTTTGTTATTTTCTATCATGCCTCGTGTCAGGTGTATGACTTTCTAATTAATCTACACAATAACAGTTGCTGAATATAATTTATCACCTTTATTTTGGATGAGACAAGACTTTGTTCATGCTGTGTTTCCTCTGCTGGCGGCCTCGTGTCTTTGTTTTCTAAGTCAGAGACAGTGTTTTTGGTAAGTGGATATGACAGAGTCCTGTGTGTGACTGGACCTCGCTTGGCCTCCTGTTGGTGGTTTGCAATCTAGACTTCATGCCAGAAGGTCAAAGTCTCAAAAGCAGTTGCTGCCCCTTCCTTCATTTCCTCTGGACTGAGTTAAGCCAGACTCATGAGGGCTTCATAAACGTTAATTTCATACTGAACACAGTGTGATCATTCAGTGAGTGTGACAACCTGTGACCTGCGATATCTGTTTGTTTATCTCATCCTCCCGCAGCAGTTCGAGCTCCGACTTTGCCATGCATAAGTTCGACAGGGACTCGGAGGTGTACAAGCTGATCCAGGAAAACAAGGAGTCCCGCACGGCGCCTCGTCAGTCCAACACCTTCAAAATGCTGCAAGAAGTCCTGGAGGCTGACGAGAAAGGTTAGGACTCTGCATTACAAACAAATTAGCACAGCTGAAAGAGTAACTTCCTCTTTAGCAACATTCACAGGGTACACAGTGCTCACACAGATTCTGCTGGGGAATAAGAAACATCTGTAGTTTTTATATAAAATGTGTAATAAAGTTTAATAATGTGCAGTTTCTTGCCGCTCTGACACACCACACCCTGAACAAGATGGGCAATTATAGAAAATGTGTTTGCACGAAGGAGCCAGAGTGATTAAATTGCATCTATCTCTAAATTTAGATATGATGGTTTATCTTAATAACCTGTTTGCAGGATTCAATTATGTCAAATTCAACATAATTTGCATCATCTTCCCTGCAGTTTCTTGCCAGCACCACTTTAAAAAATCCTCCCTGTTAAAGGTGCATCATGCAGAACATGCAGGTGTGTGATGCTGAATCATAACTCGGGTGCAGGATGCAGAGAAAACTCTCCTGTGTGCAGTTTATGTTGTGGACAGCGTATCACAGAATGCATCTGGCCTCCTCTCCCTCCGCCGCTTTGATAAATGGCGGTGCAGATAAATCCAGATAGTAATAACATTCTTTCATGGTGTGATAATGACCAATGTGTGGAAACTCGTCTCATGGAGCTGCAGAGTGATGACGAGCGGGAAGCAGACGCTGACAAAGAGCTGCGAAGACACAGTGTTGATGTGATGAACAGAGACACACACACACACACGCCTGTCTGAACATCCCTCTGAACAGCTGTGTTTATGTGTGTGTATATGTGTGTGTGTGTGTTTTTACTCCAGAGGCGGCCCTGCGGTTCCCAGGGAAGCTCTCGCCCAACGCCCCCAAACCGACAGCATCAGTAGGAGGAGTCAAGAAAACCCACATCTGTCAGAAATGTGGCACCAGCATTCTGTAAGTCGACTGTCACCTGCAGTTACACGTCCTGTGGATTAACATGGGTGTGTGAGTAATTTCAGTGATAATTTGCCCTGAAGTGAAGGATGTTCCTCATAGAGTCTGATAATTAGTGTGTGTGGGCTGTATTAGTTTTTTTTACTTATATATCCAAAATAAAAACCGGTTCTTAAACTGTTATTCTAACTGCTGATTTAACCTGAAACAAGTAAACAAAAAATCCAGTGGAACGGTTTTACTTCCTTTCAAAGCAGATCAATTGGATTTTCTTAAAGTGGTAAATATAACCTCAGTTAGATAATCTACTGTAGTTTAAATATTATAACTATAACAGAAGAAGCTACACTGAAACAAAACTGTGTCACCACACTGGAAAAATATTTTGTCCATTAGGAAACAAGATTTAAAGTCACTTGATAGAAGCATGAAGCAACCAATTTACTGCATATATTACTGTAATGATGTTACAGTGAAGACACCTTTTCAGTTTTGCACCTGAGTTCAGTTTGCCAATCACCTAGTCATGTTGGATTGATTCGATCTTGCTCTTTTTTTCACCACAACTTTTATTTAGTTTATCTTTTGAGTCATACGACGATTAAAGATCCTTTTTATTCCACATTGGTGACCATTTTTTTAAACATTAATAGATTTTTGCAAAGATCTTTTTTGTAGATTGCTCCAGAAATGTTACCTTCAGATGCTGGATCACTGTAAAGTAATGACCTGACATTTAAAAAATGTGCTTTAGTTACCATCAGCTCTCTATAGATGATACATTGTTCAATCTACCTGCATGTTACTGCATTTGATGTTTTTGCGCTGAGGCTCATGTGCTTAGAAATCAGCCAATTTTGCACCAAATACATATACATATGTGCATATAACACCTGGGAACCGAGACATTATCATCCTTGCAGCACAGTTACTAGTGCATTTCACCTCTTCCAAGTGCTTTGAGAGTTGCACAGTTTCTTTTCTTCTTATTTGTTCAGGCTTTTGCAGCCACAAAAGCAACACATTTTTTTCTAATGTACTTGCCTGTCAGTTCCTAATTAAAATGAGGTGATCATGCCAATATTTTTGCTCTTTTGCAGCTTAAAAACCTGCACTGGCTCTTCATTTAACAAAGAATCCAGTTCAAAATTCTCCACATCACATACAAAACCCTCTTTAACCTCCCAATGCAAGTGGACCACAAATCAAATGTGTTGCTCTTCTTTTTACTCTCTTCACAGCACGGTGGCTGTGCGCATCACGGACGACCACTATCGCCACGCAGAATGCTACACTTGCACAGATTGCGGTCTTAACCTCAAGATGAGAGGCCACTTTTGGGTCGGAGACGTGATATACTGTGAGAAGCACGCCAGAGAGAGGCACCAAGGCCTAGGAAGTTCCCCCCGAGCCACCGTGTCCCCCCGCCACTGAGTCGCCTCTCCACGCCTGCTCTGCTCTGGACGTAGAGTGCTGCATGTCCGCCTGAAGCTCCACCTCACCTGACTCCGTTATAGACCTTGGGATGGGGCGTTCAAGCGGACACTGGTTAACCTGATATATGGCACAGGATGTTCTTCTCTGATACATTTAACCATCTTTTGCAATATTATGATTCACTTTCTTGCCTTTTCTATAATTGTATGAGAATCGGGGCTTAGTTTTTCGTACGGCCCGGCCTCCACGGTCTCTTTAAGGTTATTCTTAGCTCTAATGATGCACAGCTGCCGTGGATTCGAGCCACATCACATTGTACTAAGGCCAGATTTACTTAACGCCAACCCCCTTTTAGACAAACTCAACAGGACTGGCTCTCCGTCTCCTTCGAGGATCTGGATAATCATTTGAATCTCCTGCTGACACGAAAGGACCAAAATCTCACCTTCGCTGCATGCCGTTCGAAGACGTACTGAACACAGAGCTGTGTGTGTGTGTGTGAGTGCGTGAGAGTGTGTGTGCATGAGAGAGAAGGGGAGGCGGTCCAGGTGGTTGAAGACAGAGAGGAGTATGTGAATTTTTGCGCTAGAGTCAGGCCAAAAGAAGCCCCCTCGAGTTTTTCTACATTTCTTTTGTAAGCAGAATTTGAGTAGAAATAATGAAAAAAAAAAAGAAAAAAACATATAAGCTGACTTTGTTTTGCTGTTTTGTTGCTTCAGAGGGATTATAGATTCTTTCAATATACGATTTTTTTTTTTTTATGTTTTTGTGATTGAACTGTATTCTATAATATAGACATTTAAAATGCATAATGTATGCACAGGACATTTAGTGTGAGAAGATTTGATAATACACTTGTCCAGTTACAGCAGTACTCAGAGATACACTATAATGTTCGCATTTCATGTGGCACTTAATAAAATCGCACAACCTGAAGCTTCTCCATTGATTATGATTGTGTTTGAATGATAAGTGATCAGAGTTAAAGCTGCTTCTTACATCATTGCTGCTTCATTACTTCTCACTGATATCTTCTTGTTGCACGAATACACTTCACATTATTAACACTTTGTTAGAGGTTGAACAGCTGTGGTAAATATTTAACTCATGATAAGAAGCATATGTAATCAATTTAGTGGTAAATCAAGTCTTTCATTTGTAATAATGCATCAAGGTTTTGCCTTAAAGTTTTGGATAGTTTACAGGTTTAATTAAATAAATGACCTCAGATGTGTCGCAGAAAGCCGGCAGTCACAACAAGAGGGACCTGCTAGTGGGTTGTTATTAATGTCATTAGTTACACCTGAGCTTTTCTGTCTGTGCTGTCAAAACATCTCAAGCATGAGCGGCTTTTTCCAGTGGATAAAAACACCCCAATTAATCTTAACCTTCTGTCTGACAGCATCTAAAAGACCAGTATGTAAGATTTGAATGGATTATTTGGCAGATTATATAGTGATTGAATGTTATTTATAGCCCTATTTTAATTCCTGTATAGTCACATGAAAATAAGATCTTTATTATCTCAGCCTAAGCCTTTTATATTTACAGAGGCAGCGGGTGTTTGTTGTGTTTGACATGTTTCTACAGCATTTTAGAACAGACAAACCAAACACTGGATCTAGAGGGTCTTTAACAATTTGTGTGGATTTTGGTGCCATTGCAACTCCTCTTACATGTTTGGAAAGAGAGCAGATAAAAATTCAGTTGCCTGCAATGTTCTTTCTTACCACTAGATGACATTAAATCTCAAACATTTATGTGTTAAATTCTGAAAATGTATTTAAAAGACATGACCTTATACAAGAAATTACCTTTTAGAATAAACATTTACACAAACAAACACTTGTTAGTAGTGTTATGAGACATATTACAGGATGAAATAATATGAACAGTTGCAAAAATCTGATTGGTGAAAATAAAATAAGGGGGTTACAGATATATTGTACTCGGAACAGGATTGACGAGGAGGGTGCTGAACACATCTTACAGAGAGAAGTTATGCAGACTTTGTTTTAAGCTCAAGGTAAGAAAACATCAGTCTGAGTCTCCAATTGTTTTTTCAGCAGGAACAAACTCAGTATTACTTGCTTTTTATTGACTTCAACTTGAATCATTTTGTATAAAGATCATTTAAAACAATATTCACAGTAGTTCACTGTGCTAACCAGAAGAGGGCAGCATTACTGCACTTTCAAAAGTGCCTCTGAATTTTGAAAAGAATGAGGTAAAAGAAAGACATCTGTCACTCAGAAGTAGAACTATAACAGCATTACACATGTATTTCACGTGTATAATACAATCAGCAAAATGAACTACATATGGAGAAATTTCACAGTAGAATATATGATCAGTTTAAATAAAACAGCAGCTAAAAATGCATTAATGCAAGTATTCATAATACATGAAGATTTAACTGGTTGTAAGTGTATTGATCACTTACTTTAATATAAATCATCAACAAAACAAAACACAAACATTTACAAGAGGGACACAGAATGCCGTGTGGATCAAATGCCTCTGCAAACTTGTAATGTCTACTTTTATTATTACTTTTTAGCAGCAAATGTATTTATCACAGAGAATTAGAGCGCCACATTATGATTTGATAACCCAATAAACTGTGGAAGCAGTAGGTTTAATGTGCCCATAAATCTTTAATTAAAGCCATTCATGCGGGAAACGCTGAAGGCTGCAGGACTGACTGGTGACTGACAGCCCGGCTCGGTTTCGCTGCATTTTGCTCATCACACCACTAGATGTCATGATTTCACTAAGAAAGACTCAACCACAGACTGAGGGTTAAAGAAAGCCTGATGTTTGCTTCTTCAGCTGGAAGTTTTCTTTTGTTTATCCTCTGGCAGAAACATTAGCCCGAGCTATGCCTCGGTCTCAGCAATCACTCGGTGTGGTTTTGCATCTCTGATTGTGCTCAAAACCTCATTGTTTTGAGATGTTTCTCCTCTAACGTGCAATCTGGAGATCAACATGAACATCCCCAAGAGGACTCATCAAACAGCCATCTTACGTGTTGTCTGTCTGACATCTCAGAAGTTGCGTAACTTCCACCAAAATCTCCCCCAAGACATTATCTCAGTTTTTACTTTTTCGAGCCTCGAAGCTTCTCTGCGTTCCACCTCTCCTTCCCGATGTTCTCCCCTTTCTCAATACCCCACCTGGAATGGAGTCCAGATGTGGCGCAGGGAGAAGGAGAGATTGCTCGCTTGGCTATAAGGAAGCAAGAGGGGCTGTGCAGGGAGAGAGAGAAAGAGAGAAAATGTTGGAACGACATTAAAGTTTGTCTGGACGCCATTAAGTACAATTTGATGTAATGTGCAGTTTGGGACGTGACATTTTAAATGGAAACTGTGCTTTCCAGATGAGGGAGATTTGGGCCTTGTGGAGTCGGAGGGGGGTGTTGTACTTGAAGCCTTATTTAACAGCTTGGATAAACAGCCCTCTGTTTCGTTGCTGAGCAGGCGCCCATCCACTTTTCTTGGGCTTTCTTTCAATAATCACGCAGGCTTTCTGAGCTCGCTCCAATGTACAGTATCATATGCAGGAATAACAAACCCGGGGTCCACTGTGTGGGTCGGAGCACAGAGCGCCATTATGCTGCCGGGCACGCTCGTACGTGTGAAGGCCTGCAGTCTGGATATGTCAGTGAAAAGATGTCAAGCCCAATTGTATGAAGTCGCTTTTCAAAGTTCTCCTCGTTCACCTTCTCATATTTTGAAATGCTCTCCAGATTGAATCACTCTCCATCCTCCAGGGCCTCTCGTATATCAAAAAGTATTTTTAAAACAGAAATCCACGGAGTTCAGGACTGTGCTTTGGGAACTTTCCATACACAGAAGCAAAAAAAAAAAAATGTGAAAAGGAGCTTTTAAGGAAGTCTATGATCCTCTGTATGTTTTGGATTGTGTCTGATTCTTTTGTGGGGAGGATGTATTTTTAAAGATATTATTCTCTCAACCAGAGATTTGAGTTTTTGGAGTATTTCTCTCTGTGAAGATCTCTAAATCTGAGCATTTGATTTGTTCGTGTATCAACAATGCAGCACATCTGTTAGCTCATATGTTATATCTCCTCTAACAAAAACAAGATGTGATGTGCAAAGAACTGACTTTGAATCGAGCCTCACTTGTTAACGTCCTGCAGGTCGGTTGTTAGAAATGCAAAAAAGTAATTTGCATTCAGGGGCAAGGTCACTTTCATTACACCAGCCACTCCCAAACTGTGGCCATCACCACATAAAAACTTATATTAAAGAAATGTTTTCGCAGTGTTTTATGGGTAACTTGCTGTTGCCAACGGCCTCCAAGTGGACGTGGAAATAACAGCTTCTGGAATAGAAAAATATGGCACCAAGTCACATCATAAAGTTGTCATCTACAAAAAAAATGACAGCTCTGCCTTATTTTATTTTCCAAATCAAACAGCTTCATCCTGCCATAACTCTTTCTGCAGCGACACTATAGAACTGAAGTGTATCTATGGAAGTCTTGACTTCCCCTCCGTCCCGCTGATTGAATGAAGAGCCTTTGATCCGCTGAAACACACAATGCACCAGAGACCTGCAGCAGAGACCTGCAGCACTCATTCATAACTCCAGATTTGACTCTGGCAGCGCAGACGCATGTTGAAATCAAGACCTTCCTGTTGTGTTCAACCTGGATGGAAACAGCCAATTCAAATCAAAAAGCAGCAAAACATCAACAACATGGCATTGAACTCATTTATATGCTATAAACTTCTTTTTCATCACCATCTTTGTTATTATCTTCTCTTTCACACATGTTTTCC
>JAUZTA010000027.1:22921153-22941996 GCA_034780835.1 Ctenochaetus striatus
CTTAAGAGGATAAAAACCCAATTATTGAAGCCTCTTTTGTAGCATTTCAGGAGTTTGAACAGCTCTTACTTTGATACTTCCAGTTTGTTTTACTCTGTTAGAAACCTTCCTAAACAAAAAAGAACTAACTTTTAACTGTAAACCTCCATCTGTGTGTCATTTCTGTCCAGGAGGTGCCTGACTTCCCAAACTCCACGTCCATCTCTATAAGGGTGCTCCACCCTGTGGTCTATGCCTGCACTGCAGTGCTCCTCCTTTGCCTTTTCACCATCATCATCACACACATACTACACCACAGGTACTTTAGCATCAATGCATAAACAAACTTCTCTTCACTGTTTCATTGCTTCACATCCTCCTTACTGTCTTTTCCGTGCTTCTGCAGTTCAATTCACATATCAAGAAAAAGTTGGCACACGTTACTGAATACCTGCTTCCACATCGCCATGACAACGGCCATCTACGCTGGGGGTATCAGCTTGACCAGCTACCCGGTGGTTTGCCAGGCAGTAAGTCCTGAACTTACACTTTTATCCTCATTTTGATCGTTAGTATGTGAGCATGGTGTCTAATCTGAGTGTAACATGCGACAGGTGGGCATCGCCCTGCACTACTCGTCGCTGTCGACGCTGCTGTGGATCGGCGTCAGTGCCAGGGTCATCTACAAAGAGGCTGTGTGGAGGATGCCGCGGCAGCCGGAGGGGGAGTCTCCCGCTCCACCCACTCAGCGACCCATGCTCAGGTCAGCCAGCGTGCTCACCTTCGCTCGCCTCTTTGTACCGTGAGGTGTTGTTTGCTGTCAATACGCTCATGTTCTAGACAGATGCTGGTGTCCCGGTGCAAGGCCACCCAGGCTGTGTGCCGTCAAAGTAGCTCATTGTGCTCAACAACTAAAGTCTCTGTGTTTTGGGAAACCTAGGAGGGACATAACAGAGTATGGCTGTGAGGCACAAAAAAGCTATAAGTCAATATGAACTCGGGATGGAGGAGGGGAGGAATGTAAGAAAGCAGCATAACAGAAGCAGAGGGGTACATCATAAATCTGGCAGGGGGTGCACTCTCCAAATATTCTTTTCTATTTCTGCCACTGGGATCATACACTGACCTTAGTGGCCCTCTCAACACCCCTTTGTTGCCCACTCAGCCACATGGGATCGTGCCGCATTAAATCACAGGCTTCTAGAGCCTCTACTGACCCTCGAAGCACTCTGCCTACCAAGAAAGTGAAGGATCACACAGCTTCAGATTATAGACATAAAGAAAAGGAACATGCATACTTTCAGAACAGCCAAAAGGTCACACAGAATCCAGTGGCACAAACAGGAACTGCTCTTTTTTTCCAAAACCGCAGCTGGGAACTTTTGTGTGATATGTTTTTCTCTGTAATTCAAGGTTCTATTTGATAGCCGGTGGAGTTCCTCTTATCATTTGTGGGATCACTGCAGCTGTCAATGTCAACAACTATGGAGACAACAGCCCTTAGTAAGGACTTTTCTCTTTATTCTTGAACTACTGGGCCTTGACTTTGTCTTATTTTGATTGATGCTAAAGTACATAATCCTTTGTGATACGTTGAATGCACAGACACGTCCTTGTTTTGCAATGACCTTCCTGACTTCTTTTCTGCCTCTTGCAGCTGCTGGCTGGTGTGGCGCCCCAGTCTGGGGGCGTTCTTTGTCCCTGCTGGCCTGGTGGTGTTGGTGACCTGGATCTATTTCCTGTGCACTGTGTTTCGCCTGAGGCACCGTGAGGCCAAAGAATGCACAGGAACCACTCTGTCCTCTCCTGTGACTGAAAGCCAGCCTGCACTGGCAGGAAGCACCAGCCTCCTCTCCACAGACTCTGTGGTGGGACCAATAAACCCTGTCGTGGTGCCAGAGGACCAGTATTCACTGAAGACACAGTTCTTGGTACTGGTGGCGACCCACTTCCTGTTTGTGGTTCTGTGGTGTTGTGCAGCAATGGCAATGTGGCTGACAGGTCACATAAGCTTGTTGTTTAGCTGTCTGTATGGGATGACTGCCACAGTTCTGGGAGCTTTTCTGGTGATACACAACTGCTTCCGACGCCTGGACGTGCAGGCGTCCTGGCTGTCATGTTGCCCAGGCTATCGGCGCTCCCATCCCATGTCCACTTACACGCACACCTGCACTACAGGAAGTGGAGTGCAGACTTCTGAGCAGGGATCACAACTTTTCATCAACTGCCATCCACACGGTGACTCTCACAACTCCTCATCTGCTCGGTCGTCATCCACGCCAAGTGGGATCAGCAGTGTGGGCCCCGGGCCTTGCAAGCTCACCAACCTGTTGCAGGTGGCACAAGACAATCCAAACAACACTTCACGTGCTCCAGCGGGCAACAACACCAGCACCAGTACTGACAACATCAACAAGCCCACAAACAATACGCTGCCCACCGTTAACTCTGCAGCCCCTGTGCATCCACAGAGGAGGAAAGTGAGTAGCAGAACTAAACAAGGAAGCAGCCAGTATCACCATCGAGGTGAGGGCAGAGGTCACTATCGTCTCAAAGCTCTAAGGACCGCTGGAGGTGGGGGCAGCCTGGGTGCTTTAGGACCCACCGGGTTAGATCACCTCAGTGCTGCACATTACAAACAGGCCACAAGTGAGAATGGCAGCATCCACCACAGCCTCTCAGAGAACCAGGCAAGCCCACTGACCAACGGGAAGCGCGTTGGGGAGTCAGTGGCAACCAGCCCCTCAGAAGGGAGCGATGGGGGCAGCAGTGGGAGCCGCAAACCCTTCCCCCTGCTGCCCTCAATGGCCAGCAGAGCAGCCATGCACGGCGCTCAGAGACGATGTGCCAGCAGAGACAATTTGAAACTGGCAGCTGCTGCAGAGCGGGACACTAAGCGCTGCTCCTACCCTTTGAACAGCGTCACCACCACCGTGCCAGGGGCCGCTGCTCCCAACGGCACCCTGAAAAACTCAGTGCTGGAGCTGGAGCTGGACATGAGTGGCACAGATCAATCCCAGAACTCTGTTGGAATGAAGAGTGGTTTGTGGAAAAGTGAAACCACAGTGTAACCTATACTTATATGTGAACTTCTATGCATGACCTTAATGAACTCCTAAATGATTGGGTTATGTTTTAATGGTCTCTTGATTATAATAATTATATAATTTAAGATATAAAATCATGAAGGCATCCAGGACCCTAAACTGGTACTTTTGCCCTCCGTTGCATTGTAAGAGTGCTGTGAAATGGTAAAAAAAAAAAAATAACAAGGCAGGTTTTTATTGTCAGTTTCAACCGTAAGATACTCACTTATTTTACTCATTTCACAAAAAAAATGTACAAAATACCTCTGAAATCGGCATGTAATGTTGATTTTGGATGTCTCATGAAAGCTTTACTGTTTTAGTTGTGATTTTTCTTCTATGCATATCATCTATAGCATGAAATGGAATGCAAGATGTTCCATTTCCAAAGTACAGCTATATGCATTTAATCTGTGGACAACTTTTCACCCTTGTGTTTGCTTTAAGGAACTGTTTGCCTGTGCTCATGTATGTTTTTGAAAGCATCTATGCGTGCGTGTGTGCGTGTGTGTGTGTGTGTGTGTGTGTTTGTTTGTAAGTACATGTGTGTATGTACATACAGTAGAAGATTGCATAAATGTGGCTGTACAGAATCTCAGAGTGAAATTTTAAAAAAAAAACTATGCGAAGCTTTTGAATATATGATGAAAATGTTTCTTTTTTATTTCTATGTACTTCCATCAGCACTGACAGATGTACACTTTTCTAGTAAATTCTGAAAGAAAGGGAAGAAAATAATTGGCTTTCTCTCACCCCATCACTTGATTCAGTTTTCACTACAAGCCGAATACTCTTTCTGCTCTACTGCATGAACTACTGCCCCCTTCTGGATGGCAGAGAAATGTCTCAGTTATTGTCAGTTATTAAAGATGTGCTAGCCTTGAAAGTCAGGCAAATCTCACAGGTTTTGCAATAAAAAACGTATCCATCCCGTGCAGAGTTAAGAATTAACTTTATCACTATAACTTTAAAGGTGTAAATACACACGAAACATTTCTAAAAGAGGGAATATCCACAAAATACTTCCAGATACTGGCCTGACAGAAAAGGCTCATTGAGTTCAGATCATAAGCTTTTTGAATAAATTCAGTCAAAATGTTGCCTTGACATTTCAGTGGACTTACGAAGGTCTGAGCTGTACTTCTGTTTTTTACACAGTTTGATACATTTGCAATTCAGGAAATTACATTAACAGGAAATTCTAGTTTCCATTATGCAGCTTGTTGTCACAGCTTTTTTACCATTGTTCTTCATGAAGTCAAGAGAATCACATACTGTGTTGTATGTTGCTATGAGAAGGTGTTTAAATATGGTCAGTATGTTGTGCATTGTGTTTTTCTGTGTGCAATATGAGCTTTTGGATCAGCCCAGGGGCAGGATGTGTTCAGGATGTAAAACATAACAGCAATCATCTGTTCCATGTGACCGTGACTTGTATTGAATCTTTCATGAAAAACAAATATAAACATGAAGACGTGCTTGTCTCGTTATGATTCAGTGGGAATGTCGGTGTCATCGTGTTCATGTACTTCATGCATCCGGTGTAGTTATGTTATCTATGCAAACCTTCTTTCACAGTCGTGGCCAAATGCCAGCTTGCTGCCAGTTTGTTGAGTGTAAGATAAACCAAATATTGTTAAGTACAATGAGTCACTTTTTTTAAAATGCTAATATTTATGTCTAATGGATATGATGANNNGTGTTGCTGCAGAAGGGAGCAGCTACCAAATACTTTTGCATTTCAGTCTTTAAGTGTGTTAAATTCTGTTAAATGTTCCAGCCTCCTTCACTTGCTGAAACATTCAGTATGTTTTCAGCACTCTAGTAAACATATTGCACAAACCTAAAAAAGAAAAGAAAGAAAAAAACATGAAAACATGGTGATACAAAGCATTTTGTCATTATTTTGACTTTGTGTCCAGGTAATGATCAACTACTAAGAAGATATTGCCTGCAGTTTTCATACACTTGAAGATCATGAGGAGGCCTGATGGACTGATCAAGTTTTATATGCTAAGACTGCATGTAGAGGTGACAGAGTGATTTTTAACTGGCTTTTTTCTGAATGACTCACATTTTATAACAACATCAGTCCTAACTTGAACATTCCCTTCTTCAAGCTTCCTCATATAAACAATATATTATCAGTGCTGTTGAGCCACAGCTGTACTCTTATCAGGAAATAAGAGTACAGCTTAGCAGGAAAGATGAATTCATACTTTATTGCCTCATTGAATTTCCTGCAATAACAGTCTGTTAAATATTTTTGAAATCTTTTTACAGTAATACATTTTGGGAAGGAAATATTTTGAAACCCTCAGACTTAAACTTACAATGTTGGGCAGAAATTTAAATAAGAAAAGTAAAGATCTGGACTTTCTCTCTCCTTTAAGCTCTAAATTATCATCCCTGAACGTAGTTCAGTGCAAATTGTTGTCTGATTAAACTCTCATGTGACTTTTGCGGAGGTAAACTGATTCCTGATCAGTGTCTGACTATGCTAACGGTCCACGACATAGCAACGCCCTCCTCCTCCTACTGTCCAATCACTGACGGATTCCACAAACCGACGTTAAAATTGGCCAATCAGCTCGCTCTAGGTAGAGTATGGGTTGGGACTCATTAACATCGGGGAAGTGAGTTGTTTTCCTTGGGGGAGGCAAAGCTAGAAAACTATGTTAATGAAAGCCTCTTAAAGGTATTAGTCGCTCCGCAGTGATGTCCTGGTTAGTTTACACAGACTAGTACTAGAGTTAAGTTGGTTAACTTAGTGTTAACACAACTCGAGTGTTATTAGAGGTACAGACATAACGTTACGGAGAGGGGGGAGAAGTATTACGACATCAAACTGGGCTTCCTGAAGCAAAATCAAGCTAGGTAACCCTAACCTCCAACCGCAGAGGACGCCGAAAGGGAACAGCAGAGTTCAAGAAAAGGTTTTACCAAGAATCCGACGTGGTGAGCCGTTCATTAAGACATTTCGGATTAACTTTTGATAAATCTTAACGGACTTTCGCGATGTCTCTGGCCGACCAGAGCCAGCAGTGGTTCCCTACGAGTGTCCAGGTAACGGTCCATCAGGCTCGGAGCCTGCGCGTGAAGGGCAAGAATGGCACCAACGACTCCTATGCCATCATCCAGGTGGCCAAAGACAAATTTTCTACCTCCGTGGCTGAGAAAACTGTCGCTCCAGTGTGGAAAGAAGAGGCTTCGTTTGACCTGCCACTCTTCCACCCGGGCAACGCTGAACGCTGCACGCTGTACATCATAGTAATGCACCGGGCTCAGGTGGGGCTCGACAAGTTCTTGGGTCAGGCTGTGGTAAACTTACTTGAGCTCCATGACAACAAATCTCGCAAGAAGACAGAGTAAGTGACCATAGTTATAAACTAAAGTGTGTCAAACTCACTCAGACTTAGCACTGTGTCAATATTGGTGTTCACAGGATTTTGCATTGTAGTTTGGAGTCTGAGTTTTCTTATTTTGCTTCTCTCACTTAAAGCTGCAGGATTTATTTATGATTATTTACATTGCAGCATCACCCCTGGAAATTTCTGAGATCTATTTAAAAATAAAACTTGGCCATTAATTTAATCAATCAAAAAAGCACATACTTTGATGCCCTACTTTTAACTCCATTACAAACCTTTAGGTCAACTTAAAAGCATAGTTATGGTACAGTCTGCCAAAAATGGGAGGGTAAACAAACTGACACCTCACCCCCCATGTCACTGGGTTTTATTGATATTCATTTTGAATTTTTTCTCCTAAATTGAATGAAAAACAACTAATTTGCCCCTACTAATCCAAATAATTAGTGACAAACTCACTTATATTACTGTAGCTAATGTTGTTCTAATATAGCTATCTAGTTTGATTTATTAAGTTTAATTTCATTAAGAGTTTAACACCAAACTTTTCTATTTTTTGTTTGTCCTTCTCGTACAGACCTGGACACAATTTAACATAAAGTTTTCCTCCTTTGAGGAGCATCAACAAAGCAATTGTGGTTTACTTTTACCTACCTTCCCTCCTCCCCCCTCTTATCAGTGACTGATAGGAAAAGCTGACACTGTGTTAATGATGGGAAACAGTCTAAAATTATTCCAAACATAGCTCTTCCCTCTATCTCCTCCCTGTCCGTGGGACCAGCCTTAATGTTTGGCTGACAACTCGCTTCATAACTTGGTGTGAAGCCATCTTTGTCTCAGCTTTGTGCTTGAGGCTTCACTGGGAATTATTTTCTTGTATTGCTACTGTAAATCACGTTCTTCTAGGCTATTCACTAACAGACAATATGTACGTCTGCTGACGCCTAGAAATGTATCACAGGTCAAAATGACAGCTGTGGTTTGACGCAGCATGGGTGTAACAAAGGTGTGGAAAGAATCAAAATAAAGCCTTGTGTTAAGTTTGAATTGGGTTGGACACACCCTGTTATGTAAGAGAGATTTTAAAACTAAAGATGGTTTAATTTAGACTCAGTCAAATGTTTGCCACTCTGGTAAACCTTTCCAGATTTGGTCTTTAATTTTGAAATGACCTTTTGTAAAGCCCAAGTGATAAAGTGCTTGTGACTTCTCAGCGGCCCTGTTATGACCTCATTCACTTGATTATTGTACCGTCATATCTGAAATGTTATCTCTTGTTTGCTCAGTAAGTTTTACACCTTCATGGCAAAGTTCATTCTCTGCACTTTTCCTTCCAAGTCTGAACTCCTTCAGCCTCTTAGCTTGGCTTCCTCCCTCCGTCTAATCTAATATGCGTGTTGGGTATTGGATGTCGCTGTTTTCGCCATGCAGCGTGTGGTGTTTGATTACTGTCCTGCTCTTCTGTAGTGCTGAAACAGGGTGTGACATTGAGGACTTTGTTACTCTGCCATAAGGAAACCTTGCTGTTGCTTCTCAAACAATAGATTGTATTTGACATGAAATGAGGTTATAGGGCCATGTTTACCTCTAGATGTCATCAGACTTTGAGATAAACAACTTGCTCTTTAAATTTTACATTCAGGGGTTTATTAGATGTGAAGGAAATACAAGTATAATATGTAACATTTCCACATTAAAATATCTGCAGCTGGTTTTGTCTTTAATCTTCTGGCTTTGCTGATTGTTCAGTATCTGTTCTAGCTTGTCGGATATTTTGTACGTACATGATAAAATAATGGTGCTTCCCATAATAAGGACCCACAAACCTCTAACCAAATATGTGCACCTAAGTCTTCCACAGATCTAGATCACAGATAGTGTAAAATTACTATTGAAAATGAACTTACAGTCACTATTTCCTTAAGTCCAAGCGGACATGTTTTGTTGAATCAGCGGTCTGAAATCCAAAGATATTCAAGTTTACAACCACATATAAAAAACCCATCATGATCTCTGATGTGGAACTTTGAACTAGAAAATGTTTATCATTTTTGCCTGAAAAAAAAAAATTAATGATTAATCTCTCATCGGAATAGTTTTGAGTTACAATATTTTGACAAGTTCTGAATGTTGCAGAGCTGGTTCTCCAGGGTCAGGTTCATTTGTCCAGACACCTGAGCCACAATATTTATTTTGTCAACAAAAAGTATCTCCCATCTGAAAATATTATAATAAATAAGCCAACAAGAGAATTACTATTTAAGAATGCAAACAAAGTATGAACTTATATACTCTCCTGGAGTGGCTTTAAGATGACTTAAAGTAAATTAAATGTTACCACTCGACAAACCATGGCCGAATCCATTGTGCTGTAGACTCAGCGGATAAATATAGGCTCTCCTGTTAATCATTACACAGGAGACATAAGTGCCCTTGACAGTTAAATGAGAAAACCTGTCCAGCAGGACCGGTGAACGTAAATGGGGCACGGCTTTTCAGTTCTGTGCTAACTGAACAGAACATGTGCGCACTGTCAGTCTTTTAATAACCATAACAATGTGTGCAGTCCGTTTACAGTCAACTAAAGCACATTCTTTGCTGTAATCCACATAAACAAGGGAACAACCAGCAGATTGTTGATTGGCTTGAGAAAGTTGGATCTCTCTGTCCTTGCGCTTGGATTTAGTTAGTGATTGTTTATCTTGGCTTGCTCTGGTTAGGGTGGGAAACAAGGGCTGTTTGAACGAGGCTCAGTTTAACTTTTTATTACATCATGTACTTCACAGCACCTCCCTGCATGATAGAGAGTGTCTGAGGAATGTTGGTTCACTCCCATGCTTGTTTCCTGAGAGTTATCCTCAGAAGCCTGTCTGGATGTCTGTTACAGTACATGACACTAAAATGAATGCTGCAGCAGTAAACTCCGAATGAACTGCAGATAACTGTCTTTCTTCAGTCACACAATGCTTTGTAGTTGATCTTGATGACAGATTACTTCACTAAACCTCAATAAATCTTTACAAGGTTAGACCGACCCTTAATATAGCCAATGAATTATTCTGAATCTGCAGAACAATCAAAGGGGGAGTGCTGTTTTCAGTAAAGTTTCGAAAGATTCTCTCTTAATGTGTTGCAATAAAGAATTAAAAGGCGTGTCATAGATGAGAACTTTTGCTAAAGAGGCGTTATGTTCAATATGTGCAATCAACACATGCATGTTTAAAAAATGCCTCTAGTTTTGTAGCAACTGCTGAATTGCTACTGTTGAGTAATAGATGTTGACACAAATGTCGGTGTTTTTGTACAACAGTTGAGGTGAGGTTGAGGTTGAGGTGTGTATGAAGTGTTTAGGTTGCATGAGTGCACTTTGGATGCTAGATTATCTTGTGCTGGTATTCACTTTGATAAAGGGAACTGGAAAATGTGAGCTCAATGTACTGAAGATTTTTTTTTTTTTAGGTGTAGGGAAAAAAAATAAAACAGTGGGAGGGCTCTGCTGTGGAACAAAGGAGTTCAAAAGGGGAAAGGCCTGCCATAATGGACACTTCTGCTTTAGTACTAGTACATCTAATAATAGAAAGGCTTTAATTGTACACACAGAAAGCGTTGGTATGTAATGGTACTAATTGCTTGTTTTGGCATGGTTTTAGACAGGGCTCTCCAGAACACTCCTACCTTTCCCTTGCAGACAATAAGTGCTGATCCTATGCAACAGAGAGTACATGAGGGGGGAGCCTGAACAAAGCTGTAATTGTCAGGCTTTATCTGTGGTTGGCATGGTGCTCCCAACAGGAACTAGAACAAGCTGCACGCTAGTTAACGACACCTATCAGTCACACGTTTAACAAGACACAGCACACCAACAGCAACACATTTAAAGCAATTAAAGTCAGAGGTGTTAGGAACCGAGGCATTCATTAATGAGGATTTATTTTGTTTATGCCAGGTTTTTTATTTCCCTTGATAGTTTTTTCCTCAGTTAATACTGCCTTAAGTGAGCCTGTCCTTGCTTTGTTTACATGACGAGCAAAATCTTTAAATTAATACGATCTTACCCTTGCAGTGGACAGGGGCAACCATCAATTATTAGTCAGTTTTTGTGTCAACAAAACACTGAATATTTTTGTTTATAAAATACCAGAAAACTGTGAAAAAAGGCTCATATCAATTTCATATCCAACTAACGCTGCAATACCAAAAGATATTTAACTCTAATGATGATTGTAAAACAGCTAAAAGCTGCACATTAAAGCTTTTAAGAAGCTGAAGCCAAATAAAGCTGTCGCTGTTGCTAAATAAATTACTTAAGGGATATGAATAATGAAAATTGTTGTGGCGTAATTTTCTGTTTATTAAGTAATTTAAGTGTTGAAACTCCATCTTTAACATCTGGTTATTTTGTTTGTTGTTTACAGTTGGTTCAAACTAGTGGACAAGGCTGGGAAAGAGGACAAGCCGCGAGGAGAGGTGCTGCTAGATATCCAATTTATGAGAAACAACATGTCAGCTAGCATGTTCGACCTTTCTATGCAGGACAAGTCACGCTCCCGCATCTCCAAGCTGAAGGACAAAGTCCGTGGGAAGAAAAAGGATGGCTTCTCTGACTCTGCCTCAGCTATTGTTCCCTCTGTTAGCCAGGTCCTCACAGACAGCGAGGCAGAGGCTGATGCACAGTCACTCAATCAGTCTCCAGGAGTGAAAAAGAAATCTAAGCTCAAAAAACTCTTTGCCCCCAAATCAAACTTGCAGCGGAACATCTCTCAGTCCATGTCTACACTGGGTACTCTTCCAGAAAAGAATTCATCTCTGAGCAGCAGCCGCTCATCTGGCCTCAACGTAGACTCCCCAGATGGTAACATAATATTTGTATACTCAGTGTGTACTATATGTTGACATTTCTGTCTTTTCTCTGCTGCACAGTGCAAAATAAATAATGCTTTGCATGTCAACAATGACATCATGCTTCTCTCTCTTTCTTCCCCCGCAGTTAAGAAAAAATTCAAATTCCTGGGACACAAGCGAACAGGCAGCTCTGACAGCAAAGTGTCTCAGGGTCCCTTCTCTCTCCTGGGTCGCTCTAAACAGAGCAACAATGACCTGAACAGCCTGTGCATTAATGGCAGCCATGTTTACACAGAAGAGGCAGAGTCCAAGAGTGGATCCACCCTCAGTCTGAACAGCTCAGGCCAAGGATCTGTGGAGGACGTGCGCAAATTCACCCCTGATGTACCTGTTTCCTCCCTACAGGTAGAGTCAGATAGGGCAATACTAGAGCAACAGCGCCATCAAGAGGAGGAGGAGAGAAGGCAGGCAGAAGAAAGGCGCATAGCTGAGGCCAAGAAGCTGGAGGAAGAGGAGAAATATAGGTTAGAGCTCCAGAGACTGCGAGAAGAAGAGGAGCGCAGACGGCAAGAGGAGCAGGAGATAAAGAGACGCTTCCTTGAGGATGAAGCAAGGAGGAAGAAGCAAAAGGAGGAAGAGGAAGAGAGGAGAAAGAAAGAAGAAGATCGCAGGATGCAGGAAGCAGAAAACCAGAGGCTTGAGGAGGAGCGTCGCAGGGCAGAGGAGCAGAAGCGACAGGAGGAGGCCTCCATGAGCGACAGGCTGACGTCTCTGTTCGGAATGATCAGAAAGAAGGAGGAGAAAAAAGAAGAGGTACAGCAACATGCCAAAGAAGAACCACTAACACCAGCCCCTGTCAGTGAACCCACAGAGACCAGCAAGCTGACCCCCCAACGCTCCACCAACCCGTTTGAAGACACCTCCCTCGGCTCAGATCTTGACAGTAGCCCAGCTGATCATCAGAAATCCGGCCGCAACCAACAAACCCCCTCTGCCGTGGTCTTCCTTAACCGCACCGCCAAAGTGTCTGCAGTGAAACCCAGGTAGGCCATCTTTTCATGTGGTTACTCTGCATTATTGTCATATCATAATATTACTGTTATGTCAGTACTATAACACTAAGGATGCTGTTTAATTCTTATAGTAACACTTAATGTTAACTTGCTTGTGTAAAACTAGAATACTGCCTTTATTAGGCTTGGAAGTAAAATTATTCACAATGTTTTCTTTTTATTTGTATGTACATTTTATTAAAATAAAGGGGGCTTTCACTAATAGCAAACTATAAAAAGTGCTTCTTTGTTATGTGTGTACACAGGTAAGAGGTGCATGAGTTAAATATGGTATTTCAGAGAACTAAAATACTTGTATCAAATCACTGAGTTTCGTTCTACACTGTGTCTGTCAATGCTGAAACATGGGAGTTTCACAGCCTTCCCTCCTGTTTCTCTTCACACTGACATTAACTACTTTTTCCGATTGTCTTGAATTACCAAAACTTTGAATTCCACCCAGCGGTTGATGGACCTGTTGGACCAGTCTGGTCTCTGCACAGATGAGAATCTGGGTGTGGCTTGTGTTTGTGACGATGTTGTTGAACAGGTAGTGGACTTAACAGAGCTCATAAGGAGTGACTGAGCCACAGTCTTACCTTCTTTGTGGACGTCTTGGGTGACTGTATTTTTGTTTTTAGATTTTTTTTATTATTGTATGTTGACTGAATCAGACTGGCTTTTTCATACCTGAATCATAATGGTAAGGGGCTCGTACTTGCTTTTGTAATAGATGTTATTGTGGTTCTTGTATTTTAGAACGTTTTCTAGGTGGTTAATATTACCATAGGCGTTGAATGTTGTTTTTATTATCTCTTCGGTGATATTTTGATGCCTCATTGAAATATTTGTGATCTAAGTAGCTCAGTCTTACAGCAAAAGCTTCACAATATAGCCTTTTCACTTTAGACTGTCAAAATTTGTCAACGTGAGCAAGCAATGCTAAAAATAGAAACAAGAGCCGCATGATATGTGTGTCTTAGAGGTTTTGTGTGTGGGTTGGCCTTTGACATTGAACGCTAGTGGATTTTATAAACACTGGTTTTGTCATGTTTAATGGGAGTGTCTTCTTGTGCAGATCTATTTAAATTATTATGAGCTAAACATATAAAGAACTGTCTAAGAGCTATGTTATGTGAGGTTGTAGATGAGAATTTAACAGTTTTTGTTGCCCTACCTGCTGACACATGAGAAGCTAGTTAAATTGGTGACGGGTTGTACATCGGTGAAAATGACTGTGGGATACTGTGATGGTCACACTGACCTTTAGGCCTTTGTTTTCACTCCTTGGCAGATTGACTCAAATTCTGGAGTCTGACCCTGCTGACTGCCAAAACCCCAGTCAGCTGTGTCCTTCCCCAGCCACCTCTGAGTCCACCTTCTCTAGTGTCCCATCTGAGTCCCCTGATACTTTCTCCAGCCTCCACTCATCCCTGGTTCCACCAAACTTAACTCAAAGTCCACCTGGTTCCCCTCTTGGCAGTGTTGAGGATTTGTCCCCTGACCCACCTTCACCCACCATGGCTGATAAGAAGAGAAGAGCCCCCCTGCCGCCTTCATATCCAGTACAAGGGATCCAAACTGGGAATCATGTTCCTGTCAGAGAGATCCATAACCCTGCATATGTTGATGGATCGCAGCCAGGCAAAAAAATGTCTCTACCGCTTCCCGATTACGAAACCTTATTTCCTCAGAAGAGACACGGAGTGCAAGGTCACACTCGTTGGGACCACATAATCGCTGAGGTCACTGAGAGACAAAGGGTGATGCCACCTGAACTTCTGGGTCCAGAGGTGAGTGTGGATGGCCCAGAGGAGCATGAATCCAGCCTCAGTTCTTCAGTCCCACGGGAGAGTCCTGTTCTGAGGCATTATCAAACACAACCACAGGAGACCAAACCTGTGTCGTCCAAAAAAGCACCAGCCCCAGCTCCCCCTAAATCCATCGCACCTCCACAGTTGCAATCAGTTGCAGATTACAGTCCAAAACAGAGCCAGAATGATGCCTACCAGTCCATCGTGAGGCCAAGTCTGTCTACAGTCCCGGAACCTGTGACCACAGGTGCTTCAAGCAGAGAAACTCCTTCTGCGAGATCCAGGGATGGAGCAAGGAAAGTGCTGAAGCCATCAACTTCAACCAGACCAACTAGCAAAATGGACTGGGAAACTCCATCACCTGATGATCAAACAGAAGTGCCTGTCAGTCTGAAGAAAGAGGCACCCACAGCCAAACCCAGACAGAGGGTTAGTGGCAAAGAGCCAGCTATGCAAGAAGATATTGCTGCGACACCGATGATGTCTGAAGAACATTTGAGCAATGGCATTCAGACATTACCTGGTTTAATTACGAGCAACATGGACAAAAAAGGCAAGCAGACAGAGGAGAACTTCCCCGAGTTTGACCCATTCCCCAGCACTGATCTCCTCTCCAAAGACCCGTGGGCTCAGCTGAAGCAGAACCAAGAAGCAGATGACTTTTTCACAGGCAGTGTACAAAAAGAGCAAAGACTTGAAGATCGGGGAATGACAGCAGATGATCTCGAAAACATTTTTAATCAAGACAGACCAACAGATCTGTTTGCCGGCTTTAATGAGAGCAGTTCAAACAAACGCAGCGAGCACAGAGAAAAAGACGAGGAGCCACAGCAAGTCAGTCCTGCTTTCCAAAGAAGGAATTCACAGAGACGAAGCCAGACTCGGTACACAACTCACTCAGATAATAAGACTGTCAAGTCTCAACAAGAGCCCACATACAAAGAAGAAACACCCGTAACTACAATTAATCAAGGCACAAACGAGTCCGTCACACCAGAGCTTCAGTCTCATATGAAAACACCGAGCCGTTTGTACGGAGGAGAGGATCCTTTTGGAGCTGAACCTTTTACTGTAACATCTGCCCTGACCTCCTCAGAGCCCCTCAGGGTAGTTTTGGAGGAACCAGAATCTCAGGCTGGAGGTTTTTCTGGTGGAAAGATGCCTTTGAAAGCATGGGTGTCACCCTCTGAGGGTCAGCCTGTCAGTGCTCAGAATAGCAGTGGAGGTGGGCTAGCCTTAAGTCAACGCAGGTGAGATTGAACAGGCTGCTTATCTAGATTATGCATCAGGCCTGCTGTTGTTGAATGCAGAGGCAGATTCGGTGTTGGGATTAACCATGGGTGTGACTATAGAGGACTTGTGATTTCTTGGCTTCTTTTCTCCTTTTTGATTTTGATTCTGAATACTAGACTTGGGTCACAATGGAGTTTTTTGGACACTTACAAAACACAAGATCAAACTCTTTTATCTTTCTCCTGTTTGTAACGTTTCTGTTATTTTCTGTGAAGTCTTTGTGCATATTGTTGTATTTACTTGCAGAAATGTATTCATTGGCTTTATTTTTTCAATGTATGCACTTTCTTTGCAGGCCTCATCCCGTGAAACCCATGAGTGCAGTTGAGAGCAAGCATCCAATCAGCAGCCCGGCTGAGAAAAAAATAAAGGCCTATGAGAGCACAGCAGGGAAGACTCAGGTACTGTCACGTTAACACACTGCAAATGAAACACCGGGACAAATCACGAACTCATCTGTTGACTTGTCACTTCACAGTAAGTGGTATAGATTTTCTATACCTAGTCCATGAACATTTCTGATTGAGTCGTGTCAGATAGATTTTCACTGGGATTAGTGGTTGACAACAACAACTCCCATGATCCCATGTTGCACGGGGACATCATTAAGGAAACATTATGAAACGATTCAGCCTTAAAAAAAAGAGAGAAACAGCTTTAGATCAATATTCATCAATATAGGGTGACTGGTGTTTCCATCTTAGTCACTCTGAACCTCAGTCTGTTGTTTCTGCACTGTGTCACCTGGTGAGCAGGCAGGATCAGAATGTTCAGCTCTCACACACCAACAACTGATGGATTTTTTTTTAGGAAACTGGATCAATTTCAACAGTTAAACTATGTTTTTTGTTACATCATCTAGTGACAGAAATCATATACTCTATTAGGAATGGTAACTATTTATTATAAGTCGGTTTATTTTGGGGTAAGACATTTCCTGCATATGTAGAGTGAGCATAATGAAAAAAACATTATGTCACTTACAACTGGTAGTTTCATAGTGAGTGATAATACAGTTCACTATTGAGCCTGAAGGTTTATTTTTGAACTCAGAAACAGCAGTTTAATGGAAAAAGTCTTGTCTGAAGGTACTTCACTTTTTTTTTTTTTTTTTTGTTTAGTTTTCCACTCAGTAGATGAGTTTCTCTGTATTCACGTCTCCTCACCCTCCTCAGGTGACAAACACAGCGGAAAGTGGACCGTACACTCAGCTGACACAGGAAGAGTTGATCACACTGGTGGTGAAGCAGCAGTCCGACTTGTCCAAGAAAGACGCTAAGATCACCGAGCTTGAGGAGTACATCGACAACCTGCTGGTCCGCGTCATCGACGAGAAACCTTCCATTCTGAACTCTCTTAACGCTGCAAAGCCAGTGTAAGGTGACGGCTTCTGGCAGAAGAGAGTCCTCCTTGGACACCCAGTTATGGTTGTTGTGTTTGTTTCTACTGGTGTCGCCATGTAATGACAGACAGAACCTCTCGAAGGTCTTAAAACATATGCACTTTTTTTAGTTTCTGAGTTAAATTTGTTTGAGAATGCTGGAAAAATTGTCTCAGAAGTAATAACATTTGGTGATTACTAAATAACAAGCAAGTAATATTTAATCTTTATGTACGCAAATGAATGTATTTGTTTTAACACTAAGGTACTGGAATTTGCTTTAAAACTAATTGTTACATTAACGTTTATTCGCATAATGATTTATATACCATACTTGATGAAACTTGGGGTTGAGCTGTATTTAATATACTAAAACCTGCAGAGAGTAACTTGCCTTTTTTTACTCTTCACACTATGCTTTGTGTAACTTTCTGCTGTGAGATGATTGAACATAAACACAACCATTACTGATTAATGCACCACCTTGATGAGGCAAGAATGTAATATTTTTCATATAAATGTATCTGCAATAAGTTGTTTAAATCAATGCATTTCTGCAGGTCATAACTACGAATCATGACCATACAAGCTGAGTTAGAGATTACGATTGTTTTTGTATGTAACAAGCGCACATTGACTTTTTTTTCCTTCACTACCGAAGTCTCATTATTTTCTTTGTTGATCATTATGCGGGCATGCATTTCTTGAACCAGATAATCAACAACATTCCTCCCCTGTTTACTCACCACAGTTGAATGTCAGCTGGTCATCCAGTCCTTAAAAGATACTGTGCCTACTTTTGCTTCAAAGAGGTCTTATTTAGAAAACCAGCAATAATTAAAACAAGCATGTAGCGTATATACAATTTGAATCACATAGTAGTCAGGGCTGTTTTTTTTGTATCTTTCATGTGGTTGTAATTTAGCCTGTGCACAGTTTGAAATATTATGCAAGCAATAGATCTGAATGAAACTGTGTATGTGTGTTGTATTTATATAATGTAAACCAAGAGATAATCAGAAAGTAACCATCAGAGGAACAGTAACAGACTCTGTATCAGTAATAACCAACCAGCCTTGCCTTTGTATTTGAACTACACTAATGAATGAACCCTGCGTATTTGCCTTTGTATGACAGTACAATGTCTTGGCAGCAATGAAAGCAATATTAACACTCAGAATGTACAGACCTGTGGCTTTAAAACCTTTTTTTTCATGCCTTGTTCTCTGTCTGATGTGCTGGATGGACAGTTGTCGTTGGTTACCTCTCTGTGCAGCCTGATGTGTCTAGTGTTTGTCTGACACGATGACGACGCCACAGTCGAAGTTTGACTTCTGAAAGAGGTGATTCTGAGCAACATGAGGTTTTATTTGAAATAAAGACACTAATTATTTCACCAGATTGTGTGCATCTGCAGTTACTTACTATGTACATTTATAAAAACATCTACAGACAGCACGTGTATTAATTTTTAATCTGCATAACTGATCAAATTAAAACCGAAACACTCACTCAAGCTACGTGTTGCACTGACAAATCCAGCTGTCCTCTTCACCAGATTATCTGTTTATTCCATCAGTTTTATGTTTCATAAAAAAACTAAGTCGCTCTCATAATATTAACAAGAATAATAAACAAGTGTTGGCATATAAATACATGTGTGTTTACACAGTAGCAGCCTTGTAGGTCAGCCTCACTGCAGTGTTTGTTTTTTAATGATTCTATTAGTGGTAAGTTTGAAAATCTTTTTTATTTTGATGAAAACAACAAGCTCTCCAAAATGTAAATTAGAACTCGTTATGTGACACTGTGTCTTTAATACATAAAGAGAAATGAATGAGATGGGACGGATCCCTCTAACAATAATTCAACACTACAAATGTGTGATTGTGTTGTTTTTTTGTGTCTAAATGTCAAAAAATCTCATGAAAAGACAAAAAACTGATGTTTATGATGCATGTCTAAAGCCTGATATTGTCACGTTTTATGTTGACAGTCTTTCCTCCCGGTTTACTTCACTTCCTGTCTTTGTTTCATTTCCCACCTGTTGCTTTCGTTTCACCTGTGTCTGATTAGTTAACTAGCTCCCAGTCTATTTTTCATTAAGGTGTTTTCCATCTTTCAGCTGTCAGTTCGTCCTGTTTTGTCTCCCTCGTGTTCCTGCTTGTTTACCTGTTTTCATCCACCTGTAAGCCTGTTTTTTTTTCATTTGTTACAAATATAGATAACTCCTCTGTGCCACAGACTCCCACTGTTATCTTAAAGCTATAGAAAACACATTGATGAGCCTCAGCGTTGTACCGAGTAACATGATCTCTTGTATTGTGTGCTTGTATTGAACGGGGCCACTGTAGTTTGTTTTCAGTCGATACTACATACACCACCCTGCTGCTATAAACACCAGTTCACTTCTTTATTACGGTGTTTTAGAAAATTGGTCTCTTTTTTTTATTGAAAACCTATATTTATGACCCACTTTGTGCCTCTGTGAGGAATGATTTCATTTGTGCTGTGAGTCACAGGGAGAAAGAACCGAGAGATGGATTCACACACTGTTGGTCCCTTCATGAGATTTTTTGACTTTTCACAAAAAAAACCCCGATTTTTTCTCACCTTATTCTTCAAATCAAGAATGTAAAGATTTTAAAGATTGTTTTTCATGGTTCACACATACACAAGATAGATCATTAAACAAGATTTGCCAGTGAGATGAGCAAATCCAGAAGGTTTGCAGTTAATACCTTTTTATAGGATTTCTGGTTTGAGTAATTCAAAATTTCAAGTCGGTATTGTCTGAGAAAATTGGCACATGGCCTTGGTGGCATCTCTTTTGATGAAGTCTGAATGCAGCATCCCTCTGGTTCACAGTGCAGTGAGAAGGGAAACCTTCTCCCAGTGTTTGGTTGCGCCCTTGAAAGATGACTGTAAGAAGGCCGACGCTTATTTTTTTCAAAGAGAACTTACTTGAAATAGAAATTTGACAAAAGTTGTTCATTTCAAACTCTCTGCACAATCACTCAAAGATCTGAAACACATGTACATGCAAGGAAAGCTGTATAACTCATCTCTTTCTAACTCAGGCCACGGACTTATCAATCACCCAGGCTCCCTTGCAACTGGAACACCACGGAGATTCCTACCTATCCACATCTGAACGTGTGCAACCACGATGACAGGAGTTTACAGGACTGTCCGAAGAAGAAAACCAACAGGAGCTTCACAGAACAACGCTGGCTGTGGCGCAGTTGTTGGCCGAGATGCCGATGCGTCGGCGGCAGGTAAACATTTTGCGGAGCTCCGCACGGAAGCGGTCGTGCAGCCACGCGTAAAGGAAAGGGTTACAGCAGGACGAGCTCATGGCGCACAGGTGACAGAGCAGCTGGATGAGCAGAAAGTAGCGCTTATCAATCAGGTCAATGTCGATGTCACGCAGCACGTTGAACACGCTGATGGGCATCCAGCACACGCCGAAAGCCGCCACCACCAGACTCACCAGCCGAAAGGTCTTGCGTTTGCGCATGCGCTGAGCCTCCGCCTGGCTCTGGGTGTGGTGGCCAGGTACGACACAGTTCCGCAGCTTGACAGAGATGCACAGGTAGGAGATGCAGAGCGCCGACAGAGGCAGGACGTAGGTGATGAAGAGGGTGCTGTAGGCGTAAGCCAGCCGCTGCCTCTCCTGGCCCATCCAGAACTCCTCGCAGATGGTGAAGCCCTCGTTCTTAAACTCCACGTGGTAGGTGTGCGCCACAGCTGGAGCCACCAGGCCGCAGGACAGCAGCCAGATCCCGGACAGCAGGTAGGTGCAAGCCAACACTGAGATGCGCTTTTTCAGGGGATGAACTGTGGCATAATATCTACGCAGAAGCAGAGGGGAGAAAAAACCTCAGTTTATCAAAGTTCAATTTAGATTTGATGCATCAATTTACTTTGTTGGCAAAAAAAAATATGAAAACATGCCAGACATGAATTAATTGTGGGAGTACAGAACAACATTCACATGTGATCCTTTGCCAACAGCACTCAGC
>JAUZTA010000027.1:22964917-22980376 GCA_034780835.1 Ctenochaetus striatus
CCGGATAAATCTGAGAGTTCGTTAGATAATCAAAGGCATAAAAGAAAAAAGAAAAAGAAAAATATATCTATTTCTGTTTTGGGCTGAGGGACATGTGAAAAAAAAAATTGCAGTTATTTGAACAGATACTGTGCACGCAAAGTTGATGATTTAATTATCATTTTCAGGAACAAAAACAAGCGTATTCCTATATTTTTTCTGGAGAATATGACTTGAAATCCAGGGAATCTCTTTTTTGTTATGAAAACTGTGTGTTTTAGAAATGAGCGGGCTTGTCAGACTGAAGGAAAAGCATCCCTCTGACTTATCACAAGGGGGCGTTGTTGTGTTTTGTCCTTAACTCTCCAGCTTTTCCCGGAGAAGAGAGGAAGAGGAAGAAAGCTGGACTTCCGATTTTGAGAGGATGCGTGAAAATGCAAAATGCATCACTGCAAGACGCTACTGGAGATAAAATGGGATGATAAAAGAAGTTCTGCACCATCCGACACCACAAACTTTACATTTTGACCTCATTAAAAATAAACGACAACGGCAAAGAGGACAAACCAGTCAATCGGACAAACAACCACGACTCTGCGGAGAAACTAACTGAGCAAAGACAGCTAACATTAATCACAGGGGAGTAAAATCGTAAGCTAGCTAAGCTGGCAAGTTATTGACGCAAACGATCCTCCTGATAGCAAAAACACACATTCAAGACAATGATCTTATTGATTTGAAGCTTGACTGCTTTTCCACTGTGGCCTAGATGCTCAGTATTATTTTTTTGTCTTGCATTTTAGTGATTTGACCATTCGATTTTATGACTTCGTTCATTTTTAAGATCTTAAATGACCAATTGAATTCAAGTACTTGAATTAGCATATTTTTTTAACACTGGACACTTTCAAACCATAATAATCCAAATAAGCAGGTTTCACAATAAAATGTTGTGCGTCTATAATCTCGTGGATTTAAGCATTATGCATTCAGTGATTTAATTTAAACAATCTCCATTTTTATTGCCTTTCATTACTTTCATATCGTCGAGTTTCACACACAGCAGATTTAAGCAAAGTTTCACAGTTTTAAAAAACTTTATTTCTCAATGCAACAGATGATGTCATGTAATGCACAACATGGAGTCCCCATTTAGCAAAATAATGGATGAGCTGTTACCTTTATCAAGTCCATTATTTTTCTCTGTTTGGACATTTTCAGAGTGTGTTATTGAGCTTATAACATGGCAACAGATCAGGAGTTTCCCCATAACACAGCATGAATCAGAAGTGTTTTGCTATGGTAAACTGCAGTTTTATAATACTGTACCTTGCACAATTATTCATGTTAATGGTTAAATATTCACAGGAATTATGTTTGAGTTGCCCTGATATGAGATTTTAACAGATAGCAGAACTGAGCATTTCCCATAATCAAGAAAAGTCGTGTTTGGAGAAAAAAAAACAGGATCAAAACAGAGAGATTGAGACTGAAGCCAGACACCAGAGTTGAATATGTGGATGCAGAGCCCTTTTGTTTTGCTGATATTACACCGAAGACTTTGTGTCATGAGAAACAAATGCTTCCTACCTGGAGATTAAAGACACCTTTGCCAGAATTATGACCTTTTTTTGACTGTTTTAGATAACTTCTGTATTTTGTTACAGATTCAGTGTATCATAAATAGATAACTTACCAAATAATATGCTGTGCAAAATTAGTCCATGCTGTCATTTTTGAAACCACATTAATTGTGTCCAAAGTACTGGAATGCATTTAAAACTTGCAGTTAAGTATTGTCTTATTTAGGAACACAAGAGTCCTTTGCAAACAGTATTTAGATGACACTGGGTGGCTCCGTTTTGGAGTCACCTAATGCCTGTGAAGTGCTGAGTTGCGGCGATCTGTCTCTTGTTAAACAGACACTGCCACACTGTTCCTGTCCAGACCGAATCAGCTGTTTATCTGTGTCCAGTGCAGTTGTATCTGGTTGTACTCCTCTGGTGCTTCTGGTCCTCGTTGCTGCTGCTGCTGCTTGGTCTCAGCCTTTTGCTGGAATCACAGTATTGACTGGAGAACATAGTTTTATTTCAGTAGCTTGACATCTTACAGATCATCCGTCGTTTTCCTGCAATGTGAAGCTGAAAAGAGATGAAGAAATTAGGATGTTGTGTCTCTACTGCAATTAATCTCCCACTACGACAGATCTGAGTAAAACATATTGAAACATATTTGAAAATTTAAGGAGGAATTTCATCACAACCAGTGTTTTTTTTCCTTTTTGTGCTATTTATTTAGTCTGTTTGCCTCTAAAAGTCAATGTAGAAAGCAGAAATTTTCAACATGATCCAACTTTTATCTATAAGTTTTGTCACTCAGTTAAGCTTTTGATCTTATTTTACCATTAATTTCTTAACACTAAGCTAAAACTAGCTATAAATAAAAATAAAAGGTTTTCTTAAGGAAGAAGAGCCTTTGCCAAGCCTGTGGTCTACTTTTTTTTTATCTCATTGGCTTTGTATAACCAGAAAGGAACAGAGACCAGTTAGTTATCTCATTATGAAGCTCTTTATATCTTTCATTTGGTGCACTTCTTTGTGAGCCGTGACCCTACAAACACATGTGATACCATTTGACTTGACTTGTTGCCCTGAGCCGGTCACACCCTGCACGGTGTTTCAGTTTCTGTCAGATAAGAGAGCTTCAAAACAACAAGGAAGGTTTGTTGTCTTACAGGTTATTTGTACATACTTCATCATTGTTGTCATGTGGATAAAAAACTGAATCAACATTATTCACAAACCAGGAGCACTGATCCTTCTCATCTTTGTGAAATTCATGTGAAACCTTTTTTTTTTCCACTGACATGACTTTAGACTTTCAGACAAGACAAGACCTACTTTAGACTTGAGTCTTAAGAATTCAGATGCTATCACATCCACTGTACATGTCTCCACAGGAAGACTTAAATTACCTGGAAACTGTAAGCTTCACAGAACTGTGGATGCATACTGGAGAGAATATGTAGGAAACAAATCACAATGTCACCCCATCAGAGCTGAAATCCCAGTTTTGTTTAATCCAAAGGAGTGGTTTTAAGCTTTTGTCTCTGGATGTTTTGATGGAAAAACACCAAGGGGATAAATGTTAAGTTATACACACTCACACATTAGTTGTTGGATTAGTTTGAATCACAAATGACATGGCATTTGTAGTTTCCACTCACATTTAAGAAGCTCGGCCCAACCCAAAGTCCAAATATGTGAACTGGTCTGACTTAAAGTTATGCAGCAGTCAAACTGGTCTCATCAATCTGTGTACTAAAAAACAAAACTCAGTGTCTTTAAATAGTTGACCTTAACTGCCGTTGTATGCGGCAAAAACAGTATGCACTTGTCTGTCTAAACCGTAACAATTTAAAGTCCTCAAGTGTTTGCTCAACTCCCGGATGCCTCCATTTAAAGAAGCTGATGCAGTGAAATTGGTTGTGATAGCAGCCAGGCTTGAAAGGGAGTGTCAGAGGTTTCCCACAGGTCACCACCACCATGTTTTGCTTTATCCTGCTCCTTGTTTCATGCCGTCTCGGGACTAATCTCACTCTAAGCTGACTAAATGTGCATTATGGAAGTTGGTGTGTGAGGTTGGGTTAACACACTGCAGAGAAAAGCTTAGAATTAAAAGGTTCACAGCTCAAGGGGAGAAAAAAAGACATTAGTGCACACCAGTCTCTTCTTAAACATCATCAAACAACATCAGGTTGCTCTAATGTGCACCTAATGACACGTTCACTGCAGCTTTGCATCAGCATTTAGGGACATTTTCAGATCCTATGGAGCTACAACCAGCCACATAACAGCTCAGTGTAGTAAAAAAGCCTGAAAATGACAACTTGTTGCAGAAAATAAGTCACCATATCCTGCACAGTGCATGAAAATCTTTAAATCCTCTAAAATGTCTTACTACTTTCTGCACACTGTCTTCTGACACTCGTGCTGCTCTAACAAAGTTTCCATTAATATAACATTTGGCACTTCGTCAGGTTACAACATGCAAGTGTGTGAAATAATTACAACTGTAATAATATCTACATATTTAGCCGACATAAAGGTAAAGTTTGTTCCAGTAACACACGCTTACTTATAAACCTGCGATGTCGGTACCATAAACACAATGTCCCTTTAGATTTGCTCTCATGAGCTGTCAGCTAAAGTGTTCGAAATATTTACATAATCATTTAAAGTAATGAGCCACTTGCTGTGACTTTAATGAGTCAGTATTTATACTGGAAATGGCATTCTCCGTCGTCCCTCTGTGCTTTGTGTAATGTCTGGTTATTCATGCTTTTTATAGCTTACCACAGTCGACAGTTTACAAGCTGAGAATAAGAACATATATCCAAGTTTATACTCTATTTTTAGGGGGTTTTTTTTATGTCATAAGAAACAACTAGTGACTGAAATCAGCTGCACTGCTCACTGTGACTCATCAAATTTTGCTTCAGAGCTTTTAACATGACATCTTTTTTAACTTTTATCCTCCTCCAGCTGTAGATTTTTGAAGTTTTAGGGCTGTTTTCTCAGTCATTCAGCAAAATCTTAAAGAGTTGTTTCCCCATAAGTGTCTCTCAATACTTCCACAGGAATGATGCAGCACGACTGTAGCACACAACTTGTTTCCTGCAGTGTTTGAGCTGTATATTAATGATATTGTTATGTGTTCTCAATACTTGCATGGCTCCTGTCTTATGACTTTGCAGGAATATTAGTCTTATATCTATGTTTAAAAGAAGGGCTTTGGTAATGTTGCTAAATAAGTCTATTAAATGACCGAACTTCCTCATTTCTGCTCCACATGTCGCCCTTCAGTTTGGTCCACAACCTGCTCAGCTGCTGCTCTTCGAAATAAAAAAATGCGCCGCTCTCTGTTAGCTTAATTTTAGTGTTCTCAGTCACGGATAATCTGTGCTAACATACGCCCTCTGCTCATAAAACACAGCCATGTCTTTCAAACACATGAAGATTTTGGTTTAAATGCCTCAAATACTCATATTAGGACTAATACAGAAGCAGCCTGTGGCATTTTAGAGCAAAATGGCAATAAAACAGAAGACACTGCTGAACCTTCACCTTCCATTTGATGATCAAAAATGTCTCAATTTATGAAAGATGGGTTAGAAATTCAGCCATACAGGGCGTCCCTGAATTATGGCACGTTTTGCATAACATGGCGTATACAGTACGTGCAGAGGCTGACGGCTGCTGTGAATGTTGATAAGGGACGGGAGTGATATGCCTGCATGCATTACCATGAAAACATAGTGTTTATAACGGCCGTTCGGAGCGCTGTAGCCTTCCCTGGTAACCATACGTATCAGCGGTTGTATCTTGGGTTTATCAGTCCGGGGATACATCAGCTCCTGACTCAACTAAACCTGCTGTCGCGTGTTGTCTCAGGGTTTAAGCTGCTCAATTGCTCTTTTGTGTCACTAGTCAAACAAACATAGAAAGTCGACAGGGATGACCGAGGTGCACATGGTCTCTGGCAGAGGCTTTTCATGGCATTATTTGGCAACAACCAACCATGCAGCAGTCCGGACTATCTGGGTTGTTTGTCATATTCTTTCATTAATTCTGTCTTTGAGCAGAGTTCGTTCACCAACGGCTGGTCTCACTTACGTTTGTAATCCGGCTCAGAGTGCAGAGTGAGTCTGCTGAGCCTTCCCCTTGGGCTGATTTACTACAGAACGCACCAGGCTCCTTTTAAGGAAGACCTTTATGTGCTCCTAAATGTCTCTCATTTTACAGCCTCATTGATTATGCCCGTAAAATTCCACCGAGAGGAAAAGAGAAGAGGGGAATGATATACAGTGAGTAGAGTAAATATTTAAAATGGAATATCCTCTAGTCATAAAAGTGGGTCACTCACGGGTTTTCACATGGCGAGAGCTGAAGTGTAAAAAAAAAAAAAAAACTGGGGCCACACTCCAAATTAAATGAGTTATTAGATGTTAATTCAGACTTTTATAGTCTAAAATTAAGCCAGTCATTTTGTATTTGTATGTGCTCGACTGAAGCGGGATTATATTTATGGAATTTTAAAGACTTTTTAAGCCTATTGTGTATTTCTGGGGAAAAAAATTAAATAAATAAGCTTAAATGTCACATGTTGGGACATAATAGCATTTTAACTGTTGAATTTTTATTCTTTTTGAAGGCATCAAATAAATTTGAACAAATTATTGGTACATTTTGAACACTAACGCTCATTAAGTTAACTTTGTTCCGTCTTCTTTGGCTTTTAAAACTGCTGCTGAAACATGTGGAATTGATGTTACAGCAAATTGTTTAAGATTCAGATTTGAAATCGATTTTCATTGTAATAACTTAAAAAAATGTCTCTATGGAGGTTTATTGAGTTTAAAAACAAAAACAAATCCAATTTTCAAATTGAGAACACTTAATTTAATGTCACAGAGAACACTGCGAGTTGATTATGCAAATGTCTGAACTTGTTCACCTGAGAAAGCCAACAAATATTAAAACTCTTTAAAAATTTTCTAGAATATACAATTTACGCCATAGCTGCATAAAATATATCTTCATGTACTCTGCAGCAGACCTGCTGTGAACATGTGGTCATGTATTAGATTAATAATTAATCAAATAACGAGCTGTCCAAACCCAGTTAACCTGTGTCAAAAGGGTTTTTTGATTGGCTGCCAGCCTCGTAAACAGCCCCTCCAGTTTAAGGGGAAGTCTTGTGCGCGAGTGATAAACATTTATCTGCTGCAGGGGGTGTTGGGCAGGGCCCACTGAGGCCCACCGACAGGCTGAGAGCTGCACCAGTTTTTAGAAATGTTCTTGGACGAGCCACGCCGTTCTGCGAATCAACCTTCTACACATCAGCCAGTGGTTTTGCATGCATTAGTTTCATTTGTCATTGTGGGGCGCTATTTTTAGCTTCGAGAGGAAACTTGGAAAAAAAATAGTACATTAATAATATATGAAGTTATTTTTGTTAAAAACATTATTAATTAATGATTGTTAACTATTATCCACTGGTGCAGTAAAACCATATGAGCCACCCTAAATGTGGACATCTGTTAGTAATTTTACTACAATGACATCAGCTCAGTTTAAAGATTGATTACAGGTAACATAACCCAGTAAGAGAAACAGGTACTGCCTCAAAATTTTTAATGACTAATGCATAAAATACTGAGTTTCATTTTTGTTTTGTAATATTCCAGCAGGAGCCAGTGCTTCAGAAAATGATTTATTTCTCCTCTCTGTTCCCAATAGTCTATTTCACTCTTGGACAGCAGCACACTGATGGATTAATACACGTCCAATTATGGATTTCTACTTATATTCCATGCATAATGGGAAGTTAAACAAATGTTTTGTATTAATTGAATAAAAATTTGAAGTCCTAGGATAAAAAAATAGCTGATAAATGTTAAACTTTTATGAAATATTATGAAATTTTACATTTCTTAAAGAATGCCAGTGAGTTTTTATTGATGGATTTTTTCAGTTTGCATAAATCAACAGGACAAATATTTATTGTTTTGTTATTTTTTTCTTTTTGATTCTTTTCTGGCAACTATTTTGTTATTATATAACATATTACATTATTAAAATGTATATAGTATTTCATACAATTGTAAATAGGAATGCTTTTACAACAGTCATTGTCCAATACTTTACAAATCTGCAACACCAAAAGCAGTGAGGCATGTAAAGTGTTTGATTCTCTGTAAACTTTTCATACTTCTGCTTCAGTGATATGCTCACAGGTCACTCAATAGTCCACTTATATTTTATTAATAAAGGAAAAATAAATCAAAATGAAAAAAGCAATGAAAGCAATCTAAGATTTCAGCCCAGTGGTCGTGGTCACAGCAGTGTATTCTTAATTTCATAGTGATTTTTTTTTAAAGTCTGAGGTATTCACTGCAAGATTTAGTTTTATAAACAGTATTTTAATTACTGTAATCCAAAAAATGTATATATCAGAGGAAAAAAAACACCAGCTGTGATACACCTTGTTGGTCATATTGTTTCCCTTCTGGTAAGCAGGGTGTGTTTCCATTAACCATGGTTGCGTTCAGGTGCCCATTAGCTGTCAAAAATCATGACTTGTTTTTATTCTCGTGTTGAACTGTTTCTTTGTGAGTAAGGGGAAGTATTTATGTGTTCAGAGGAAGTGGGAATGTGAAGATTTTTATCACTTTTTTAAAATAAAATGTTTGTGTAGATGAAAAATTTTAAGACACAAAAACTTACTATTGGGTTTCTTGTTCCAAAAAGTCACTGTACTGTGTGCTGCCGTTGGACTGCAGAGTACCAGGGGAAGCCTCCTCACTCCTGATGCTCCCCTGCGTGCTGTTCAGACTGCCCTCGGTCCTGCTGGCTGAGGGCTTTTGCAAAGAGCCTGCTGCGCCTGACTCCGTCTGCCACAGAAAGCAGGAGCAGCGAGTCCGCAGCTCCTTATAGAAAGTATTGAGCTGCAGGCTGGACAGCCACGGACAGCCCAGCAGGTTCTTGAAGGCTGTGCGAAACTCTGGACTCCTGCAGTAGATGATGGGATTGAGGCCGGAGTTGATGTAACCCAACCAGTTTAGCAATCGGAAGATCTTCTCCGAGGGAATGTCTTTGCGAAATGCATTGATGATGTTGGCAACAAAGAATGGCAGCCAGCACACGGTGAAGGTCCCCATGATGATGCCCAGAGTCTTAAGGGCCTTGTGCTCTTTGACAAGTATAAGCCGTGATGGCCTTCGCTTGGCGCTCTTTCTCCGCACTGCGCTGTTGCAGCTGCCGGAGCCTGCACACGCCAGCGGCATGATATTGTTAATATTGGGGCCAACTTGCATCTGCTCTGTCGGACATTCATTTTGGAAGCGTGTGCGATTCTTATCTATAAGTTTGACCTGTCGCGTGGCTATTAGAAAGACTCTTGCATACACAAATATCATTATGAACAGTGGAATGTAAAAAGACACTGTAGAAGACACGATAGCGAAGCCCCAGTTTGTCACAAAGTTACAGCATGCAGGATCATCGTAGCACCTCTTCGCTTCCTCATCCCCATCACGCCACAGTCCTTTCATAATTGGTACAAAGGAAATTAAGGAGGACACAAGCCACACTAAACAAACTATTAACCTCGCACGCCACTTATTGAGTAAGACCTTGTGTCGGAGCGGCCTTGTGATGGCCACATACCGATCGACTGCTATGACACAGAGCGTCTCAATGCTCGCCGTCACACACAGGACGTCCACTGAAGTCCAAAAGTCACAAAATGTGTCACTGAGTTGCCATTCACCTGTTACCACTATAGTGGCCCCTAGAGGCACCACAAAGACCCCCATGATGAGGTCAGCGCACCCCAGCGACATAATGAAAATGTTTGTGGTTGTCTGAAGCTGTGGCGTTCGAGCCACGGCGATGATGACCAGCAGGTTTCCAACAACTATGATCACTATGATGAGGACCAGAATGATGAGGCTCCATAGTCCCGCTGCGCTGCCGCTGTTGCCTCCTGTGCTGTTGGTCACGTTGGATATTGTAGCGTTCAGGTTGCCATCCATTATTCACCTGCTCAACTCAGTCACGAGAAGCTGAATTTTTTTCTCACATCAGGTTATCAAAACTAAACGCTCTGCACTTCCTGCAAGCATCATAAATCTGTTCAAAATCAGGAAATGATGAAGCGTTTAACACCTTTGTAGTCCTGTTTTGCAGTGTTCAATAGGAAGTGGTAACTTTTCCACGTTTCCAAAGAAGTTCTCCTGGCGTCGGCAACAAAAACATGTTCTCCAAAGAGATGCATCCAAACTGTCAAAAGGACATTAGTTCACACAGATGAAGCACTTTCTTTCATGAATCCAGGTTAAAAAAAAACAAAACAAAACAAAAAATTAAAGAAAACCAATCCTTGTCCATTTAAAATCCATCCGTTGGGATTAGAGGAAGTTGCAGTGTTCTTCGTTGAATCCTGCGTGAGCCACAATGCCTCAGTTGAACTGTTGGAGATCAAGCAACAGTGACGCTGTGGCAGGAACCACCAGAGTGCACCAGAGTGGCTGTCCACTCTTTCTTTTGCTCTCTCTCTCTCTCTCTCCCTCTCTCTCTCTCTCTCTCTCTCAGTGTAGGCTTGTATTGGCTCTAATCACACCCGGGCTGAAGGCAGAGGGGAGGAGTTGAAGCGTGTGCCTGAGCGCTGAAGCCATACAGGGATCAGTGCCCCAACAGAGCCACACACACATAGACACACACATAGACAGACGCAGCACAGCATGTAACATAAGCATTGTTTATGTCACTTTTTTATGGGGTTAAAACTACAAGTTTATCTATGAAAAACACACATTGTTTTCTTGAAAGTGTTAAAGTATGCAGTGACCATCGGCCCTTCATTCTTTAGTGTCAGTGAGGTTTTATTGAATGTAGCAGCTACACTGAGCTTGTTAACCCATTAACTGTATCTGTCACCTCACTGTGTCAACAGTGTGACAGTCTTTCCTGATGTTGGCCTCAATTTCCTCACTGTCCAATCATACTGGCTTATTTAAAATTTACACCTCCTTAACTCAAAAGCACAAAAAATATTAGGCGACTTTTTGCAAGTTTTGCGAAGTTGTCACTGCAGTTTGTTACCTCTATTTAAATACCACAAAAGTATCTGATGGTTTATCTGTCTTGTGGTCAACTTTGCAGACCACAAGACACAGAGCAACCCTGATTGTAAAGGAATAAAAAAATAACTCCCACTCCCTTTGACTCAAAGCGATAAAAGAAAATATTAGATTGCTATCTCGCCTTTACTCAGGCTGGTGTTCTGTAGAGGTACATCAATCAGGCAAATGCTTTCTATGTGATTCATTTCAGATATGAAGTGCTCTGATGTGGAGCTGAGATCTCTTGTCACCAAGCAGTTCCTTCTTTGGTCTGATCAGCTGCACAGCTGCAGCTGGGGTTGCTCTACATTTATTCCCACTTTGTATTTTACATTATCTTAATGAGACAGTGAAAGAAATACTCTCAAGAGAATTTACACATTTGTTGGCAGTGAACGTTTTACAGTGATTTTTGTACTGAATATTTTTAATTGATTCATGATGTAGTATTTCTTTTTTAAGGAAACCAGGGTGATTGATAAACTTATGGCCTGTGAAAGGCATCCTAAACAAACCTGGCACATTTATTTTTCAATAATAGTCCCCTCCACTCTTAGCACTCTGGTCATGGGACACCTTCTGGGATTCTTGGATTACTGTGGGAAGGCTGATGTTTTCCATTTTTCTTGACCTTTTTTTTTTTTTTTAATTTTCCAAAACAGAAAATACCACAGAAGTGATCAACTTTAAATATTCTGCATTCTTACTCAGAGTAGAACTTCACTTGTAGCTAATCAGAAGTTTATAACTTAGCTCAGGCCAAGATTTTATCAATCACGTCTTGGTGTAATCAGTTTTTTTGACATCATGACGAGATGGAAAGAGGCCACTCATAGTGATAAAAAGAGAATCATCACCTAAACTAGGTCAGCGTGTCTTTATTGGGCTTTATAGTAAGTTTCAGTTTATTGGTTCATAGATTTAATGTACTGGTTCACTCTTGTCACTCTCAGATGTTGTTTTCAGTTTAAAAGCTCTAAAAAAAGCAACTGTACACAACAAACTCAGCAAGAAAATCAGACAGAAACAGTTGGCGACATTTGGTTGACATTTGTCGGCTCAAGTGCCAGACGGATTTTGTCATATTTACATCAGGGTTTGTTGAAAGCCTGTTGTGTCTCATACAGCTGCTAAAGGGTAACTTGTGCATCTGTATCAGTTGCAGAGCAGGACATTATGACTTTTAAGTAAAGGGAAGTGGCTGGCTTAGCTCTGTCACAAATTTACAAAAGTCAACAAACCGGAGCCTCTTTCTTTAATCTTTATAAACTGAGTGAAAAAATTAAAATTTATCGTTTTACTGAGTGTTATGTGCCAGGAGCAGTAACTTTCTGAAGTCTCAGAGTCCATTATGCAAAGCTAAGCTGCAGCTTTGTGTTTGCAAAAACAGATTAAACCATGCATCTAAGATCTACTGATTAGAGTATCACCAATGGCATAAATTATAATGCACCGTAATGAAGCGTGCAGATGAGGTGAATGCAAATTTACTTATCAGTCTAATCACAAAGGCAAATATAAAGAGTAGCAGGAGACATCTGTGTTTTGAAATGCAAACAACACAAAAGTACACTCACTATTTCAAACAGATAATAAAAATGTTTACTTCTGTTTATTGTATGAGCAGGAGCTTAAGAATGAAAGCATCTGTTTGCATTCAGGGTGATTTCCACAATGGCTGTACATCTCTCCTGAGAGCGCATGGAGGGCCGTTGGACCCTTCAACATTCAGTATATTCCCTGCTTATGGCCCCCAGAAGACACTCCACAAAATCTCTGCATGTGGTTCCACTCTGAGCATAATGAGTGTGTGGTTTACCCACGACATGATAGTTGTAGAAGGCTGAACAGCTCAGGCTTGAAGCCAGCCTCCTTCCACCCCAACACATGACATCATATGTACATATATACACACACATCATAAATATCCTCCGGTCAGAGAAATGCTCTTTGGCTTTAATACCTGCAAGATGCATGTGGGGATAAAAACATTCTCTGGTAAAATGTCATGTTCATGATGGATTCTCTTCAGATTCTTGATATATGTTACAGTAAATATAATGCTCTATATATAAAGTTGAATTTTTTTTTTTTTTGCAAGTTAAAAAAGAGCCATCATTCGCGCTGAGGTCTGAAGTTTTGTTTTGCACTTGCAGCCACTCCTTCCTCCTCATTCCAGTCATGATTAGCTTTTCCAGCTAATGTAGGGTTTCCGGTGCAAAAGAAAAAAAAAGTGACCAAACAAAGTCACAAGAGGCATCTGTAAACATCTGATGTACAGAAAAGCAGCAGCAGCAATCTAAACTGCAGTGAAGGTGTGGTGTGAAAAGAGTCCAAACCAAAATTGCACTGTGATATTAATCTGGATTTAATTCTTAAACATGCAGGATTACAAACATAAAGCAGACTGTGCGATCTGGTTTTAAGTGCATCCTCTATTGAAATGGAATAGCCTGACCCCTTTTGTATTGTGTGTTTACACTCACATCACTAGCTCCTGTTCTGCTTCTCTTTGACAGGAAGAAGACATTAAATGTCCTTTTCGCCTCCTTGATGGGCACCACTTCAGCAGATCCAAACATCTTGAGTGGTCACTTCATTAAAAAAAATCCACGTCTAGTGTTTAAAAAATGACCTACGATCAGTCCTGCTGAATATGAGCAAACAATTATGTCTGCAAGATTTACACCCGCTGGAATTCTCTTTCTATTGGCAACGAGCGGGAAAGCAACTGTTTGGACTTTTCCAAGCAACGCATGTTGTCACTTAACAGATGGATTGCTTTGTGAATTGAAATGTAAGCTTGTGAAGTCCAGATGGCTGGCACGGATCAGGCATTCGGTATATGCTGTTAGTCCTCACAGAGAAATACCAGAAGTTTCTTGATATAGGCTGATTGGAACACAACATCATTAAGATTTCCATGGAGAGGAGGAAACATTCCCAGGGTACCGTATAGGCATGTATATGGGGCAGAGGGGGTTACGAAAAGGCTTTCTAAAGCTCTGTGACTGCTGTGATGATTTACAGGCTGCTTCTTGAACAAAACCAATCCTGGATTGTTCTGCAAGGAAGTATGCAGATGCTGTCAAATATATCTCTTGAGTTACAACTCATTTCATACAAGTTGCAACCTCTGGGCCTCAAAAATGAAGCCAATATGAAGCGCTAGAAACTGCAGTTCCTCGAATGACCACTTGAGGCTGGCTCCCAAAAAAATGTCCCTAATTTCAATAGCTCTCTCTCTTTCTGTAATGCCTTTTCCCCACTCATGCCAGTTACACAGGGGGGAAAATTTGCCTAAATTATTTTATATTAGCGTTTGAGTGACAGCACCCTCTAGCTGTGTGCTAGATGTTGCACAGTTATTGGTAGAAAAGTTCATCCTTCCCTGGGTCCACCCTCTCATCCAAATATGGCCACTTCTAACTCAGAAAAAACAAGATGGCGACCAACATTATGCCAAGTGTGAGGCTTCAGACAGTATTTCACATGGCAGTGGGTGTCAGCAAGGTTGCTCTGACCACTATTTTATATATAGTCTATGATTTCACACAGAGTAGGAAACATGTCACATGCATTTAGTGATACATAACTAAAGTTGAGTGCACTGGAGAATTTGCACATGATGAAACACGATATGGCTGATTTATTACATCATAACATTTGGATGGATGAATTATATGATGTGATAAAAAACACAAACTATAACTACAAACATTCAGATTAGTCTTGTCAGTCGTGCAAAGTGAACATGAAGGGGTTTTTTTGTTTTTTTTTTTGCAAAAGATTTTATTTTGAACTATAAATCACTGGGCACTAATGCTGCAGGGCCTCTTCTGTAATGGTGAGAAAGCTGTCATGCTTGATTCCACTATCAACAACTCAGCTTGTGCCAGCTGCCATGCTTGGCTAGACCAGGACCAGGTCCAGATCCACCACCGGCATCTTCTCACGCAAAGACAAATGAGCAGCTGTCAAGTTGTCAGCTCCACAGCAGTGACCTCCGTCTGAAGAAATGCCGTCCGGTGGGGCCTCTTGGTCATCAAGCTTAAAAAGGCACCAGTGTTTTGCTTTTGCCCGCTTTTCCTTTTTGTGAATGCACTCAAATCTCCACAACTTCCTGTCTGTTGAATGAAAAAAAAAAAACATGTAAGCTTATATGAGGAGGGGAAAGGAAAGGGTTGCTTATATAGTAACACAGAAAAAGATACCGTACCACAAAATTTTTATTTTCTCTCAAGACAGTTTGTTTTTAATGGCAAAAATAAGTACAAAGGTATCTTAAATATAACATTATTTAAAGCACAAATACCCCCAAACCTCTTGCACGAATAGTTTGACATTTTCTTGAAAAGAGCCAGAGGAGAAGACTGATACCACAAGAGAGGCTTCAGTCATCATCTCCGTTTCTGCCAGAGAGTGAATGAGCACATTAACCTCAATAGGGAACTATTCTTTCAATAATAACTTTCTTTCCTTACGTTTTAAACATCCAAGACAGGGTTTAAGGTTCCTGGATTGTGCCACATAAATAAATCCCCATCACTGTGTTTAAGAGTTCTGATTGGCCAAACTCCTGCCAACAAATTGTAGCTGGCCAATCGGTGATGTGGACGCTGCTCCGTAATTTGGACTTCAGGTTTTTTTGTTTGTTTTATTTTTTCGGAGGTGCCACACTAGCTTAAATCATTCAATATATTTAAATTTGATCAAACAAAATTTCGTAGCTGTAAATGTTAAAGTAAAAAACAGCTGAACCATTTAATAGAACTTCACAGTCAAACATAAGC
>JAUZTA010000027.1:23006366-23022633 GCA_034780835.1 Ctenochaetus striatus
GTTATAAATATATATAGAGAGAGAGCTGTCTAACTGAGGACCCTGGGAACATAAATATCCTTCTGCTACACAGAATACACAGAAATGGACCCTGCCTTAAATAAAGTGTTTTTATCTTATGCCTTTGCCAGGATTTTGAGGTGAATTTTTGGCTTTAGCAAATTTCAGGGGATGGAGACTGACACAGAGGAAGTGGGGACAGATGGTGTTCAGTTTAAAAAAAGCAGCATCGTGTGATATGAACCATGACATGCAGCAGACTACAGTATTAAGGAAGTGATCGTCTTATTCCTTGAAATTTTTTTCCTTTCAATACTCAAGATGCACCTTCTGCACAGTGTCAGCTTCCCCCAGGGAGCCACATTCCTCATAAAATGTGCCTGCTCGGCCTCAACGATCTCTATTTAATGTCAGGGTTGGATCATGGCTGTGACAATCTTTACACTTTTGAAAAATGGGTGCCATAATTAAGGCTTGGCCCTCTCTATTGTTGAATCCTAATAAAGTCGAGAGTGTTTTCTCCGGTATGTCATGATTGGCTTTCTTTTGCAAGGGGATGAGATCCAGATGTGCGGCGCTCCTGCTACTGGAGCGAAAGAGGGCACTCGAGCTTGCACATGTGGGCATATTATGTCTCACACACTCCAAAAGTCTAAGAATAAGCTTATCCAAAATACTAGAGAATGCCAAAACAAGCCAGCAGATAGGAAGGAATATGATGGCCCCTCTTCTAACAACCATGTGAGATTTATTTTTACTGCCATCAATCAGGAACTGGGATCCAGCTGGGTGATTTGGATTTAATTCATGTGATTTCTTTTCTCTGTTAAAAGCAAGCTTGATTGAATATCTAATCAAAATTTGAATGCTGGATGGACTATCTTTGATTGTCTGCAGTAGGCGTGGAGGCACCATATTTTTCTTGTTTAAAGCAATTCTGCATTTAAAACACATTTAAAGATCATATTTCCATTAGGGAAGAGTAATGTTTGTATACTGCATTTATTGGCTGCAACGCCCACTTGTGACAGCCAGACAATGGACAATATATACTGCATGGCATTATCCTAAGAACAATGGAAAGATAATTAAAGGTCATTTCAACCTGAAAAAAGGCTGTCTTAAAGAGGGGCTACGTGGAACTGAGGAAAGATAAAGGTCAGGCTGTGTCATTAATGGAAAATGGTTTCATTTTCTTCAGTGGGCTCGGCAGCACACGTAGCTCCAACCAAAGCTTGTATTTGGGGACCAAAATATTCCTTTTGTTCATTTCAGCAGGCACTGATGTGAAGTTTGGGGGGGAAAACATTGAATAAATCCTTTTTATTTTGAACCAAGAACGTGAGGCAAACAGGTGACACAATCACACCACTTTCTTGTCCCCTTTGTCTCCAAGACATCTAATTTTCTATTTAAATGTTTTATGAGTGATTTCAAACACAAAGAAGTTATGACTAATTCCGATGTGCTTCGAAAGGGGTGCTCCACTCAAACCTGTTGCACTGTTTTGTGATTCAGGTAGAAACAGTGCACTTAGCCATAATTTTGCTAAAGCAGAAATGTGTAACATAATGAACAAAAAGACAAGTCAATTATGAGTGATAATTGTATGAAATTCTTATGAGTGCTTCAATACTTTTCTTGGAATCCAGGAGGCACACTGGCCTTCATCCATTACAAAATGTGTACACTTAATACAACTTTTTCAAAAAGAAAATAAAAATATTACATTTGTTTATTCCTGTGAGTTTTAACACTTTCGACAGATAGTTTTGTACTTGAAAGATTTTTGGATGGAGTGCAGAGTGTATGATGATGATGATGATCAGAGCAATATTTCAAAAACTTGACATGTCAGGTGTCAGAGTTTGTTAATGTGACCCAAATTCAATGAGAAACCAGATGAAGTTTCTATACTAACCTGGGTTTGGGAATAATCCCAACTCTAAGCCATATATGTCTGTCTAGTTGGCGCATCAAAACTCATTGAAACTTTATTTCTGTGACCTTCAGCTCCAATCTTTGAATCCTTCTTCCTTACGCAGGGCTGTTTCAGGCCAAATCAAGCACTGCTGCGATGCCTGCAGGTTCGTCTGGAGGTGTGGGACAGTTGGCAAACGCAGTTTCTCCAAAATTTAGCCATGCTTCAACTTTGCTGCTGCAAATTATTTGATTTAAAAGTTACTGAAACCTTTTTCAAAGTGACGGATCCCCCTTCTCTTATGACGTAGCTGCAGCTCGAACTCAGTTCACACACACAGTTAGACTTTGTTGTAATACTTGTTGGTATTCATACATAATTCTTGCTTTTTTTTACCCTGCATTTCACATTATCTAAATCCAGACACCAAATTGTAAAGATGTTTTGGTTCTCAGAGGACCACACAAAAAGAGAACAAAGTATGTTTGCCTCCAGCTTTTGGGTCAGTAGCGATCTAGCATATTGTAGATGAACACAGAGGAAAGAATGCGTCTAAGCTTTGTCATTTATCATTAAGGCACTAACAACTGTGCAGCTTAAATAACTTAATGGCTCAATTATTTTAGCAAAATGGTCACCACATGTTTAAAAGTGTGGTTACATTGATTCCAAGACATTAGCCATGTTAAAATGAATGTCCTGTACTCTGTAAACAAATAATCGTGCATACATACATTGTCCAAGAGAGATGTGAGCGTAATATGAATCAACCGCCATGTCTGTCTAACAGTTCCATTATGCATCAAAAGTATGTAAACTACTTTCAGTCAAAATGTAAAACACATGTACTTGGTGCTTGATTAATCATCGGTGCTGCATTGTTGGTGAGGAATCTAAGAATGAATAAGAAAAAATGGCCCCTGTGGAGCTTTACCTGTCTGCCAGTGACCAAAGGTTCATAAAAGAACGAGAAAAGGTTTCTTTCCTCACCCAAAACATGCATAAAAATACAGCTCTCCTTCTAGAGATAAGAAATTATTGTTGGTAGTATTTTCCTTGATTCATGCTTTGTCAAGTTGGTGGAAATTGGGGGAAAAAAACAGACTGTGCATGTGATCAGTGAGGAAAGAGCGACCCCTGCAGGCGAAATGATCACATTTGAAGATGCAGTCAAATGAGGTCTCATTATTTTAAAAACCTACCTGTTGAAGTTGTGCATTTTTTATATGATAAATAAAATGCAACTATTTTGGTTAATTCAAATATCATTTAAAAAATTAATCCAAGAAATAGAAACAGTTTTTATTTCAACACAAAGTCTCTCTTGGGATTGAAACCTCGTGTTGGCTTACTGCATATCCACAAGTGGTTTTCTGAACTTGTTTCAAACATTTTTATTTATAAGAGGAGACTTAAAGATTCAGTTTTGAAACAGGTAAATTAAAACTTTGATAAGTGAGAATTAGTGTGTACACATAACAGACAAGATCCCCAACTATGTAAATGTCACGGAGCAGAGTTTTATCTCAGCCGAACAGGTTGGAATACTTATAAATTGTATCTCTGTTTACATTGAATTACTATAAATGTCAAAGTGAACCCATGAGGTTGACAAGGCTCTCTGTGCTGAGTTCTTGTGTCATGTGTCAGCGTGGTTTTTACATACTCACTGTGTGTTTATCGTGTGATAAGGCAAATTAAAGCCAAATGTGATTTAGACTTAAAAACCAGTCAAAGCGCATTCAAGTGGGGTTGCACATAAAGTTCAACATTCCTAACAGACTGACTCTGCTGCATGATTGCAAATAATGATATCAGCAGGTTTGACTTGATACGGGCAGGAAAGAGAATGGTTCATTTAACCATTTCATATCCTTTGTTCTTATAAAAGAAAAGAAAAAAACAAAAAGAAAGGAAAGGAAATAAAATAAAAGGGGAACAAAAGGTAACAACAACTTTAAATATTACAAATCTCCTTGGTAATGACTGTATGACAAGCATAAAATTAATATTTTCAGCAAATTACAACAAGAAAACACAAGGAAAAAAGGAAAAACAACAACAAAGTATAAATCATCTGTCCATTTAGTTTAGCAGACAGCTACAACAAGTTGATATCAATCCTCAACTCACATTTAACTGAACAATTAGAATCAGTGGGACTCCTGTAACTCAGCTTTCATATTTTTATGTATGTGATTCCTGATACATGAGCTCTCTCTGGACTCTGGTTTTTATGTCTTTTTGACCTAAAAAATAAACCTCTGAGGTATCAAAATGTCTTAAAATCTACAACATTAAAAAATATCTGTCAATTCAAGATCATTGCAGGTATTCTTACAACATATTGCCGAGCGGAGCTGTCAATTTTATTGTATTGCCTGACATTACAATGTTCGCTCTGTTATTGTCCTCATTAATAACCATCCCTTGGAAACACCATGTGTTCATCTATCTCACTCCCTGTAAATTAGGGTCAGTGTGACACAGCTCTCCTTCATCTCTCTGTCAGATGTGCCCATTGCCTTTATCTTTTACTGCAGGAACACTGTAATTTGTTTAGCTTTGAGTTTTTGACAAAGTCATATGGTGAAGAAACGTGCTCCTTTGTGTTATTTTTACCCTCAAGAAAAGGGAGCCTGCACTAATGGACCAGTGGTAACACAAAGAAAGAGGAGAGGGGCTGTCCATTGCAGAGGCAAGACAATATATGCCTTTTTAAAAAGCTTTTTATTAATTTTAGCAGACTGTCATTGTGAGCATGTTTAGCTTTATTGTGGATTGGATTGGTTGCCTAGGCCAGGATATTTTAATCGTGTTCCAGTCTTGTAAAGCATTTAATTACTCTGTTTTGAAAAGGACTGTTTATTTATTTTATTATTATCAGAAGATCTAAACAGGGCTAGCTGCAAGCCCCTTTGTGTTTTCCCTATCTTTAAGCACTTGCATGTATACAGCAGTACAACAAAGAACTAAATGTAATCTCCTTTATTATTTAAAATTGTCAAAATACAAATATACACCTTACTAGGTAACATAACATTAAGATTTTAAACCTTACAAATGAAAAAAATATCATTGCGCACCATAAAAATATGTTTATAATCAAGGCAGCTTTTCAAGAAGAAGGCCGGATTGATAGGCAACTTTTCAAGAATTTGGGCCCCGTTCGGTTTTTGTACTGGACCAGACTGACAGGAAGTCGCTGTTCATCTGACCAATCACAACAAGAGGAGCCCCGCACCGTCCCAGCAGGACGGAGTCCGCAGAGAGAAGCTGGAGAGAGCACCTCTTATTAGCATCCAGTCTGTTTGTAGCTATGTTAGCTCTGTCATTAAGTTAGTTGACCAGCCTCCTTACGGACGTCTGGACGCACAAAAGCAGCGGAGGTCTTTATTTTTTTTTTTGCTACGAAACAGACGAGAGGAACAGCTGGTGAACTAAGACACATTTCGGATTAGGATATCGGCGGAGACTGGAGATGTTTAATAAGCTGCATTGGACACTAAGGACCTACCTGGCTGCCAGCCTATCAACTGACAGCTGTCACCGCACCTAGCTGCTTAAGCTAGCTAGCTAGGTGAGCTAACGGCTAACAAGTGTTTTTTTTTTTTCTACGGGCTAATTTAGCCAGCCAGTGCTGCTCTTGGTTCAGAGTGGGAATCGACGACTTCCGCATGAACCTCACATCTTATTATTTTCTCAACAATATTTGACTCCTCCTGCTGTTCAAAGTATGAGTTAACCGAGGAGCGTCGGACGGCAGCCTTTGGGGTATTTTGAGGTCTAGCTGGTTAGCTAACATTAAGCTTAAAGCTAGCTTGCTGCATTCATTCAATTATTGAAAAACTGCTAAAGCTATTAACGTTACACTAACCCCTCAACGAACAGGATCTGGTCATATCCAGTTATAGTTGTTGTTACGTTATCAATACATTTTGGACTTGAACGAGCTTTGGATAATATCTGACGGGATGAAGAAATTTTTTGATTCTCGCCGGGAGTTGGTGGGCTCCGGGCCTGGCTCCGGAGTCGGCGGAGGAGGCGCTGGTTCCGGCGGCGGTGGCAGCTTCATCGGACGGGTCTTCACCATTGGACGATATCAAGTGACTGTCGAGGAAATTGTCGCTGAAGGTGAATTAATATTATGTGGCTTTGTGTTGTGCGGATCATACACATATGTCTCTAAAAAAACACGGTTAATCAGTTCCACAATCTGGACTGTAAGCATGTTGTTGTGAGGATGAACAGACAGGTAACACTGGTTAATGACAGGGCCTTATTTTGTTGGGCCATGGCCCAGTTAGTGCTCCTCCATAATAACACACTACCCTCTTCTATCTATGTCATAGGTAGGAAAGGCAGTGGTGAGGCTTACTGGCAGAAGGCTATAACATGTACATTATCAGTTGTGACCACCCCAGGTAGCTGTTTGTTTACTTGCCAGGTGTCCTTGCTCCTATCAGACTTTTTATTTGTGGCCTGAGCTTGCTTCTTTGCAAGTTAATGATCACTAAAGTGGGGAGAAAACAAGATTTCAAGGCTGAACGTTCATGTATGGGACAGGGTGTGTTACACAGTTGAAAGTTGTTCAGACTGACTTTCTCACATCACCGCACGCTTTACCTTAAGGCTGGGAGGAACACTGTACAACTTGATTTTCTACTGTGTTGTAAAGAACTAAAGCCATGTTGAGTCATCTCTTTTAGTGTTTGTAGAAGGAGGGACAAGTCACTACAACAGATTTTAGAAGTATAGATGTAATGATATATCTTTTATATTTTGGATTTTTCAAGTACAAAACGGACTAAAAGTAGTATGGGTGGATGATGTGAACAAACTCAAGAGTCAAAAAATACAATAAGGCCTTTCGCCCTTGCTTTGCAGGGCTCGGGCCCTAAATATTGATAACTACTGGTGCTTCCACTAAATTTCAACGCTAATAATTTTTTGAAAAACAATCAACAATGTTTTTATAATGACTTTGTGGGTAAAGGCTAAGATTAGATCAGCTGGAACAGTCTGGTAAGTTATGAAAGTCAAATCACATTGCTGCAGCTGTTTAAACTGAGAAAAGACATTACTTATGCCATATCATAGTGTAATGGTATTCAAAAAAGGTAGTCTTTAGCAGAACACGATTAAACAGGCTTTATGATAGAGGTTTACAGGTTTCCCATGGTCATTCGTCTTTGTAATCAGAGTCTGCCGTGCTCTGTTAGCCAAGAGCGCCTGTTGCTAAATAATAGATGAAAGAAGACTGATTAATTCATCAGTACTATAGATGGGCCCCATCTGTTTGGCCACACAGTGGCTTTATGAATGGGCAAGACATCTAACCTCAGTCCTGCCCTGCGCTGAAATGTCATAGAAAACGTGGATTTTGTTTGTTAGAGGGAACTTGTTATAGTTCTCTAATCAGCTCTGGAAAAACTTTGGACTTTAAGCTGACATTCACCTGAGAGAGGCACCACTGAGTTTGGTAATTGTTACAAATATAAATAGCATATTGAACAAATGGTCAAAATATATAACTTCCCCAATATTTTTATTCTTTCGTGGAATACATGTTGGAATGTTTTTGTGCAGATCAAAAATTTTTCGCTCCAGCAGTGGACCTGCTGCTTGCAATGTGACTCCCCCAGTGTTACTAAACCTATTTTTTCAGATGGTTTTGGTTGTACTCTGGGCTTTTAGTTTCTGTTAGCTGGTTCCCTTTGGAAATGTTTTTTTTTCCCTTCTGTCTACTCCTCCTGTTGTCATTGTCGAGCTCTGTTGCCTTCAGCTGAGAATAAACTCACTTTTCAAAAAAAAGACAGACAAAAGCAGTCAGAGGGACATAAAGTGCTGGCTTTTGTAGCTTCAGGCACAACGGTACACTTTTGAAATCATGTTATTGTTGTAGTTTTTATTTTAGACATTTGTGCTTTAGGCGGATGTCTACGATTTGTTCTCAACTAGTAGTATTTTCCGAGTCACATTAGCCCTAACCCCCTTTTATAGGCCAAAATCATCCATTTTTCTATGCATTAACTTTCTTAAACTTTGACCGAACCCTTCATGCTCATTTTTCTCCAGGGAGCAAGACTGCTTTTTTGTTGTTGTTGTTGTCATTGCTGTGAAACCCTGCAGCAAGCCTGTTTGTAAACAGCATAGTAGTCAAGACGTGTAGTAATCCTAAGCCTAGATGGTAGTTATGTAAGTTCCATTACACTGATGACGAACTGTGACCAAACACTCTAACTATTCCCTTTGCTTTTCCTAGCACTACCCAAAGGTGTATTTTTGTGTGCATTTGCTTGAGTGTGTATGCATAAGCTAGAGTGGTATAATCCTGACAGTCAGTTACGTCAAGCGGCAGCGACTATTTGTAGCTGTACTTACAATTATTTGTTCCCACTGTCTACTGAGATTGTAGACCACTGCTAAGTGTTGCTTGGGAAGGCTGCTAATCCTTCTCATTTCTAACAGACATCTCAGATTAGGCGGTGCGAGTCAGCGGGGGCTCAACTGTCTGACTCTGACATACCACACCACCCACACAAGGCCTGTGTTTTAAGTACTCCTGGAGTGTGGTTCTTTCTCTTTATTCTGATTCAGGATAAGGCTTAAGTTAGAATGATAATATTTTCATTGAACCCACTTCAAAAACACATTGTTCCTCAGCGTCTTAATAACATTAAGTACTCAGCCAAGTGCTCTGCCTATACGGTGTCTCTTGGTGCAGCACTGTGTTGCACATTTGAACACTTCATAGTAAAATTTCCAGTATCAAGTTTAAAGCTAATGAGATCAGTGAAATTTGTTACCATCCATGGTGATCTAGCTCTGCCCTTTGGCATGCAGGATGGAGCACTGAAACACGTGCGATTTCATAGGTGAGAGTTATTGTTTCTATTAGACTTTTGATCCACCTGGTCAAACTTATTTCTTTTTTTTTTTCTAATTCCCATCATAATTTTGTGCTCCAATAATTATTTTTTATTAATATGACTCAGAGTAATGTTACCCATGGCAATCTTCATCAAACAACATCCAAACCAGTCACGTGGAGCTATTCATGGCTTACCGATGCCAGCTGGATGAGTCAGCTCAGTACATGGCATTAACACAAGCTGTGAGAGAAAAAAAAACTGTGAACAGAAGAGCTGCAGTAACAACAAAATTCATACCTTTTCAGCGGAAGCTGGCAATGTTGTCAGCATAAAATTCAACTCGAATCAGCTCATGAAACCGTCTTACAGTCCACACTTCAGTGCAGAACAACGTAAACTGTTGACTTAATTTTTATTGCGTAAGTTATAGATATCGGAAAAGTTTGAAATAAGAGCTTCGTGTAAAAATAGTATCTCACTTTTGCTTGAATCAGGTATATTTTTGCACATCTGCTGACAGAAGTATGTGTTATATCCATCTGTGTGGTTGAGTTGATTAACAGTCAACTTGTGGGTTTCCCCATGTGTCAGCATCACAGCAACCAAAGGTGGTATGATGAATTCTTTCACTTCCTGTATCCCACGTCAGTGTTTTTCTACTTCTTGCATCCTTCTCCTCAGCACAACTGCTGACTCACACTTTGCTATTTCAAGCTCCTCTTAACCAGTGGGCCAGCCAGCCAGCCAGCTACGCACTTATCATATTCAGTAATCCTTTTATGCACTCCTTTCCTTGGCTCATTACAGCGATAACATGAAATATACATGTAGATCTATACGTTAGTTTAGCAGAAGCCAGTTCCATTATTCCATTATTCGATCAGTCAGGCTCATTAGCTGCCAGGATTAAGAGATGTCTGATCTGTCAAGGTCAGAGAACAGCTGAGAGACGCTCTGCAGGAAGAGAGTCAGTGATAATAGAAAATGATATCTTATTTTGCAGTCAGAATCATTTTAATTGACATCCAACACTTATATCACCAATAATATTGGTATTATTAATATTGTAATACTGGTAATAATACTTGGGTACAATGGTACACATTTAAAGAACATCACCAGCCGACAGGGACTGTAGTAAACAGACATTGATCCAGTTTTGATAAAAGTAAATGCCTTATGTTCGAAAAATAGTACATCTTTATTTCTGGCATTGCAGCTTCTGTCATTAAAAGTCCAAAATGCAGCAAAACAGGATCTTTTGAGAAAGTAGTTCTGGTTTAAAGCAAACAGAGTTGGTGTTGTGCTTTTGAAATTTGAATGTACTCATTGACTTTTCTCCTTTTGTATGTCTCTACTCATTGCAGGAGGTTTTGCCATAGTTTTTTTGGTGCGGACTCATCAAGGCCTGCGTTGTGCACTAAAAAGGATGTATGTCAACAATGAACATGATCTGCAAATTTGCAAACTGGAGATACAGATTATGGTGAGTGAGACCGTCCAGTGAGCACTGAGCACAGTAAATTATGTTTTATCAGTGATGTTACCAGCAGATGGTCTTGTTATCGTATGTTAATGTTTAATTTTTTGCATTTTGAGGTGAGAGGGATTAACGACATAAGTAAAATGCACCCTGTGTAAAATAACTTTCCATGCAGGAAGCTATGGAGTAGAGGTTCAGATCAAATGACTTGTACTCTGAACATGTCAAACCCTGAATACGAATTAAGGACAGACTTTGAAAAATCACCTGAAAATACTCAGGAATAATGATGGTAACACAGTTGAGCTCACAGTGTTTGAATTGTAATGTCCTTTTAACAAATGGAATTTTGCTGGAAAGGTTAAATCAGTCCTAAATCAATCTTTGCCAGCTTAGCTCTTTTGCTCATCCATTTACCAGCAAGAGTCCTTACTGTAAGTGAAACTAAGCAGTTCCTGTTGCCACACCCTGGGTGGCATGACTATCACTCGATTGTTATCGTCATTACTTCCTGACCTTTGGCATAGAATCAGCATCTAAAAAAGCAAAATAATAAACTAATTACTTGAAAAAATTGATGTATTTTTGTAATCAACTAAGCCAGATGTTTGAGGAATATAAAATCTACGAAAACTTTGCTATCTTCTGTTTGTCACTGTTGCTATCTCTGTGTTTGTTTACACAGAGGGACCTAGTGGGCAACAAAAACATAGTTGGCTTCCTGGACTCCAGCATAACTGCAGTTGGAGCTGGCGATGTGTGGGAAGTCCTAATCTTAATGGACTTCTGTCGAGGTAAATCCACCCACCCCCATCCCTCTCTGTCTCTGTTGAAGTCAAAGCTTCTTTACCCTCGGCTCCTCACAGCATCCTGTTTTGCTCAAAAGGCAAATGTTCGACCAATAGCTTTCCTGATCAATAAAACTTGTATCTGAGTCGATACATAGCGATAACTGAGTGGTGATATTTATGGAAAGTTTAAATTTTAACATAAATGTGCAGTTGTTGAAGCCTCTGTAGAGTCAAACAAACAACACAAAACTATTCTTAATCTTTATATATTTTCTGTTTTTAAATTAAAGTGTTTGTTTATCTGTAAAAGGAAAAGCTGCTGTTGCTGTGAATACAAGTACATTAAAGTCCTTGATTTTTTTCTTGAAAGAGTTTGGCTAACATCATTAAGAACTCCTATGAGAGTCAACAATTTTCAGTATACAGTACACACCAGATGAAGTTTTTACTGTAGATATAGATACAATTTCAGCCCTTGTTTTACCATTGATGTTAATTTATTTTTTAGCAAATACAAAAATGGATGAAAATGGGGAAAAAATTGACAACCTTTAAATGAAAACTAGTTTATAAATACATATATAAAGATGGCCTTAGATAGGACAGGGTTAGTTTTACATCAGCTGACTCTTTTTCGACCTATTTTCTTATGCAGGCGGGCAGGTGGTAAACCTAATGAATCAGCGGTTACAGACGGGCTTCACAGAAACTGAGGTGTTACAGATATTTTGTGACACGTGTGAGGCTGTCGCTCGCCTCCACCAGTGCAAGACTCCCATCATCCATAGAGATCTCAAGGCAAGTCTAATAATTTTTCCGATCTGCACATCCCACTCGCTTCATAACGCTGCTTAATTGATGCCCACGCTAATTATTTGGAAGTAATTTATTGTGACATTGTTGTTTACCTCGTGTACCAGCAGCTCTGACAGGTCTTGATTTGTCTTCCTCGCGTAGGTGGAAAATATTCTTCTGCACGACCGGGGACATTATGTGCTCTGTGATTTTGGAAGTGCCACTAACCGCTTCCAAAACCCACAGACGGAAGGGGTGCCAGTGGTGGAGGAGGAAATCAAAAAGTAAGTTTTCTGACTTCTTTATGTGTTTTATCATTTCTCTTGTTAAAATTAAGAAGCTCATCGGTCTGCTGTTTAAACCAGGTACACTACTTTGTCATACCGCGCTCCTGAGATGATCAACCTCTACGGTGGGAAGATCATCACAACAAAGGCTGACATTTGGGTGAGAGGAACTGTGTTTATCACCGTTACGCTACACTGCGATCAGGTTGAAGTAAATAGAAATTACACAGTTCACATTTTCATAAAGTGTCCATGTACTCTTGTCTGTACAGGCCATGGGTTGTCTGCTCTATAAGCTGTGCTACTTCACTCTTCCTTTTGGAGAGAGCCAAGTGGCTATCTGTGATGGAAGTTTCACAATCCCAGACAACTCCCGCTACTCTCATGACATGCACTGTCTCATCAGTAAGTTACCCCGACCTTTAGAACATACACATAGTTCCTACATGCAGCGCGTGCATCCTTTCTGTGCAGTTTAGGGTTAAACATGTGGTGTAGTGAAATTCTTTAACCAGGCACCAACTGATTGCCAACACCTACAGGATGAAAAAAAACGCACAAAATGTCAAGAAAGAAACTTTTCTTACACCTATTTCGCCTAACTGAACAGAAAATCGATGCACTTCCTGTGATGGAGTTTTTCAATAAACTTATCCAATTACTAATATCTAACATATACTTTGAATAACCCTGTCCTAATGCAGGTAAAGTTTAAATGTTTTTGTGTCTAACATAAAATAAACATCTGTTCTCAGGATACATGCTGGAACCTGACCCAGAAAAGAGACCAGACATCTACCAAATATCCTACTTTGCCTTTAAACTTGCTCGACGAGAGTGTCCAGTCCAAAATGTACATGTAAGTCTCCGTGATGAGGAATGCCACGAATTTTAGATGGGAATAATGGGTAACCGTTAAATACTGACTAATGGATCAACTCTTATATTTAAGGCTCATGCATGTACCTTGCATGCTGTGGTTTCAGTTCCCTTTATGTTCTCTAGAAAAGTAATCTAGGGCATGATGATATTGGAAAGAAGCAATACTTTCTAGTTTTTGCCTCTTGGCTGCCCTCCATTCATCATGCTTTTTAATGGATTTACCAAATAGCTCAGCGTTTTGGCTTCTGATTCAGACAAAGTTTGACCTCATTCTGTAAATATCGATTATCACAAAGTAAACAAAAATGATTCAGTCATAGAAATGCAAATCAGAGCAGGATTGTAGCTGTGACACTCAGAATGTTTTCTCAATCCAACACTGATTGATAGAAATCTTAACTCTTTGGTTAGATTATCAAGTTAAAATGTCAAATCTCTTTTCTGTCGTAGAATTCCCCTATTCCTGCAAAACTTCCTGAGCCCATCAGAGCCAGTGAAGCAGTGGCCAAAAAGAGTCAAACCAAAGCCAGGTGAGAGAAAAGCAAAACATTTGAGTGTTGTCATTTTGAGAATCTTCTACATTACCAGTGAGTTTTCTCTTCTCCTCCCATCAGGCTCACAGACCCCATCCCCACCACAGAAACCTCAATCGCACCTCGGCAGCGACCCAAGGCTGGCCAGGCTCAGCCTCAGCCCATATCAGGCATTCTTCCCATCCAGCCAGCTCTCACCCCACGCAAAAGACCTAACATGGCTGCAGGAGCACCTCAGGCAATAGGTAGGAGTAGCTTTGTGATACATCTGTGTGACAGCGATAAGACCATTCTTGCTTGGTAATGTGGGTCAGTTTTTATGGTGAAAGTTACAGTCAAAGTGACATCTTATATTGATTTCAGCATAGTGAGGACTTTGACTCTGAAGCCCATAAAGACCTTGTATTCTTCGAGGTTCAATTAGCCCAACCTTAAAAGGCTTTTAATTGTCTTTCTGTGAGTCTTTCGATATTCATAATTGGATAGCGTCGTTCATCTGTGGCCAACGTGCAGAGACAGAACTGACGGTGACGTGATGAATTACAGCAGCGTGTTTTTATGTGCTGTTCTGCTTCATGTGTTTATAGGGTCTTTAACTAGCAAATGTTTGTGGTTTAAAATGTCTAAGTGTTGAAATAAAATTGAAAAACATAACCATATATATTAGAGAAAATGACAAACTTTTGCATTTGTTTGGCCATATGTTTCTGCTGAATGAATGAGTTCATTGTTACCTTATAATAAAGCAGAATATTTCCTTTCTTTGGTCATCCGTTGGAAGATTAGGCCTTAAAACATCAGTTTGCCTGGATGTTACCAGTCATTTAATGGTTCTACTTGACATCAATAAAGCCTACAGTCACACACAAGAAAAATCCTAATTCATCACTTATTTTTACAGCATTTCAGGAGTTTGTGTGCTTGACACTTAAATAAAAACAGGACTCTGTTGAAATTTGGACTCCTCGATTTAGTGGAAATGTTTTGTTGATGTGATAATTATAGAGTCTATTTACTTCTCATATGTCATATTTTGCTTCCCTCCAGGTGTTGGTATCAATGTCCCACCTCCAGCTGCAGCTGCTGTCCAACTGGCTCAACAGACTCCCGCTGCACAGGCTACACCGCAGGCCGCTCAGACCGCCAACATGCAGCCCCAGGCTACACCACAGCATCAGCAGCTCCTCATGAAGCAGCAGCAAGCCTCGGCCTTCCTAAGCCCGCAGGGTAACCAGCAGGTAGGCATCCTGGCAGAGTGAGAATGGTCACATTGAGTAAAGCTGGTGTCAGCTGACGAAACATGTTGACTTTATTTTCAGGCATAACTTTCAAATAAAGCAAACAGTATCAGAGCTTTTCAAGCAAATAGTTCTCTTCTTAGAAAGTGTTTCGTAGTTGAAAACTTCTGTATCCTGAAGTGTGTAACTAATTGTTTTCAAAACGAAGGCTGTGCTTGTGTTTTTATTTTGATTAGCTGCAAATAACTGCAATACAGACACAGTATCACAATATCACAATCCATGCAACAACACATGCTAATTTCTGCATTTAGCTCTTAATGAGCCATAATCTTAGAAATAAAAACAAATGCTGTGGGGCTGCATGTGTTTGTATTTTACCATTGATTTTGTTTGTTTTGTGGATTAGACTTTAAAATTAGTTACTATGATTTCAGAATGTTTCTATTCAAATTTCCTTAAACAGACCTTCAAATGTTTGATTGTTCCCTCTGAATTTTTAATCCCAGTCAACCTTTTCCTGGTGCAAAATAAGTTCTCCTAAATGTTGGGGCTCAGTTTAGTTAAATATTACATATAATAGTATTTATCAGTGATGTATTTTTGCAAACAGAATCAGAGCTTTCAGAGACAGAAAACTGTTTATTATAACCTAAAAAGTTTTGAATAAATTTATTTTCGGCCTCTTTCCTCCACTTCACTCTCTCTGTATCTGCCTCCTTTCTTATGTCCCACTTTTTGTCTTGATTTCCTTTGTGTTCTGTCAGAGGGGTAAAAAATAAACCCTGAAAAGCTCTTCATGCTATTAAAGGCTGCTGAATTTGTTAAGGAGCTATAATTCATCAAAGAAAGCTGGGCTCCTTTCATGCTTGGTTGTGTGATATTCCAATGTAGCATCAACTGGTACAGAACCTCCATCAGCAACAGCAAACAGCATCTCAGGCGTCTACTCTTTTGCAGTCCAAAGTTAAACCTGTTCATCCAGTTGTTACCCGGCAACTGCACCAGCAACAAGCTGCTCCTGTCCATGAAACCTCAGCTTCCCATCTGACCCCCATCCCCGAGTCTGCACCCGTTGGTCCTGCTGCTGACCCAGAGGTCGTGGTAACATCCTGCTCCTGTTGCCGTCTCTTGCTCTTCTGGGTCAAGGAGTTGATGAGTTGATTACAAGCTTGTCTCTAACCAATCACATCCAACCTTTTTTTACTTTTCCTCTTCTGGGGCACGTGGGAGACAGAACTGCTCCCAGATATTAAATGGGACAGTGTGGGTGCCATGTAGATGGGGAAGTTTCCTTTAATGCTGTCTTTATTGGAAAAACTCTGCTGTTAGATACTCTATAACTGTAACCATGCCTTAACCAAATCATTTAGCATAGCATTGTGAACTGCTTCTGTCTAACACTAATCTTTATATTCCACCACAAAATTCCCTTCTTCATGATTTGTTGACCCTTTCTGTA
>JAUZTA010000027.1:23023100-23038841 GCA_034780835.1 Ctenochaetus striatus
CTTTTCTGTATATTTTGTCTTTGCAGTGCCGTGATTCAAGTATCTGTACCTGAATCCTGACCTCCCTTTAACATAGCAAATTTTCTCTCTTTTTGTTGTGGTTTTTAAGAAATTTAAAGTCCATCTTGCTTTTCAGATTGTCTTTCTTCCAGTGGATCTTTCTTCCCTGATTTTAGTTGTTGTTGGTCTGATTTGTTTGTTTCTCTTTATGCACTGATCTAAAATTTGCATTGCTGGCATCAAGGACATTTTCCCTTATGTTGCTCCTCTTTGTATTTTTCTTCTCCTAACAGACGACCGGCCGAGGGATCAACAAAGTCGGCTCCTTGACACCCCCCTCGTCGCCAAAGATGGCCCCCAAGAGTGGCCACAGACGCATCCTGAGCGATGTCACTCACAGTGCCGTGTTTGGGGTCCCGGTCAGCAAGTCCACCCAGTTACTGCAGGCAGCGGCAGCTGAAGCCAGCCTCAACAAGTCCAAGTGAGCAGAATTAACTCCCTTCAGTGATCTGGGGATGAACTGTCCTTTCATTGCTGTGAGCTGAGAGATAGACAGTCCATTCATATGACAGAACCCCGAAGGAGGATAAATGACCCTTTTACATCCCAGAGAATCCAGCTTAAGAAGAATCCCTCGATTCAGTCTTTAAATAACCCTGTTCACTCACTCTTATTTGCATACATCAGTAGGCCAGTGTCCACAGACTTTTCACCCATGATCAGGTTTCACCGTGCACTCATACCACTGTTTATGTTTACACCTCGGTGTGCTGCAGATCAGCCAGCACTACTCCTTCTGGCTCCCCCTGCTCGTCCCAGCAGAGTGTGTATCATCCAGGTGATGGTGAAGCACAAGCAGCCCATCCTGCACCCAGCACTCAGCCCAGCTGGAACCCCTTTGGGGATGACAACTTCTCCAAGCTAACAGCAGAGGAGCTGCTCAATAAAGACTTTGCGAAGCTAGCTGAGAGTAAGTTCAACTTGTTTACTGCACACATACACCTGCAGCATATGTAAATAGTTGGGTGATATAAAAATTCTCACCACTTTGCTTTTTCTTTGTGCACAGCTGCTGCACCAGGAGAGAAAGTCACAGGCTCCAGTGAAAATCTCATTCCAGGGCTCAACGCTTTTCCTGGTAAGAAGAATTTGACACATTCTTCTCAGTATGCTGTCTCATTGCTTTGCATACATGATTTTCCAAACAGCTTTTCTGTCAGTGATTTATCAGTAATCAAGTGGAAATTTCATCTACATACCGCATCGTTTGTCAAACAATCACTGGTGTTACCTTTTGTTTAATCCATCAGCCTCTCTTGCTCACCGGAGCAGCTCCAGTCTGCAGACGCATTGCTCTTTTTTTGGTAGCACATTAGACTTTAGTGTTGATAGACTTTTACTTATGGCGTGTAACCAGTCAGATGGTGCTGTGTATTGAACAAAACAAAGCTGTTTTCTCAAATGAGCTGGAACTCATAACTCATATGTCCAGGACTGACTGTATTGACATTGTCCAGTGTTTCCCCCTCACACATGTGGAACACAGCTGGAGATTATCCGTGTCAGATCCGTGTCATCCATACTGAACATGCTCCACAGGTTTAGGCAAGGCATCATCAACACACTCTCTTACTTGATGTGAGCTTTCTGGACATCGACCTGCTCTATTCAGACAACTAGACATTAAATAGACTTTGTCAGAGGGAGCTGACAGGGTAAAGACTGTGTCTGATGTAGCTAAATCATATGTTTTCATTCTCACAAACAGCTCCTGCACAGAATGACAAGATAAGTTCAGGGTTGCAGTGCATGCGTGAAAGAGAGACAGCAGCATCAGAGCCAACATAGCTCTTTCTTTTAGTTCATCTAAGGATAACAAGCAGATTTTCTTTTCAGTTGATTGGTTGAAGAGTCAAGTTTCAGTCGACCAAGATTTTCCATGATTGACTCCAGCCCCAGTGTTGAGAGAGGTGGAATTCAGTTATTTTGCAGGATTATGTCATCTTTTCATACATGTTGCCATCTTGACAACATCATCATTAAAAGTTTTTTGTGTCCCGTCCTCTCTCTCCTTCTGTTGTACATGCTCCCTTCATTTGTTTTCCTCCGTGTTTATTCACTGTGCAGTGTTTGGCTGAAAGACCTGCAGACATCATGAGTTCAGCGTCACCATGTTGACCCTCTCTGACCCTTTTAATCCCGATCTGACAGCACAAGTAATTTTGTTGTGACAACACGACACAGAACGAGCTGTGCCTGTGATGCTCTCAGGCCTTTGGCTCTTCAACAAATATTTTCTTAGAGCCTATGAGTCACTTTTTTTTATTTACTGAAGGGGGTTTCCTGGATATGGCACTTCCCAGAGGTTAGTTTATGAGTGCTAGTTTTGGGTTTTGGATTTGTACTCACTCATATCTTGTTGACATAGCGAGCGGCCTCACAGTGGCTCCTTGTCAGCCTCCATGAATAGCGACCGTAGCTACAGCTAGATTGCATCTCATTTGCAGATCTGTGCTTTGGCTGTTGCCTGGTAACGCAAGGACACATTCTCCTTTGTTAATTGGATTGCCCCACTGCAGGAGGAGCCTGCTTACCAGTCGCCTTAAGAACAAGAGAAAGTTAAGCATGCTGCCTTGTTAAAATGACGACCCCCGGCCTTTTTTGTCCTCCTCTGTTTAACATTTTGCCCTTCTAGCGATGCCAGCTTCTTACCTGCGTCCCCTCTTTTACGTAGTTGCTGTTTAAGACCTGAACTGACAGGATAAAAATGTCGAGGCTGTTACATAATCAAGCTGTGGTTAATCTTCTCTACCCAGCCTAAGCCGTCTCTTTGACTCTGCATCACTCAAATAGGATGCACACGAGCAAACAGAGTCTTTTGCCGGTTGTGCAGAGAGCTTCATCTGAGCTGTATTTAAGATAAAGACAGCTGTGGAATTAATTAAGTACAGTACTGTATTGCATTTTTAGTATTACATGTGTTTTCTATTGACTTTTTTGAAAGAATTTTGGATTCATAAAAAGCTTTTCATCAGTGTTGGCCTCTTTCCTCTAGTGAAAGGGGCAAAAGGTCACATCTGCTGTGCCATTTTCTGAGCCAACACATTCCTTGTCTAAGACCCCCCCCCAACCCAATTTTGCCCCATAGCAGTTTCCTGTAAGTATTGGCTGTGGTAAAAAAAAAAATCAGCAGTTTTGTTGTTTCATGCATGGACTGTATTTCATTTTAATCAAATAAGTCATTTCTTCTATTATTTTAGGTGCATAATTTTAAGTAAATTACAGAGTTTTTCTACTCAAAGGTTTCGGTGAAGCCAACTTAACATCTTAACAACCACTCATTCGTCTGTGCTTGGCCAAAAATGAGTTAAGAATGTTGTCATATGGACAATGATGGTGTATTGAGGTAATTTATGACCAATGTGAAGAAACTCACTGAGTGCTGTGGTTTGCTTTGTATAATTAAGTGTTTGGTGTTGAAGTTTGTGCGTAAAGAGTTTGAAAATTCTGTGTTATTTGCAGTAATTGTTTGGTACCATAATTCTACTGAGAGAACTAGTTTGCTCTTTGAATGCATGAGATTTTACTCAGCCTACTGTCTGTGGAGTGTGTGGCCTTGGTTGGCAGAGCTGGGTAAACTAACAAATCAATGTAATTTAATTGTTGTTGTATTAAGGTTTCATTGGTCTTTATGTTATTATCGTCCTATCATTCCTTTCAGACATCACCTTTTTTCCTCTTGAACATATTTTATCCCTAAATGAAGACAACTTCATGCCAACTATGATATAAATATCACTGAGCTGAAATAATCTCATTGATTTCTGGAGTTGCATATTCTTTAGTTTTCCTGCTTCTTTATTTTTTAAGCAAAACCCTTTTGCATCACCTTCTTCTGTCTTTCTCCATCTGTTGCTTCCAACATCTCCTGATCTTCTCTCTCTGGCTCGCTCACAGAGAAGCTGATCGAGGGACTGGTGTCCCCTGAAACTTCTCTGCTGCTCCCTGACCTTTTAACCCTGGCTGACCCCTTCAGTAGTTCTGCAGAAAGCTCCAATGCTGGTACTAGCTCTGTTTTTGTCCCATCTGCTCTGAATGCATCTTCCTTGCCACCCCCCACCCCCCTCTTCTTCTTTTACTCACTTAAACAGTCAAAAAATAAAAAACTTGGTGGAGAATAAAGAAGGCCTCCATAAGTTTTACCCCTCTTGCTAGTAATGTCTTTTTTATCACAGTTTTGTTACTTTGCTGTTTCCCTGTAGTGAAGGCAGAGGTGTGTGTGGATTCACTGATTCCTGGTCTGGAAGCCCCCCAGGCCCAGCGACATGCGGGCCAGCCGGAGCTCATCCCTGCCAATGTGCCAGGTTAGCATCCTGGACCGCAGAATAGGAAATTGTCACATAATTATTATCAGCATTTTCACGAGCAGATAATTGTTTCCAGTTGTGGTCATGATCCTCTTGTCAGTTGATCATAAAATCTTTTTTTATTAGTTTTTATCGAGTGACTTTTTTTTATAATACTGGTGCTTCATTTTTTCAGTGTGGAAAGCACAAACTAATATATCACCGTCAGGTCCTGGAAGAAAAAACACTAAGGGTTCCTCCTTCAAATTTGCAGCCAACTTTAGTGACTAGAATAGTTGCTTTAGTGTAGAACAGTGATGAAACCTGAACCCGGAGCTTTTTTAGTGTGTATAACTGGCTATTCAGAAAGTACATAATGATCGATGCCAGCTGTGGTTAACACGTCAGTTTTCATAGCTGCTGTTGCATGTTTGAGTGCAGCTTCTGTTCCTGCTTTGCAGCAAATTTTCTTTTGGATTTCCACTAACACTTTGCTTTGATGCTGATAATGAAATGCTTTCACTGATTACAGTTGAACTGTCTTTACTAACAAAATTCATTTTCTTCTGCGTCACAAATGAAGAATCTTGTTTTACTGTGACTCCTCTGGCTTTGCTTCACCCTGTCTCAGACTCTCTCACTGGGGAGGACTCTCTGCTGGGTTGCGATCTGTTATCTCATGCTTCTCCTCACGGACACCAGTCTGTTTCTGCTCTCCCTTCCTCCTGCTCCTCTGCTCCTCCTGGCTCCGGATCCTGTCTGGAGGAGCTGCCACCTGGTCAAACAGCTTCTGGTAAGAGACCTCCACCCCTTGCAGCAAACCCCCCCCCCCTCTGACTAGCCTCGTATCTGCTGAGTGTCTCAGCCCGTGAAAACATCACAGACGACAGATCTTTCCAAAAAAGAGGACTACCCTGACACATATGAAAAGGGAATTAGACACATTAAATAACAGCTTCACAGACCCTTGACTCATTTGTAGAAAAGCCAAAAGCCACCTAAAATGCATGGCTTTTAAATACTGTGACTGCCCTGACTCCATCTATTTTTAATCTACTTGCATCCTCCTTTCTTTTTTTGCTCTTTTTCTTTGGCTGAGTTAACTTCTTTCCCCCCCTCCTCTTCCATCGTGCCTTCACTTCCTCTTCCCTCACCGCAGACTCTGCTTTCCTCATGTCGTGTGGGGAGAAAGGCAATGACGACGAGTTTGACCCTATTCCTGTGCTCATCTCCAAAAACTCAAATCAAGGTAAGGTTAACAGAAACCCGAGATGAGCACCCACACCTCCACCCCACCCGCTGAAGCCCAGAGTATGAGCACAAAGATGAATAACTTAGCCCCCCACCCCAAATTAAGTCACTGTAGCTGTTTCCTGATGTGAGAAAGCTTGCATGGGCGCGTTTATCAGCCCATCAAGCTCTCACATCAGTCATCTCTCTTTTGTTTTACCGTGACGCTGCCAGTGGTTCTCCACCTTGCAGATGTTTGGCTCTTTGTAGTTAAACTTGAAAGTCCCCTTTTGTTCGAGTGGCACCCCCCCCCCGCCCCCCGCCTGTAATGATGCAGCTGTGTAAAGATTATCCCAGCTCACTCTCTGCCTCTTTCTCTTTCTCTTTCTGCCCCCCTGCTCTGCCATCATTTCTCCTTCATCTCCATCAACAACTCCTCGCTCTTAATTTTTTTTCCATACAATCTTCTGTTAACATTACTCGTTCTTTTGCTCATTTTTTTTTTCACCATTTCCCTCGGCTCTTCCATGTCCATCTCCTCTCTCTCTCTCTCTCTCTCTTTCTCTGGCACGTTTCAGGTGGTCACTCGCGCAGCAACAGTGGCAGTTCAGAGTCCAGCATCCCCAACTTGGCCCGCTCCCTTCTGCTGGTGGATCAGCTCATCGACCTCTAGAGGGGGTGGGAGAGGTCGAAGGGGCAGTGTGCAATCCTAAAAAAGGGAGGAGGGTGGGGGATAGAGATGGGGAAGCAAGCAAGAGGCACTAAATGTAGCACCTTATGAGGAGAAACAGAGGAGCCAGCATAAATCAGTTCAATGGAATATTTCTTTTTTTAACGTGCCTCCTTGGCCTCAGCTCCATCTCTAGTTGCCTGATAAGCTGGTTTCATATTTATCTCCGCTGGCTGTCGACATTCCCGCACTGGTTAATGACTTTTTCATTAATGCCTGAGCATATCTTCTGTCCCGGCTACACCACGGTCTTCCTCATGCTTTCCTCATACCTGCATTAATATCCCTCATCGAGTGCACTGCCATTGTGATCGGCTGCCATCGTAATGCACTTTGTTAAACCGCCTGAATCACAGCTTCATTGTGCTCACTTTTGTGTATCGTTCAGGGTCGAAGCTTTATTTAAACACGCCGCCTTCAGGCATGCTCATTTGTGTCAGGGGTCTGACTGAAGGGCCAGGAGTCAAAACGCTGTTAGACCCTGCAGGATGATGTGCTGCACTTTCCTGTGAGAAGCTTTGAACTAAACTATTGATCAATCAAAAGATGCACCCTGAGGGAAGCTGATGAGCTGAGAGCTGCTTGCACTGATTGAACCAGTTTGCAGTGAAAAAAAAAAAAACAACTCTGTGCAGTCTTAACAGATTTTTCAAACTGTTGTTGGGTTGCTGTTGTGCAAGGAGAAGCAGGCTAACTTTTTTTAAACATTTTGCGCCATATTTCCAGGTTAAGTATGGTTTAATCTGTGCTACTAATCCACATACTCTCAGACCACAATCAATGTTTCAACAGATATTTATCGGAGCTAACAGTTCGTGTATAAAGAGCTGCAGCCTCAGCTTAACTGTATATTGCCAGCTCTTCTGGATGTTTTACCAGCGTATTATTTCTCCTAAAATTACACATGTAAATCTGTCAGTTATTATAATGTGTTAAAAAAAATTTGAAACTGGTGAAATCAGTGTTAACAAGGCTGATTCATTAGGCTCCACTCACTTTCAGCATTACTTACAGCACTTCTGAAGACAATACAAGTATGTGTGCAGATTATGATTTCATCTTTATGTGTGTGGACTCTCACTCTCATATCCTCCATCTTCAGGATAAGCACAGCAGAAACAAAAAGGGAATCAGATCATTTGACTTGTAGCAATGCCAAAGCTAAAAGGAAAGACCTTTATTATTGTGCTGTGTTCTCCATGTGTCGGTCTGCTCTCAGGGTCAGTGAAGATGAGCAGATTTTTTTTTTTTTTTAGCAGCATATCGCTGTTACAGAGAGGGAAGTTTAATGAAGATTTCAGTGTAGATACAGTGCTAACAAATTAGCTTTACCCAAAAAATCTGCATCATCTAGTCCAGTCTTTTTCCTCCCACTTACATGGGGGTAACTCGGCCAATGTGACATTCATTTCAGCCTGAAGAGAAATTCAGAAAATCTCCTTTATATGTACATAAAATCACTGTTAATCCTCTTATTTTCTGCTCTAGTCAAGCACTCGTACAAGTAGACTCAAGTGTGGAATATTTAAAAGCATTTCATCCATCATGGTATGAGTAAATTTGACTATTATTGATAGTGCTTTAGAGTGAATGTATGAACTGAATACCATTATGTAAAATGTATAAATATATATAGATAAAAAAAAAATAATCGTGTATGAAGCTGTATTTAAGAGTGCAAAGTCCCTCTGTCTGTTCTCTCCATCCATGTCAAGCATTCAGCGAGTGCTCCTGTTTTAGATATCACCATCAGAACATGAAACAAAGTGCTCCTGACTCACCTGGCTTCGTTGTATTTTCTCTCCACCACAGTTCTTAACTCAATACTGGTATTTGTAAGTTACTGTATACACCTAGATTTAATCCAAGAGACAGCGAAGCAGAGCTAATGACGGAATTTATTTCCTGAAATCTCTGTAACATCTTTCACCTCTGATACTTGTCATCTTTTATTTGGCTAATGATCATTAGAAAAACTACATCCGATCACAATCAAACTGACTTTTTCATACATCTGTATTGTCAAAATCTCACCAAGTATGTGTGTTTTTTTTCTTTTTTTAGAGTCCATATCACCTTAGATATGTTCACACAAACAACAACACATTTTAAAACTGTGGGACATTTAGAATTTTCTCGTGTAAATGTTAGTCATAGACGCTGACGATGCTGTAAGGACCTGCATAGGTTAATAAAACTATGCTTTTTATTTCCATCTTGATGTCATTCAGTCAAGTCATTTGCATTTTTGTGGCTAAGCTAATCTATGCAATCCTACATTAATGCTTCATGTTCCTATCAGACGCCACAGCGCTGTAATCCCGTAGAGTTCTCGCCTCGGCCGTAGAGTTTCTCTTGTGTTGCCGTGTGAAACCGATGTACTTGTTGTGCTGGTTTGTTTTGCTATGGTGGCAGGTTTAAAAGTTAAAAAAAAAATGACTCTAATTATATCAAAATGTTTGACATGATTTGGCAGATGTTTATATGTCAAAACAGGACCATTATGGAGTGTGTACTTCTATTTTTATGAATTAAGGCTCAACAAGACAGATGCAGAATAAAACTCAATATTGTGAATGTAAATTAAGTCTTCGGGTCACGTTATTTGATTTGCACTGCAGAGAAAAAAAAAAGCCTGCTGGTTTTAGTGACAGTCTTAAGATTCATTCTTCCATTTTCATTATTTTAATTGGCAGACGGATCGTTTTTTCCTTCAGGGAACCAAATTAGATTTCAGATGCACTAATGTAGCTTGATGAAATCCGCTCAGAGTTCAGTACTGAACAATCGTTTATTGAGTGACTCACTTTGTGGAGATTTACATGTATTTGTGCCTTCTCTTAAAACTGACACTTGTCAGTTTGACCATTACAACATTTGTCTTTTCAAGCTTTTTAAGGAGTTTTTCGAGGTTTTCATTCCTACCTTCTTCCCTTGTCCTCTTATGTGTAAAAAGTTAAATGCTTCCTGGTATTTCTTAGAGATATACTTTAAAAAACAAGCATTTTAAAAGTCCAAGCCCTTTGGAAAAGGAGTTTGAGTCCCTAAATTATGCTCCTTTTTCTGAGATTTATACAATAGATAGACTGTAGATGCTGTAAGATGTATTGTGAGGAATCAAAAGCTGTCATTCACATGATTACATTAGCTGTAACCCTGTTTGTTGTTGCTGGTTTGCTAGTCAGCTGTGTGATGATCTCAGTTTGATTAACTCTGGCTCAAATCATGTAGAAAGTTTACTCAGTGCCAAATGGGCTGTGGACAGCTTGAAACAGACAAGCAATGAAGGAAATCTTCCAAGAAGTGAAAAAAAAAAACAGAAACTGGTGTTTTCCTTTAATGGCTTCAACTAACATCTCGCCAAGAGCTGCCAGTTAACAGCTGCTGTCGACGCCGCTGAGGTAAGACTGATCCGTCTCTGCTCATCTGTGCAAATCTGTCTGTCCCTGATTAACCCTACTGCTGCTGTGATGGCTTTCTGTCCTTGTTTCCACAGACATACTGACTCCCTTTACCTCAACTCAATCAGTTCTAACTTAAAGCTAAACTGCTGTCACTGTTTCCTCTAACAGTAGGCTCTGTTTTTTGGAGGTTTAAGGCTTCAGCCGCGGAAACAAATTGGTGGAATAATTTGTGGAAACAAGGTTATTTGATGTTGTAATGGTTGAGCTGGAGAGTCTCGTCCGCCTCATGTGACTCGTTCAGAGTAGATTGTGTCTGTGTTGCTGTAGTCCTGTGCTGGTTTCTCACTGTCGGGTCGCTCTCATCGATGCTTCAGTGGGTACAGATGTTACAGATGATCCATTGGTCATGAAGTATGTCATGTGTGTGACTGAGGTCTGATGGTCTGGTAGATAAATGAGCAGCTGGACCTGAGATAGTAAAGTTTTTTTTATCATAATATGCAAACTGTCACATCTTTGTTCACTTTGTTTTCCTCTCTCTCTGTTCTCTAATTCAGATGCCCAAGGGGAGACTAACGGCTACTCTGTGCTCGATGAGGGTCAAGAAGCTGAACCTTCAGAAGGAGATCCTCAAACGAACGAGGCATGTCTGCACTCCAGCGACGAAGATGAGGAGAAAGAAGCTCGTAAGGAAGAGCAGCTGGAGGAGGGAGTAACTGAGAGTCATGCAGCAGCCCACGACTGCAGCGGCTCCAGACCTCTGCTGCAGGACTCTGAGGATGAAGAAGAACAAGGACCTCAGCTAGACCTCCACCCGTCACCGCACCCCAGTGCAGCAGCAGCAGCAGCAACGCAACCATCTTCTGCCTTCCATCAACCAGCCCAAAGCACCTTTGCTCAGAATCATTCTCATAATGCACACGAGCAAGCAAAGGGGGCAGAAGTAGCTGCAGATGTTTTCTCCAAAGCCCCCTTCAGGATGGGGCAAGAAGACACATGCGACGTGTTCGCCAACGCTCCGTTTCCACACGCCCCCCTCTCAGCTCAGCAGCAGCTCGACGTCTTCTCGCAGGCTCCTTTCGGAAAAAGAAAGGAGGCTGCAGGAGCTCAGCCCAAAGCCTCGTACCCCCACGCAGCTGGATTTCTGGGTGTAGCTCCGGATCAAGCCGTGTTGGGGCAAGTTTCTCAGCAGCCCTTCCGCCCGCAAGCTCTGGCCAAATATTCCCGACACTTTGAGGGACCCATGCCGCAGCAGCTGGTTGCGGCTCATAGGGTGGTGTCGAACGTGAGCAGGCAAGCCGCCGTGGCGTCGGTCCCCGTTGGACCTCTTCACTCATGGACCTCAGAAGTGAGCGCTGTGGACCCTTTCGTCTCTGCACCATTTCACCTCAAGGCCCCTCAAGAAAAGCCCTAAACACGCACACGCAGAGGTCAGGACAGTCTGTATCAGTATCAGTACCACTGAATTATGCAAAGTATAACAGGCAAACTGCATGCTGTCACCAGCGCTGCAGCTGGACTGCAGGCCTGCATGGATCTCATTCTTAACTGGCTCCAATTAGACGTGATAGTGCAAGGTCATCTTTACACTTGAATGCTCCACTAGAGTTAAACAACTGACATCATTCTCAGACTCCTGGTCGCATTTTATTTTCACAGTCTCATCCCTTTATCCCTTTGGTACGCACATGTACACGATGACAATACGGAGGTCAAGCATTTGATTGTTTACTTGCCTACCTCAGTTACCTTTTTTTGCGTCAGCGCTAAAACACCACACAGTGAGCGAGTTTGTCCATCGTCTTCAGCTCTGCAGCGAAATTCAAGCTTTACTCCGAAACTATGATCTGATTAACGCCTCGATCATCCTCCGTCGTCGTCGTAGCTCTCATACAGACGGATTCAGCTTGAATCGTAAGATCATAACTTCACAGAAGCTTGGAAGAGGAAACACACTGTACACACACACACACTCAAATCATGCATCTGCAGTCTGACGACACCCGATGTGGGATTTTTGTGACAACGATGAATTTATCTGTGATCACATCAAACCTGACATTCGGGAACAGCCTTATAAATATGCCATCAGCGTCAGTAGTTTTTGGGCCTTTCGGTCTTTATGCTTGACTGCTTGTTACAAAGCAGATGCTGGATTACGATGCATCGACATCTCAAGGATAGCATTTGTTGATATGAAATGCAACTTTTGTCCGTTTCAAAAACGTTTCCTTTTTCTGTCATGTGTATGAGTTTGTGGTCACTGTCCAGTCTGATGGGATAACAGTGTTTATTCCATGTAATGTACGAACCATATATAAGTGTTAGGCGTAGAAAATACATTGTAGTCGTTCTTTTTGTTTTATATAAATGTAGAAGATTCACTTTCCTTTGTTTTTCTTTGCAAAATGACGTCTCTGAAGCCTTACACTCTTACAGTACTTCCATCCTACCACATCAGACAACACAAAACACTTTTGCCTTTTGTGCCCTCCTAAAAAAAAAACTAAACTGCTGCATTTTACGTCATTTTATTGCACTTGGATTCACCACCAAATACTTGTGTAAAATCATGTACAACTTAACTTTGTGTCCGCAGTATTCTAATGCACCAAGATGTCCGTTCAACTCTTTAATGCATCTCTGTCATAGACAGCTCTATAAACTCCAAATGTTTACTAACTGTGACTCACACTTATGAGCAGCTGAAGTTAAAACTGAACACTGCAACTTTAAGAAAATGCTTTCCTGCAGTCACACAAATATCTACAGCACTTATGCTTCGCAGTTCCAGTCAGGGATTGTAATAGAAGTGTCTTATAAGTGAGATCTTGAATGATGACTGATGGATGACATTCCTTTTTTGAATTATTTCCATTGACATTTGGGAATATTTTAATGTCTTTGTGCTTTGTAAAATCATGGAACACTCTTTGGTTCCCATCGCCGCACTTTTAAGAAAGGGGATCCAACTCGTTTCAACCCAAAGTTTAATTCATGTATTCCTGTTTTGCAATGTAAAGTCCTCGGTTTTCTTTTCTTTTTGAGTGTACAATCTTTTTTATAAATGCTCACTTTACTGACCCAACTTGTATACATGAAGGTTGCACATAGTGTCTGACGCCGAGTCAGGGTTCCCTTTGAATGTGTTTTGATTGTAACACAGCTGTAAAATGTATTTCGACCAGTGTTGTATAGGACATCTTTGGAGGTTGGACAAAAAAAAAAGCACTCGAAATACTTGTTATGCTGCACAGCCTGCCTTTGAAAACTATGTTGTAAGTCATAAAAAACAAATAAATGAATGTAAGTTGAAATTTGCAGTTTATGCAGTTTATTTTATCATTACAGAGGTGGTTGTAACAAGGTACATACATTCCAGCATTTTACAAAGTTTCTAAGCACATTTTATGGTAATTTTCGCCTCTTTCCTACTTCATTGATGTATGAAACATACTTTTATTCCATCACATTTATCATAAAGGTGTAAACTATGCTTTGCATATTTAGATTTAACTTACAAAACATGTTAATAAAGTTATAATGGCATCACGTTGACCAACTGCAAGTAAAGTAAAATGCTTATTTGATATAATTTAATGGTAATATTATAAGAACTAGTGATTTTACCATGTCAAGCATATAATTATAGTATTTTCGTGCCTTTATTTTTGAATGTGGTGTTGCCCACTTAAAACTGCACTGACGAGCTTTATTTTAGTTCATGAACTGAATTATGGAGTTATAAAAGGACTGATAAAATAATTTAACATAACTCAGGGAAAAAAATGGTTGAAAAAACTTTTACGAGGAGAAGTATCAGAGATAAAACCGACCTTTTTCCTTTTTAAAAGCGACAGTTTTTGGGGGGTGTAATCTGAGATTATTCGCTAGAGGGCGGTAACGTGCAGACAAAGCGGATGTTAGCCACCGTTAGCATAAACAGAAGAAGAGAAGCCGACGCAGTATTTTGTTTGAAGTGAATGTCGTTTTATAAAATAACTCTACTGGTACACATTATGCGGTGAGAAGTAAGTAAAAAAACATTATAGAATATTAATGACATACATTAATGAAGAAGTAAAGATGGAAAATCACATAAAATACAGCTTTCTTGTCCGCTTGCTTGTAAAACGCGCCTCTCCATGCTAGCTAGTTGCTCGCTCGTGAATGTTTCCGTGGCTGCTTTCTGTGAATGAACCTCATCCACTAAACTGATTTCTGTGTTTATATAAACAGGTAACGTAACGGTAACACTGCGTTGACGTTACTTTCACCTGAGCACGATGGCCACTCAGAGAGTGCTCCCTCAAAGCAAAGAGACTCTGCTACAAAACTACAACAAGAGACTTAAAGACGATATCAAGTCCATCCTGGACAACTTCACAGAAATCATCAAAACAGCAAAGGTACTTAGATAAAGCGCGCTCTCGTCTCGTTTCTCTGTTTTTCTGTTACTTTCTTTTCTTAATGTCTCTTTGCACTTCAAATATGAGTAAAAGGAACATGCTAACACTGATTTCTTTCTCCAGATAGAGGACGAGACACAAGTTTCTCGAGCAACACAAGCAGAGCAGGATCATTATGAGATGCACGTCAGGGCAGCAAACATTGTGAGTAACGTTACAAACACACATGCCCAAAACAAACTACGCACTCAGATGTTTATGTCTTTTCTGTTGTGCATTTAGGAAGCCTGTGAATACCTTATTTATTTAGTGCGTGTGTGGAAATGATTTAATACTGGTTATGTCAGAGGCAAAGTGACGGATTGGTCCACAGCAGCCTCTATCAGCTGTCTTTGTTGACGAACCATCTGGTGCACAAGAAAAACAATGCTCCACCAAAATAGACTTACGGTCTGACTCATAAAATATATATTTTTTGCATTATATTTCACCTAAGTGGTCAAGTAGCAATGATTCTCACTTATCCAAACTAGAGGTAATGAAGGGCAGATGGACTGGCTGTGATTTCAGTCCAGTTGCTTTTGACTTAGGACCAAAAACCTTAAATGCACCTCTGCAAATGCATATACATTCTGTACATATTTTCTCAAGAGAGATCTCTAAGACGTGCAACAGAGTTTGGATTTTTCCTCCAAAGCAAAAATAACCATAAAAGCCCAACACTGATCCAGCTGAGCTTCTCCGTTGGAGAGAAAAAGTCTGCAGAAATTCCCCGCGACGCTCATGAGGGGCGCGCTATCGTAAATTATCCTGACCTGTCGTAAAACTGTCATACCGTAATCTCATCAGCCTTAGACAGCATTATATTCAAAACACACAAATAATACAAACCCAAATAATACAAATGATATTACATTAACAAAGTAAATGTCATTACAACTGGGTTACACGTGCAACAAAAGATAAGGGATGGTGTCAGATACATCTGCTTCAAAAGCAGCTTAACCCAACACTTTGACTGTAACCTTTTCATTTTTATAAGGTTATTCCAGTAAATATAACAGATGTGATTTATGCAGATTTCCTGTAAATTCAGGCTCATATTTAAGGTGTTTTTGGAAGGCTACAAATAAGAAATTGGAAATGTAAGAAAAACTAAGAAATAAGGAACCCAACATGTACTTGGTCTTGTTTACTAAATATTTTGATTTGAAGAGGGGTTTAAGAGATGAAAGACAAAATGAAATAAGTCCAAACCCTCTAACTAGGACTGTTTCTAAACTGTGAGTGTTTGATTGAGTTGAGTAGCCGATACTTTTAAAACGTCTTTGATCCAGAAATAGGAAAATTAAAACATTATAGTTAATTTTTAAACCAGCATCCTCTCCTCTCTGTGGTTGTATCAGGTACGAGCTGGTGAGTCCCTGATGAAGCTGGTTTCCGATCTGAAACAGTTCCTGATTCTGAACGACTTTCCATCCGTGAACGACGCCATCAGCCTCCAGAACCAGCAGCTCCGCTCGCTGCAGGAGGAGTGTGACAAGAAGCTCACGTCGCTCCGTGACGAGATCGCCATCGACCTGTATGAGCTAGAGGAAGAATATTACTCCTCCAGGTACAAG
>JAUZTA010000027.1:23154031-23166034 GCA_034780835.1 Ctenochaetus striatus
TTTTTTCATTATAGGTTAATCTGCCGATTATTGCTTTTATTGAAGCATTAATTTTTGGTCTATTGAATATTAGAGAACGTCAAAAAAAAAAAAGAGAACATCACAATTTCAAATCCACATGCTCACATCTTGGGAAGATGTGTTTTGTTTGACTAACACTTCAAAACCTCGGAAAATATTCAATTTGCCTTTAAAAATGAAACAAGAAAACCAGTAAATATTCTAAATCTGATGCATTTTTGAAGCAATGAATAAATCAATAAACTGCTTCAACCCTCTCAGCTCTGTAAGGTTTACTATTATTGTTGGATGTTACTTCATGCTTAAAATAAAAGCTCTGGGCTTCACCTGAAGGCAAACACTGCGCTCCTCCTGGCTTCACCAGTTGTCTGTTGGCACTAATAGCTTTACAGATTTCACAAAGACGGCCCATTTCCTGAAAAATATCAAAGTCTGGATCCAGTATGATGCTGCCCTTTGGAGAGAATCGAAACACCACATCAACACAAATCTGCTTCTGCTTGAATTTCACTCGAGTATTCAGATATGCCAACACATGTGTGACCCTCACCATATCTCCAATGACGTGGTTGTCCCTGTTTTCGGTTCGGTTGACTCCCAAGATGCCAAACACAACAAAGACCATCGCCCCGGTGTCGACCAGAGGACGAACCGCCGGGTCGCCACAAGCTCCGCCGCTGCAGGGGTTGAAGCCAAGAGTTTTGGACGGTTTTGTTTTGGCAGCAGATGAAGGATCTTTGAAAACAGAATCAAAGAAAAACCTCTTAACAGCCTGCATTTATACATTTTATACATTAAACATATGCAACGTGGAGAACTCTTCAAAAAATCCTCCAGTGGGTTTGAAAGTGCGCTGCTTTAGCGAGCTGCACTTAAAACGAAGTGTCATCTCACTGCGTTTTCTCAACGAGATATATGATATAAAAAGACCTTTCAGCAGTGTGACACATGAGGGGATAACAAACCATCTTTATTTTAATGATGCTGTCTGACACTGCGACACTGGCTCACTCACCGCTGGGGAGAGGGGTGTAAAAGGTTCCCTGTGTGGGTCCGTCAGGCCCAGAACTGATGCCACAGCCGGGGGGGCTGACACACACTCGGCTGGGATGAGGCCTCAGACGCCGCTGGGCGAAGTAGAGTCTCCTGAGAGAGGAAGGAGAGCAGGGGCTGAAACGACAGACTGTCCACCACATGAAACAACAGAACCGTCCGTCTGACTCACAGTCTGCACTCTTTTCTTCATTTTGTGTTTTTCACCTGCTGTGCTGCTGCAGGGACGGAGCTGCATAAAAGGAAAACTCCGGCGTCCAGCCATGACGGGGGTCACATGAGGTGGATGTGATCATCCAGCTGGGGTACGGGTGGTACACATGGGAAACACACACTGTCATTCTGCTGGTGTAATTGCTGCAGGGCTGCTTATAGGCCTATTTAGATCAAACAAAATTAGGTACGCGCCGCTTTAGTGGTGCATGTGACAGTTGGAAGACGTAACATTACTACTAATTATGGAAAATCATCAATTTTTTTTCGCTCTCTAACCTGAAATGATGACACTTCTTTATGCTCTGTGCTGCACGGTTTCCATGGGGAGGGGATGCTTGTGTTGAGGGAGAAGCGGTAAAGAGTTGTAGAGGATCCCAGGTCCAACTTTGATATGTACACGGTAACCAAGGAGCCTTAAAAAAAGGACAAAATTCAAAGTTTAAACAGGTTTTAAATAAGGATGAAGGGGACTTTTATTCGCCAAAGGTTTTACCTGTTTTGTTAATGCTCGCATGTGGTTTCACTGAGCTCCGAGCAGCTGAGGAGGACGCGGCGCTCGAGGTTTGTTGATGTGCAGAAAACTTGAAAGCTGCAGGGGAAGTGTGGGTGTACAGAGGGTGGGGCTTTTCCATGAAAACACCTGCAGGGACACAACAAGCAATTCAGACATTTATTTTGGATCTCTGAGGTTAAACAGATGTGTGTGTGTTTGCGTTTTTTTTTTCATCACAGCTGCAGTCTCACCTGAGCACATGGGGCAGGAGATGCCTTGACCGCTGAGGTTGCTCCTCAAGGCCAGCAGAGTCTGGAGGTTTGTGTCCCGGCGGAAAAGAAGGGGGGCGTGAGTGGCCGGCCTCAGGAGACAACAGCAGCCGGCGGATAAGAGCAGAACCAGGAGGAAGACGCCTGGACAGGAGGACAGTAATAGACAGTGACAGAGAGGAGGGTTTGATGGAGTACACAGAGCAGCTGAGGGACAGATCAGGAGCTAGGATCAATTACAGTTCCTCCTGAGAAGAAAGAGGATGAATGCTTCATGATAGGCGCCTGCTCTTCCCTCTGACAGACTATATCCCCCCAGGCCGGACCGAGATTACAGCAACAGTTAGAGCTGAAGGTTTCTCTCATGTCTAAAACATGGATCAAGATCCTGGCAGACAATAACTGCAAAAGCAGAGAAGGTTTCTCTGATCTTTTTGGTATAAATTAATCTCAGCGATTTGAAAATCCTCATGAGTTTCTCAGAGTTCACATCAGATCTCACCTAGAACGGTTTTCCGCTGCTCCACAGCTGGCTTGGCCACGAGGTGCTTCAGGGCCCACTGGAGGTTTGTGCTCACCACACCAACGTGCCGCTGCCCCGGAGGAGACAGAGGTGTCTCCACCGACAGGGAAAGAATGGCTGCATCGCCGTCTGCGTCACAGGAGCCTGGCCGTGACAGAGACAGGGGCTTAGCGCTGCTTGGACGGCAGCGTTTTACAGCCTGGACTCGTTCCCATGTCCCATTCTCCTCCCCCCCTCCCTTCATCATTCAATCAATGCTAGAAAGATCATAATCGCACCTGGCTCCATCTCCACCGACAGAAGCGCCACATCATCGTCCTCATCTGACAAAGGGCCGTGGCTCGCTGACAGGCTTGAAAACAGCTTCCAGCTACAAAGGGAGGAGGAAGTTTAGGAGGAGAGACAGCTGAAGGGATTACATCTCGCCTGCGGTGTCGCACAGCATGCACAAATACCATCACACGCATAACAGAAAGTAAGGAAATAACGCCTCACCAGCTCAACCAGGCATGTTCCTGAGGCTCCACACACTCCGTCCAAACACACAGGGCGGCTGGCATCAGAAGGGACACCCAAAGCCAGCAGCAGCTGACAATGAGGGCCATGAATAGGCCAAAGTCGTGCACGGCTGGGATCTAAGTGTCAGTTAAATGAGGCACAGTGTAAAGGACCTTGAAACATTCAATTTGTGCTTATCGCATGAAAATGGCTCTCTGCTGAGAGAGGCACTTCTATTCATCCAAAGCAGGGGAGTCATTTACACTTCCTGTGCAGATCCTATTAACTGCTGCATTTCTCTTCTGCGGTTACCTGAGAGAAGGTGTTAGCAGCGTATGCCGCCGCCGTGGTGAAGGAGGTGAGGAAAGTAGCTCTGCCAGCTGTTTTGATTGTGTAGATCATTCGCTGTTGCGGCTGACGCAGATGAGAAGCCTGTCTGAAGGTGCTGATGAACACAAATACATCATCCACCCCTGAGCAACAGTGAGAGAACAAAAGAGCTGCTTCGTTATACATTACAGCAAATGTACTGGAAAAAAACAAGGTGTTTTTTTTTCAATCTTTCAGCACGCAGTATGTAAATTCCACTGCTGGATGCCTTAATTAAATCTAGTTTCATGTTACTTTAAGTCACTTTTGCTGACTTTCTGCAGTTGTTTTCCATGTTTTTCAGAATTAACAGCAATGGGAGGGAGTAAAATGGTTATAAAATGCACCCCAAACCTTGAATAAATTACAGTTTTCTCTTGGTTTTAACATTGATGGTAACATTTAAGATAATGTAAGTTAAAGATAAATCTTAAAAGTTACATAATATTCCTTTAAAAGAATAGTTTGACGTTCTGGAAAAATACCTTTATTTGTTTTATTGCTAAGAGTTTGATAATAAAATAGAAATATGAACATACATATATGTTCTTTTCTGGAGTTTTATGTGCTGGACTGTTTCTTTCTGTCTCTGCTGGTTGTTTCACATTAATGACAGGGCTTCAGGAAGTTAGTGTTCAAGGCCAGAAACAGACAAAATGTCACCATAAAACCATAACGTATCATTTTACTCTTGGTTTATGTCTTTATTATCAATTGAGGTTAAACGTGCCAACTTTAGAGATGTTGGTAAGAGGATTTAGTCAAATTTGCACAAAGCCATTTCCCTTTTTTTAGAGTCTTTATGCTAAGTTAGGCAAGTGGCCTCTCACTCTAACATAACATTTACCACACAGACATGAGTGTTGTATTAATTATCTTACTTTTGTATTCAAACTTTAAGTGAGAAAACAAAAAAAGTTTATTTCCCAATATATGGAATGATTCCTTCAGTAAAAGACAAATCTGTGTATTTCTTTTCCCTTACCAATACCAATGATAATAAAGGCTGCAACTCCATTGAGGATGCCCAGGTACCTCACACCGAAGACGACATGGTACAAGAAAAGAGCCATCAGGCAGCTGAGTCCGATGCTAGCGAGTCCGAAGAAAGTCAGAAACACTGCAGAGGAAACAACAAGGAGCCTGTAAACATTCAGGCAGCTCAAACACTGAGATAATGTGCAAACCAACGCAGGTGAAACAGGTGACACTGTACCAGAGAAGGAGGTCAGGACATAGACGAGCACGGTGATGCAGGCGCCGCTGATGACAGCCAGCATCATGTCATTATGGAAGGTGTGCCTCACCTCATCATCAAACAGCTCCGTCCCTCCATAAAGCACCTTCACCTGGCTGTGAAAATGGAGGCGGAAAAACAAAACAACATCAAATTTCAGCTGCACTAACAGTAATATCATGGCCGGGTGCTGCAGTCATTTTCTCCTGACCTGGTGGACTGCTCGGCCAGCATGTCCGCATACTGAACCACAAAGTTTTTGAAGCGAGATCTTTGCTCGTCGGCTCGGTCCTGCAGGGAGTAGTAGGAGGGGAGAGGAGCTCCGAAGTGGATCTCACTGCGTAAGAGAGAGGAGGAGAGATGCTCAGGGGACAGACTCTCATCCACGTACCAGTAGAACTGTGGGTGGGTGATGGCCAGACTCAGAGAACCTGAGAATACATACATGGCAAATCAGCACTGTTAGGGAGACTCCTACATGGATTTCTTAACGCTTTGAAGCTGTTTTCCCCCCAACTTTTCCTCACTGTGGACTCACCTTGAATATCAGCCAGATCCGGGCCCATGCCGTCGTAGTATATCTTCCCTCCTTTCTCACTGGGGTAAAGGTACGACAGGAGCGAGCTGGGTGGGGAGCAGTAGGAGGGTCCCAGTGGCAGATCCCTCAGCATCTCCAGAGGCTTCCAGCAGAACTGATGGAACTGTGGGTGCTGCATGAGCAGATGCTCCACGTGGTGAATCGTCTGCAGACGTTCCGGGGTGAAGATGTTGAGATCGCCTTCTCCCTGAGCCACAAACACCAGCTCGATCCTCCACAGCGCTTGGCTCTGCAAGTAGTAATTTGGAGCGAACCTGCGCCTCCTGACGAGCGACAAAGTGGAGTTTCCGTCCTCTGACCTCTCCTCGTCCTCCTCTGCCTTATGATCTGAGTTCTTGTGCTTCTCCTTTTGATTTTCAACCAAATCAAACGCTGTCCTTTGTTCTCTGCCCGCTGCAGCTACTCTCTTCTGATCATCCCCTGCATGCAAAGGCTCATTTTTAGGAGTGGAGGACCTCCTGCCCTCATTATCTGTTCTGTTGAACACTCCCTGTCTGCTCAGCCTCTCCAGAAGGAGCTCCTGCAGGGCCTCAGACTCGCTGTTATCTAAGTCTCGCCTACGTCTGTCCCAGGACCCCAGCTGAGTCTTCACAGCGATAGCGAGGGCATCGAAGCGCTCGGCAGAGAAGTGACTGTGAACCTCAAAGGCACTGTAGGAGAGGTCTATGTCCAGAGGAGGGCAGTAGAGGAGCATGTAGGCGAAAAGGGCGCATGGTAGCAGCACAACTACCCCTAACACCACCCCACTTGCACATGGCTGCGTGTACACCCAGCCCACCGCCCTCCACAGCCCACACACCCCAGCATCCCCGGAGAAACAGCTCCGTCCTGCTGCATGTGTTGCTCCATCCTCATCCTCCTGCTCCTCTTCCCCATCTTCCTCCTCCTCTCCTCCCCAGCTGGTCTGAAACAGCAGCGGCTCATCCTCCACATCCATGCTGGCACCTGTCGGGGACACACAGCACCACCCGATCATCGTTCACTTAAAGCGCCGCACCTTTTCTCCTCGGGGCAGGTGAACATGTGAGATAAATGTTTGAACCACCAGCAGCTGACATGAGCATCTGACACAATGAAGGACAAGGTAAACTTCCAAAGTTGCATTCAGCGAGCAAGGACGTGAGAGAATTAAGCCTGCCCTCGAGCTGCCGTCAACGCAGGGCTTCCACTGGCAGCTCACATGGAGAAAATTGAGGAGGGGGAGACCTTTTTTTTTTTTTTTCTCAAGGGCTTATAAGAGAAAATGGTTGGCTGAGTCCTGTTTTAAGATGCTGATCACAAGAGCATCGGGGTGAGACAGGCTAAAAGCTGTGATTTAATTCTTCTCCCTGTCAGGCCATTATCACCCGGAGAGAGTCCGCTGCTGGCCTTCTACATATCGGCAGTCAAAGAAGCTGTGTGTGCCCCGCAGCAAATTAAATCATCTCACTTGTCTAATTACTGACAAGAGGAGCTTGTGGGATATTACGCAGTTGTGGAATAAGAGAGGGCTTTATCTCCTGTGATGGGCAGCCTTTGACTAATAGTGTCAATAGGTGCCACTTTTTTTTTTTGTAGACAAGTTGCTGCAGTTTGCATTCAAGTGGCAGTGAGCCGGCTAAATGCAGCAATTTATCTATTCTCTCTAGGACCAGGCGTTAAGGTCAGCCAGGTAAGACGCCGAATTTTGATTGCGATAGCTGCACTCTGCTCTGTGGCTCAATTGCAAAAATCTATCATAAAAATGAACAATTTACCAAATACCATTAGATCGATATTTGTAAAAAAAAAAAAAAAGAAGAAAAAAGTGTTTTAAAAGAGTCCTGACAGATGATCCCTGAAGCCACCGATGAACCGGAGGCTTGGTGATTTATGGGATTTCTGTTTGTGCTCTTATACCTGAGAAAACCTTATTTCATGGTGGTGCTAAAGAAGAAAATGGGCTCATGTCTGCGGCAGTAAATCACCTTGTGTGCGGTCACTGTGTCCACAAAGTCAGTCTCCAGTCCACCGATAACGGATGTGTTTCATGACCACATCATTATCAGCCTCGGCTCTATAGTTTTCCTCGCTCTCTGAGTATTTCTAATGTTCTCAGAAGTCCACAGGACTTACATATGCAGTTTAATGCTGGATTTTTTTCCTTTTTTTTTGAATGAGATAAGAAGCCTGTTGAGTTCAAAACCAAGAGCTCCACTGTGTCTAATGGTCTGTGAAAAAAGAAGACTATTTTAGGCCGGTGTAAAACTGCAAAACATTTTCTTTTATTAATCACCATGTCATCTTCCTGCACAGACAAGGACACCCATGCACTTTTTAATGGGAGAGCAGCAGACCAGCATCTGTCTACACAGTGTGAACATCAACTCCCTTCTCTTTTAGAGGGCAAATTCATTAAAGACGCTGGGAAAATGTGTTTTTAAAGCATATAAAAAAAGAGGAACAAAATTTGCAATCTCAACCAAATTATCTAATTGTTTTCGTAGCTTTTTTTTGTCTGTTTGTTTAAAGGCTATAATTTGAAGGCAGTATTACTTGTTATCTGCACCCATCATTGGCTGTTATTTTAAAATGAGCTCCATTATGTTGTTTTCTCTAATGCCATAATGCAATCCATTTTTCCGCTTCTAACGTGTTTCTATAACGGGACGAATAATGTGACCAATCTGTCACAGAAATGTGAGATATTATCATGTGTTTACAGTATGTAAAATGGAATGCAGATGCTCATTTTAGTAATTAGATTACTGTAATCCTGTTACATCTCATCTCTGCCTCTCCGGCTTGTTTTGACGATGATGCTCTCATCAGCAGAAGATGAGAAGAGACATGCACAGAAATATGTCGAGAGAAGTGAAATGGAGGAAAAGGGGGGGGGCAGAAAAAACACGGTTAATGACTGAAGATGCACACAAACACACACACACACACACACACAGTCATCACCCCTCAAACAAACGACCCGAGCTTCAGAAATCTGTAAGAAGAAATTGTGCTTTACTGCTATTTAAAATTCATTAAAAACACTGAAATGAGAGGAGTGTCGCAGATCTCTGCAGCTCAATTTCTGTCCATCTCAACATCAAAACAGGCCTGCAAGCGATGCAGATGTCAAAGTCTGACTGTCTAGTATGCAGACTTTGTGCCTATCACACACTAAGGAGGAGCTCTGTGCTTTATTCTAACCCTCCATCTCGAACCACTGTGCATCCTGCAACAGACAGCATGCAGGTACAGCGGAGCGGAGATAACTACGGTGATGCACGACCTCAGGGACGCAGCCTTTTCTCTCTTCTTGATGAGTCTGACGCTTCTTCACATCCAAGAACATTGCACCTCATATACAATAATTATGAGCGGAGTGCAGCTGCAAAAGCCCCTGCGAGCGGTGCAGAGCCGGGTATAACTAATGTGTTTACAAGCTCTCAGAATTGTTCATTCGAGATTAGGAGTACACAGACGATTCAAACCCTTTTGCAGGTGTGGATTGAAACCAGGGTGTGATTTGGCATCCGGCTCACTGTATTCATTGGAATAAAAACTGTCTCCCATATGTCTCAGTCTATAATAAAAAGCGATGCCATTCTTAATAGCGAAGCTGTGTTTGTGTAAAAGGTAGTTTTAGACCCAAATTGAGACAGATAGTTGCACCGAGGCCTGAAATTAACTTCTATTTGCAGCTTCTGAGGTATGAAATCTTGTATTTATCGCTTTAAAAATGAACCTGCTCTTGTATTATGCATGCTGTGTGACTGTGTATTGGAAACCCTTGCCTTCCCTCGCATAAAACTCAATTCTGAACTTTCTGCGTGGCGTTTTTATTGAATTTTCTTTAAACAAGTGCCGCCTAGGTGGCCACGCCGTACCTGTCTGCTCATCTGAAGTACAGCAGCTGTATCTGATGGACCATGTTAAGCAGAAGCTGGTAACAGAGCTGTATTTGGGCTGCCTCGTGTGTCGTTTTTCAGCGAGTTGTGAGCATAAAAGGACCAGTTTTTTTTTGTGTGTGTGTTTTTTTTCTACAATAAAAACACAGTTAAAGCTGAGTGTCAGCGTTTCAACCCCCTCTGGATTGAGCCTCGTAGGTGAGGTGGGAAGCTCTGAGCAGTCACCGCCTGCTGTGAGCCCGAACCCATCACCTATAATCATCTCTCCTCCCTGCTTTTCGCTCGCCATCCCTCACTCTCTCGCTTTTTTTCTCCCCTCCCTTCAGTCCCTCTCCTTTCTTCTCTATGTCTCCTTTTGTCCACAAAGGTAAAAGATTTGTTACCTTAATTAGTGGCAGCATCTAAAAATAAACCCCTCAGTTTATCTCCTCTTCATCTCATCCAATATGGATATCTCATGCTGCCTCCTGCTCCACGCACATTCAGCCTGGTGTAAACTCAGCCAGCATACCACCTCATTTACAGGGGCATTGATTTCAGCACTAGTGCTCTATGAATATATTCCTTATGCATGAGCGCCCAGCAGTATGTTTATGGGGGACGTGCCTCCCATTCTTCACGCACTGTGAATTTCGGAGTCAAGTCAAACTCTCCAGATCCATTTGCACCTAACAGAGGTGTTCATTTTCTTATTGTCGATGAAATTTGTGCTCGCGCCGAAGGAAGCGCAAAGCTCAGTACACAGCGCATGAAGCATCCTGGGGCTGTACCATGCGATTCCTCTCATCCTCCTGAATAAAACAGAATACATAAGCCCCCATACCTCTGTGATTTGAGTTGCTTTTCCTGAAGATTTTTTTAAACAACACATTCAGGCACACAATAAAGCCCATTTCCCAAAACTTATCTGCTTATGACTTACTCTGATAAACAAAGCTTGCACTCCAAGCTGCCTGCAAGCACACAGGATAAGCTTTTGATTTGTTTCACTTTATCTGTGATTCTCTCAACGAACCCTTCAGAATTTCATATTTTTTGTCAATAAATCAGGCAAAAAAACAAAACAAAAGCATCCTCATTAATGCAAACGTCTGCAACACTGAGAAGACTCTTACCTGAGGCTGATGAGATAAGAATTACAGGTGGAGCGTTCAGGCCTACTGGGTCCACTTGTAATGTGCTGAACTTGTGCTCTGCAATTTCATCGCCTCCATGCTCTGGTGTGGGGGGAAAAAAAAAATCATTTACTGCTTTATTGTCATAGTTAATAACTCATCAAGAGAGAGAGACACCAAGGGAACCCTCACAAGAGAATGGCACACAAAAAAACCCACTTTCCCCCCCTACACATTCTGAAGGAATCCTCTAATCTCAGCAGTTCATAATGTCTTGTTTTCCTCTTCTTTTATGCTCCCCGGTCCTTTTTCTCTCTTGTGCACCCTCCCCTCCTCTCTTACCCAGTTGTCCAGGCGACAGAGTCAGTGAGAGACATTTCTTCCCAGAAGCTCCTCTCTCTCCCATGGCTTTGTTCAGCTTGCTCCGCTGACTGGCTCACCAGCGGAGGAGAGATGAGGAGGGGGATGCAGCCAGAAAACCTCTGTAAGCCACTGATGGATGACAGGTGAGCCCGAAGGGGTTTCAGAAATTAATCCCCCACGCGTTTTGGGCCGGTTCCACTTTAATTCAACCAGTTTCGTTCGACCGTGATGATGCGGTCGTCATGATATCGCAGCAGAGCCCCCTGCCTTTCTGCAGAGTTGGTATGGTCTAGTCTAGTCTCAGTTGGAGGGGAGGTGGGGTGTGTTATAAGAGGGTGATCAGAATAACTGGCTACAGTGGGAGACAAAGTGCAGGCAATTTAAAATAATCACCTGAAGTCAGAGTTTATTAGCTTTTTGGTTCATTTTGGCAGCAGATGACACGAAGCCGTTCGGTCTCAATCTCTGCACACGCTGTTTGATTTCCGAGTTGAACACTCCGATAATTTGTGGTGTTTGAAATTCAGCACTGATTTGACTTGTCTGTTTGTCTTATTGTGCCAATAACTCTTTCTGTTGGACTTTACGCCCTCGCTCGCTCTCATCTAACTTTAATGACCAGCTCTCCTTCCTTAGTGCCACATTCAAACTCATCCATCACATCGTTTTTCAGCCTCTGAGCAGGTTTAACTTGGATTTCCTTGACAACCAAAGGTAATAATCCATCATCCAAATAGGAGTGGATAACTTTGAAGTGAAGTTTCAGCCTGCATAGCTCCTTTTTTGCAGCAGCTGCCGCAGTGTTGAGTCAAACAAAGGGAAAACGGGTTTGAAGTCCGATGCTCATGTCACACTAAGTTTGTGTGTGTGTGTGTGTGTGTTGGCACCCTTCAGGACACTTTGTCTTTATCCTGTTTGTGCGGCTGTGACAGACTAATCAGACAAAACAGACTTTTTCAGTCACTTGAGATCAATAAAGTGAAGCAGAGTGAGTCTAATCACATCTATTTCTGCGACGCTGTGGGAGACAAACAGATCTTATGAAAACTGATCAATTCTTATAACTGCGTGACATCAATAACACCCAGACAGACTCTGTACAGTGTATTTTTTTTTTTTTTTTTGGGTTTAATGAGTCCCTCCAATCTCAACAGACTTCATTTGGTAAACATGTATCACAAATATTGGCAGGCAAGAACTCAGAGGCAGTTGACACATGATAATGATCATAATAATATACATTTAAATAATACAAAATATACATAAATCATTCATTCACACACACACATGCAAACTTACACAGAGTTTTTGACAAACAGACAGACAGGATGTTTTGTTCGCTCCCTGATCAAACAGTCAAAAGCGTTACTGTCTGATGGTCC
>JAUZTA010000027.1:23176602-23191371 GCA_034780835.1 Ctenochaetus striatus
CCAGTGACCTCCCATTCCTACCAAACTACCAAATAAGGTCTCACTCGTTTTTTTTACTCCCTTTGTTTAAAGAATGGCAGCTTAGAGTGAAATCAAGAGTGTTTGGAGTGTAAACAGGAGAAAGTACGATACTGGTATAACCGTTTCTGCATCTTCCTTAATTTATGGATAATAACGTTAATAGACAGCAGGGAAGCGTAACGTTGATTTTACTACTGACAAATACGTGCCCGTGGTTTGCTACGTTTACTCTAAAATTGTGTGAAGTTTTACAACCTGACCGACGTAGCTCTTTTCAGATAAAAACAATTTGAAGTTACTTTATTAATAAGCAGCTTAGAATGTGACTGGGCTACCACCTACAGCTAATTAATTAGCTAGCTAGCTAGCTAGCTTGTCCACAGGGGCTAGCTAACGCTGCGAATCAAGCTAGCGTCAGCGAGATAGCAATTAGCAGTTAGCCAGCTCGGCGATGCTTCACTTACCTGAACACTGCATTCTTTTCCTTGAAGCGGTTTCACAGTTAGAATCATTTTCGATAATAGGCTGAACAAAACAAAACAAGACCAGACAACAACACCCTCTAGGTTAAGCTACAAAATATTCCAAATTCAACAATACTTTACTAGCTCAAGATAGCCACAGGGCTTCTTCTCTTGTCAACGGCCCATCTTCTTCTCTATCGGATGTAGACCGCTGCTTCTTACAGATGACACTACTGCCACCTACTGGTTGGGGTGTTGTATGGCTGCTAATGGCTGGTTCCTGTGGATGATAAATTATGTGGCTCCTCTGCTCGAAATAATCAGTGTATAATTAAACAATTAAAAAAAAAGGTTAAAGAAGACCCTGGCTGGAGTTTAGCATTTAAAGACCAACCTTTAAAAAGATATAATTGCTTTGTATTACTACTAATTGTTCATTGCAAATTACTAAACCTGCACTGCAACCTTTTTTTGCAAAGCAATTAGTGCCCCTGGTGCTATGCAGCATACATGCTTAAATAAAGGGACTGGGGTAGCAACGCCCTCCAGGGGGCGTTTTGGAGAACGTCGGGGGCAGTAATATTTTCAAAGTTGGGCGTTGAGCTGCTCCCGGGGGCATTTGGTTGAGTTTGCACCAGAATTCACAAAGAGATTAAACTTAATAATTACCTGTAAACAAATGTGTGCAATATAGTAAAAACCTACCGGTTGTGCTAATTGAGAAGGTGCATCATATCCACAACAACGACGACTTACTTCTGTCAGCTTTCTGTAGCGCAACCTCATGCTGCGTTTATGTGAACAGGACGTCAGTGTAAATCTATATGTTTGTTTACTGTGTCAGCTCTGAATAAAAGAAAACTCCTTTCCCTTTCAAGTCCCTGTGGAGGAAATACAAACTTTTTCAATTCCTGGAACAATAATTTCTCCTGAGGATACACCTGAGCTTCCAAATTTACAGGATGGATAATGCGCTGTCTGACTTCCCGTGAAAGCAACTTAGCGTCTATCATCCAGACACACACCTCGGCACTATCGCAATAAACCAGACAGCTGCCACCTGACACGCTGAGTCACCGCAGCTGAGACCCCGGAGTTCACACCGCTGCAACATTTTTCTGCAGCCTTTAAATAGGGTTTAAACTTGTTTTTACTTTGCCACGAGCAACACAGGCCAGCCATATAAAAATATCATCCTTCAGCGTTGAAAAGATGAACAAAGAAAAGGTAAAGCAGGCAGGAAATGACATGGGGCTCCTGCCACCTGTCAAACGTAAGGTAAATGTTGTCTGCAGATAAAGGTCACCTTTCATCATGGTAGATAGATCACTTTTATTAAAAGATAGTCCAAAAATATTTTTCAAACAAGAATGATGAAGAAAAAGATGACATGATGAACTGATATGTAGCATATTTCCTCTCTCTGGGTGCCAGTGACTTTGTGTTAACAAGGCCAAAGCTGTCTATAGAGATTTCACAAGTGGCACATGAGAATCAGTGGATGACAGAAAATGTGCAGCGACCTGTCACAGTGGCTGGTCAATTTCACACCCGGTTCAGGAGGCTTTTTTGTGCTCCACGGGAAACTAATGATAGGTCTGATGATATTCCAACCATCCAATAATATCAAATCTGTAATTTGGCATTCAATGTCATGCTTTTTTAAATACCTGGGGACAAATAATAACCATCATCAAACCAAATGAGACCTTGTGAGTCTATTTCACCTCAGTCTACAATATCACAAAGTATAAAAAAACATAGATGGTGTTGAAATATTCTGTGCTGATGATCCATCACAGTTTTCAGGGAGCTTGCAGAAAATGTCGACCTCACAGATGCAGGATCAGATCATTTTTTTCTTTTCTTTTTAGATTTTATAGAGAGCTAAATGTTGTTTCCCAAGAAGCATGAGTTATATTTACAAAGGGAAAGTCAGCCACAATATCTCACTGGAAACAAACCTCAAAGGTCAGTACAATAAATAATGTTCTTGTCATCACAATGCTGTGTGACGTGTAGAAAGACATCAGACAGTGTCGCTCTTCCTGTCCTCCGTCTTCCTCCCTCTGCTGCTCATGTGATTCACTGCCTGTAGGTGCAAACCAGTGCACAGCAGGTCGTTAAATAGTCACAAAATTTAATTAAAAATACAGAACTTGTGTGCACACAGGCAAGAATAGTCAGCATAACTTAGAAATGGAAATGAATTGCGCCTTTGTGTTTACAGGGAGTGACGACATGCAGTGTTGTGCACTTTGGGTGGCGAGAAAAGAGCTGCAGAAAAATATGGTCCATTTAACTGCCAGTTAATCTCACTTTATTGAATTAAACAACTAAATTAATCTACATCATCCAATTTTAAACTGATAGATTTTAAACTAAAGTTAATATTGCTTTTTTTAAAAATTGAGTTCCTGTAAAGATTTTAAATTCATGAGGTCCCCTTATAGATTTTTGTTTTTTAACTGCAAGATTGTTGCCTATGTTAAAGCCTGTGTGTTTTCATGTTATTTTAATAAATTATTTTTAATACATGTTGGCAGGAGAGACAAATGAGTCAGAGAGAAAGAGACAGGCAGTGAATACAGAGTGGAGAGAGAACAAAAGAGTAGAGGACGGAGAGAGAAATGAACAGAAAAAAAAAATTGTTCTGTTGAAGGCAAAAGACGCGAGAGGAAATGAGCGAGAGAGGGAGCAGGTAATGGGAAGCAGAGAGACAGAAAAGAAGGCTGAGGGAAAGAGAACATGAGACACAAAGAGAGAAAGAGACAGGAAAGGAACATATTAATATCAGGCAAATCGAATCTTTTTGAACCCCCCAAGTAGGATCAGTTATTTTGTATCTTAGTATTTCTAAAACCGTGTGTTTGGTCCTGCATTCAGATACAATAGTAGGAGAGTAAAACCTCTTATCAGTGCTCACAGAAAGCCTCTAGTCTGTTTTACATGTGCCAAATGTTTGGGGAATAAAATGATTGATGTTCACCGCTAAGTTTGCCCAATACCCCAAAGACCCTCTGACCCAATTGGGATCCAATCCACGCATTTCTCATTACAGCCTCCCGGATGGTCTCCACTGTCTTGGTCATGTGATTGCCTGCCGTCTGTGCCCAGCCCTGGCCAGCCCCGAGAAAGAGAGGAGCATCTGCACCTGTCGAATGGACTGTCTGCTGCCAAACGGGGACAAACCTATTCAGGACAACTGACTGAGAACGACTTCCACAACACCGGAGAGGCTGCACGTGGTGAGTGATCTTCGTGTGTGTGTGTGTGTGATGTGAAATACAGTGCGGCTTCATGTTGTTTTTTTTTTTTTTTTCAGGGCAGGGTTTTGCATCTGTGTTTACAGTCTATTATCACATTTTACTAACTCATTGATTCATTACAAAGGTTGTTATCATCGAAAGCGAACGGCTCTGGGTGTGACAACATCTGTATTTTATTCCTGCAGGGAAACAAAGTGTGTGTGACTCAACAAAAGAGTCTGTAATGACCTTCTATTAATCTGAGGGGTTGTGACACTAGTTTTTTTGGTGTTTTTTCCTCTCATGTATTTGTAAGTTTCTTCAAATTTATATGTTTTTTCTCTTGAGGTTGAAGAGAAAGAAAGAGACAAATACAGGAACTGCATAAGCGAACTGTATCTAAAACACATTTGTATCCTCAGCAGTGGTGGAGCCAGATAATATTTCTATGGGGGCAGACTGAGACCATTACTCACATTGGTGGCATAGAAGCTGATGGCTTGTAAATTTTGTGTGTGTGTGAGTGTGTGTGCATGGCAAATCTCTGTCCACACTTTATCGCAATATTTCTGGTCAAGCACAAATTTATGAAAATAACATGTAAGAATGGTTTATTAATCTACTCAGGTTGCTTACCTAGTTGAGAAACTGTCACGCGACATCCATCCAGCCTTTTGTGTTGCATTTTCTGTCTTCTTGTTGCTCGTTCTGTCTCAATATTACATTGTTCAGAATGAACCACTTGTTTTCTTGGCTCTTCAAAGCAGGTTTAAACCCTGCAGTCTTTAAGAGCCTATGCTTCACTTAAATCCATCCAACTAAGTATTTTTATACAGTTTATAATCTCTTAAGTGACTAATGCAAATTCTTCAAATTGCTGCAGATTAGGTGGAGGCTGCATATTTTCATAAGACTTCTTAAGAATTCAGTGAACTTGTTACTTGCACAGCCCCCCTCTCATGTAATATAATGATTTAAAAAAATAACAAATAATACTTAGATGTAGAAAATTAAAAAAGATATCATCATTAAAATGTCTGAATCATCTTTATTTTTCTGCCTGAGTCAGACAGATAGATTTTCTTTTGCATTGGTGGCTGTTAAACATCAAAAAAATAAACTAATTCCATGATCCCAAGCCTCTTCAAATTCTCATCAGACTCTGTCTTTTGTTTTCATTGTTTTCGCTGAGAGACCTTTAGAAATTCCATCTTAATGTTTAATGAAATTTTGTTGAAGCAACAAAAGAGACAATGTCAGTCTTAAAAGAAATGATTATGTTTCTGAATTGTTTATTGTCAGATTGAACTGAAGGGAAAATTTAAAGGCTTTTTTTCCTCATGTCAGCCTTTTGTTTGCACCTTGCAATACATTACAGGCAGAGAATAACTTGAATTTTTTCTGTTTATGTTTGTTTGCTTTGGTCTGTTTGTCCTTGAATACGTCCACACTGATCCACACTGATTTTATAGAATGTTTTTTACAGAGTTTTCTCACTCAGATGCTGACAAGTCTCTGACCAGAGTTGCTGTGTCTTAAAACTCACAATAAGGTTTTGTTTGTCGGCTCTTCTCTGCTATTTTTTACATAAGACAGAAACAAAACATCACAGTAACTGATTACTGGATGTAATTCCAGTTGAGTACATGCATAATCCTGCTGTCTGCTTATCTATCTATCTATCTATCTATCTATCTATCTATCTATCTATCTATCTATCTATCTATCTATCTTGCATTAATGTCATTTCATATCAGGTTATTATGGTGATTTGTATGAGAAGCACACAGCAAATTCTCCTGTGTGTTCTCCTCCAGTTGGAAGCCATTACACCTCATTGATTTCCTGTTTGTATTATTAATTTTAAAGTAGATTTATATAAGTAATCAAAAGAAGAGATGCAGATGAAGGCTGCTCGGGTTTAAGTGCAATTCAAAAGTCAACAGAGATCACACGGTTGTTGTACTGGGACCCACGGCGTGTGCTTGTTGCATGCTTTTTGCAGGTAATGGGTACGCTGAGGGACTTGCAATTCGCCCTGCAACTTAAGATCGAGGAGCTTCGCCAGAGGGACACACTAATCGATGAACTGGAGCTGGAGCTGGACACAAAGGATGAACTCATTCGACGGCTGCAGGAGGAACTGGATCGCTACAGAGCGACCGTTTCCCTCCCAGGACCCTCCGCAGCCGGTGCAGGTGCAGAACATGGCGATTTCAGATGTCATATTTGAAAGCACGAGCCTCAACGCTGACTTGTTATGTGTTTTTCCCTGCAGCTTGTTCGGCTCAAATTGAGGTCAAGCAGAGAACCAAATGGAAAACAGTCATTTCTGAGCCCTTCGCTCTGGATCCAGTTTCTCTGGCCGTGCTTTCACACAGAAGCTGTGACAAGAGCCAGGAGTAAGAGGAGACAATGTTCCCCAACCTTAAGTAAAAAAAAATCTATGTCACACAGTTGTTCGAGGCTTTCTGAGCATCTCCTGTATGACTCAGAATCAATAAATATCTCTGAGCATTTAAAAACACTGTAACCTATGACTCCAACATTCAAGGTGTTTAATTGCATGTTTTTAAATGTACATCTTCATTTTGCTTTCAGGTCTCAGCGGCTGATTCATGCAGCGCTTCTGAAAAATGACTTGTTGAAGAACCTTGACGAAGGAGAAATCAGAGCCATCATCGCCTGCATGTATCCCACTCCCATCAATCAGGGCTGCTATGTCATCCAGGAGGGGGCCAGCGGGGCTCAGGCTTACGTATTGGAAGGTAATGCATTTTACCTCGTAGAACATTAATCATGCTTGAGGATGATTATTAGTATTTCCTTGAGATGTCAGGTGCTAATGAAATGATCATGTTTATTATAAATTTATGTATGAGTTTTCCTCCAGCCGGCTGCCTCCATTCGATTAGATGGCAATGTGACGACGCTGTACGACACAGTGATGTGGGAGTTGCATGTTGGAGCAGGAAAAGAGGAGGCACTCTGGGGAATAAGTGACCCACATTAATATTTGGTGTTGAAATGTCAACTTGATACAAAAGACAGGAGGAGACAAAAAAAAAGGGTTGTGCTTTGTCGCGGTTGCAGAGGTCATCAGTGCTTTGTTCTCCCCAGGAATCTTTGCTGTCTTTGTAATGTGACAGCTAATGGAGAGTGGCTGCCGCCCATTTTTCTTTTGTCATCCCAGCCGGCGAGAGGTGATGGCCTTGTTTGGCTCAGGGATGATTGCATATCTGCTGTTTGTACAGTTTGTCTCAGACATCAGAGGGTCCTTGACAGCTTCCCTATATTTCCCCGACACAAAAACATGCACATAACAGCTCTACTTATTATGAACGCGCTATATTTCTTTACTGGCTCCGTGTTTATTGACAGAAGGGAGGCTGGATGTGACAAAGGACGGATTGAAGCTTCTCACGATTGAGCCAGAAGACGTGTTTGCAGAGCTGGCGCTCCTCTACAACTACACCCACACCTACTCCGTCTCAGGTATCAAATCACTGTGTTGGCTTCTTGGTTTGATATTTGCATGCAAACATCGCTGGAGATCTTTGTGGTGGAGATATAAATAATTCTTGTTTAAGAGAATAGCTCATGCAATCAGACGGGAGAGCGTCTGCAGAATTTGAAATCAAGACCCTTTTGAGATCTGAGACAATACCACAACTTCAGACGATTTTCTCAGAGATGTGGGGAATTTAAAGAGATTTCTGCTTCACTGAATTACAAAACCGTCCGCAGCCACGTCTCCTCTCTGCAAGCCAACATGCATTCACTGAAACTGTGCAAATAACCATTTTCAGAAATTGCTTTGTGTTGTATAATTAACTTTATTTGTATAGCACGTTTCATACAAGTGCAGCTCAAAGTGCTTCACATAAAGACATGAAAAAGAATATATAAATAGGAAAAGAAAGTGAATGAAAGATGAAACTGCAAAGATTATATAACATACAGAAAAACAGATTTATATTGTTCATAATTGTTAATATAAGATGAAAAATAAAAACTGTTTGATGGTGATGAAAGTAACATAAAAAATAAGGATGAAATAGAATAGCAGGATGTAAAACCCATTGAGTAATATTGGAATAAATAAAGATAGTGCGTTGAATAAGTGCAGCAGTGAAAGACTTCAGGCAAACATGAGCTTCAAACCTGAAGGCCACAGCTGGTTAAAGATTAAACTTAAGGAATTCATTTTTAGCTTTTTTTCCCAAAATATTCAATATTATTTATTTTATTCACTCCTCTCATGGTTGGACCTAGCATGTATTTCTGGTAAAAAGAATTTGTGATTATCTTGAGGAAGCAGACAGACGTCTGTCATTTTCTCCCAGCGTGTGATCTCAGAGTCCTGTGGGAAAACTGTCTCAGTCATCACCACGTGCATCCAAGCCAATCTTACAAATAAATAGACTTTGTATCAGGTTAAATTGGAAAAAATCTGATTTCCAGCTTCGTTCGGCCCCAAATCATCCCTCTTTCTTTTTTTACTGCTTTGTTTTTTTCACGACTGGATCGCTTTTTCAATTTACTGTTTGTCTGTTTGTTTTTTCGGTAACAATGCGAGCTCGTGTCGTCCTTTGCTCCGCGTCCGTTCCTGTCAGCCCCTTCCAATGAATCTGCTCGGGGCTCACCGTATTTATCTCCTTCCTGACCTGAAATTGCTTTTTTCTTTTTTTCTTTTTTTTTTTCATTGTCGCCATCTGAGACCATCGATAGCTCGTGTCTGTGTGGTCTCCTGTGCTGTGACAGTGATAAAGGTGCAGATGAAATCGTGGCTTTATCGGGACGTAAAGGTTAGAAAATCCTCCTTTTAGAGCAGAGTTTTACGTCATGATGGCCACAGATCCAAATAATGCAAGTCATATGGTGCTAAAGTGGGACCTGATGGGGTGTTTCCAAACGGGGAAACTGAGATATCAGGGCTGCTCCATATCATCAGATAGTGGATCTAATTAGACTGTCTACTTCCATTTGCAGGAAGCTTCGGTTCACCGATCAATAAGGGTCATTATTAATTTATAGCAGCCTCTCTCCAGCTCTGTTATAGAGACAGAGGTTGTAATAGTTAAGGAAATCAGATTAGATCTATATTAAAAGTCCCTAACTGTACTTATAATGAGCTCTTAGAGTCCTCTTTAATCTACATGATGAACACTGCTGAATGAAGTGCTCCCTGTCTGCTCTTCAGGCTGCGAGCTGATGCTGCGTTTCACGCCACCACACGCGTCTCTGCGAGCCGTTTCAATACTCGCTTGTTTGATTGCGTTTCCACCTGAGCTTCGGTGTCACTGACGCAACCTTCCTCACTCCCTCTGCCCCTGTCTTTTGATCTGCAGCACAAACGGACAGCAAGCTGTGGGCTATTGACCGCAAGAGCTACCAGACCATACTTATGCAGAGTGGCCTGAGCAGCCTCTCTCGTTCCATGGAGCTGCTTAGCAGGTGAAACATCAGACAGAAACGCTTGATTTGACAGCGAGGAAGGCCCAGAAAGCTTTGCATTACATTCTTTAATTCCTAATACCAGCCGGGTCATGCTGTTTGCTGTCCTCTGATATGTTTCTGAACATGCTAAGGCAGCAAGAGACATCAAATTAAACCCTTTTCAGTCCTGTCGTTGTGGATAAAATCTTTGCACGCCTGCTTATGTACCTGTGTGTCTGCAGCGTTCCCTTCCTGCAGTCGTTGCCAGAGGATGTCATCATGAAAATGTCCGATCTCATGGAGGAGGTACAGATTAAGTGCTTAAAAGCTGAAGCACGGCATTGTGTTGTGTACCCATCACTCACTCTTAAAAACAGAATCCAGCCTGAAGATTATGTGTGCAAACAGACGGAACGCTTGTAAACACGATTGTCTGCGGGGGGGCCCGTCTCTACTTTCTATTTTCAGCTTTCCTTGTGTTGCATCAGTTAACAAGCAGGTGTTAAGATAGAATCAGGAGTAATCCTTCATGTCATAAGCCTTTATCTTTACATCTGAACGAACGCTCGTTGTTTTTCTTCCCCTCTTTAATCTGTTTTCCACTTTTAGCTCCTTTATTTGTCATCCAGATTGATATCTGTCCATCTTGCACGTTGCAAAGATCCTTCAGACTTCATGCTGTGAACTTTTGCTGCCGCACAAAACTGTGCATCTCTTTTGTTTAGATAAAAGTCATGGTGCATTTGTTTTTTTGTTATATTTTTAATGCAGCTGTCCATATTTTATATTCTATTAATGCCTCTTGGCTTGCAGTATTTGATCTCATCCTAATCTGTAATTTCTTTTTTTATGTTCAGAGTTATGCATTAATATGCCAGGTAAATTCCCTCTGTGTGAATACGTAGTTTGCTATACACCTGATTCTGATTCACAGACGCACTACGCCGAAGGTGACTACATCATCCGACAAGGGGCCACAGGAGACACCTTTTTTATCATTAGCAAAGGCCAGGTAAAGTTCTCCGCTCTCTGCCTGCTGCGCGGATGAAATGAAGCTTTCAGAGAAAAAAAGATTTAGATTGTGGAGGAAAATGTCAGTGCAGTTTTAGAAATTGCACCCTGATGGAGATAATTGACCTTGGTGGGTTTTTTTTTTTCCTCTACATTGCTCTCCACCGTTTACCTCTTTTTCATCGCCTCTCTCTTTTCGGATTTGACAGGTGAACGTGACTGAGAAGACGTCAGGCCGCGAGGAGCAGATAGTCCTCTCTAAGCTCTCTGAAAGACAGTGGTTTGGAGATAAAGCTCTGTGGGGGTAAAGAGGAAATAATGCACTTTATAGATGAAATAATGCCGAGCACGCAGGAGCTTTTTTATGAAAACAGCATGTGATGCTCTGGTGTCATTTCAGCCGGCATGATATCAGTGATTTTCTAATTTTTATTACTGTGTGCTTTGCATTGACATCATTGTGAATCTCTCTGTCTTCAGAGAGGACGTTCGGACCGTGAACGTGATCGCCGCCAGTGAAGTTACATGCCTGGTCATTGACAGAGAGTAAGAGGAGAGTATTCAGAGGCAATAAAACTCACTGCACACAAGATGTAACTGCACTAAATCATAAATTAATGTGCCCTTCTGGAGATTTGAAAAGCTTTTTTTTTATGCGCTTCTGTGTTTCAGGACCTTCAAAGGCATCATCGGCGGCCTGGTGTTTGACTGCAGTCAAGAGGGGCAGCCGAGTCAGGAATTCAAAAGCGAGTGAGCAGCATTAAAACACTGTTTTCTACAGTAATTAAATCCATTTAATCTGCACCATAAACTATAAGCCAAACTCTGGTTTTTCTCGTGAGCAGGCCGGACAACGATGCTGACCTCCTCTCATCTTCCACCTTAAGTGATTTCCAGATAATTTGCACTTTAGCAGTTGGGGAGTTCGGTCACGTAGACCTGGTAAGTGTTGATCCTACAGCAGCTCACACACACACACACACACACGCACAATGACGCAGATCCTTCACTTGCTGCTGTCTCCATGTTTCTGTAATGCAGTCTATCGATTTTCACCTCTTTTAGGTGCAATATAAAAGCAACATGAAGTATCTTTTTGCCATGAGGGTCCTGAGGAAGAAGCTGATCCTCAACAACGGTCAGAGGGAGCACATCCAGAGAGAAGGACGAATCCTGATGGAGACTCGCTGTCCCTTCATCGTCAGGTGTCTCATCTTTTTTAAAATGACCATTTTTAATTTCATGAATGATGAGAAAGACTATGACAGCAGCAAAATCCACGTAAAAGTTAAAAACATACATTACAATGACACACACATGAAGAGGTGTCTATTATATTCACAGTTATCTAATCAGGATTTGTTTTGATTACATAATATTTAAATGACTAATGAAGATATTTTATATTTTTGTTGTATTTTCGTTGATCACAGGCTGCATAAAACCTTCAGAGATGCAGAGCGTCTCTACATCTTGACAGAAGCTTGTCTTGGTGGAGATCTCAGCTGTCTACTCAAAGATAAGTAAGTATTTTTAGATTTAAAAACCTCAAATCTACAAACTAGAGAACCTGCAGAGGTTTTCTTTCATTCACATTTCAAAAGTGCTTTATTCTGTCATTATGTTTGATTTAGTCATTCCAAAGAAAATTAGCCAATTCTGCCTTTGCAGGTCTAATAGACGGATTCATTTCAAGTTTCGAGTTTTGCACTGATCCTAATTTGAAGTATTGCACAGCATCGGGGGGAGTGAGGGCACTTTGTCATGTTGAAGGAGACAGACAACAGATGCAACAGACGCAGCGTTCATCTCTTGCTTTATTTCGCGCCTCCCCGTCTCCTCTCTCTCCTCCTCCGTCCTCCTGCCTGTGACCTGGAAATCGATCTCAGCCTGCCGTGTTGAAGGATGTCTCAATCCCTAAAATTCACGCGGGGATGCTGCACTTCCACACGTCACATTTAATTGACATTGCTGTAAGAGGACGGCTCCAAAGCCGGAACGTCTCTTTTGTTAAATGCCTCTCGACTCGACTCGACTCCTCCTCCCTTATGTCTCCTTCATGCCTCCTCGACTCGCATCTCAGGGGAGGAGGAAATAAGAGACGAGGAGAGGAATCAAGGATGCACAAGCTGAGAAATGAGAGGAAGGGACAGGTTTTCAGAGCTCTGTCAACAACATTAAACACTGCTCTTAATGAGGCATCAAGGTCAAATAACCCCAGTTGGTCTAATTATTTATAACGAGCACAAATATTTTTCATTTTAACCCAGAATTAAAGGATGGAAAATAAGCTTTTAAGCACTAATTTGGATAAAAGCTTCAATTTATTTGAAAGAAAACTATATATTTTTCCATAATATACAAAAACGTACCTATAAATTTCCTTAAATCCTTTTTAATTATAACTTTTTTCCAGATGAGACTGAAAACATAAATGAAGTCATAACTTTGCTTTTGTTTCTTACAGTCTGCAGATAATTAATGGATGGCTGGTTGCAGTATTTATAGTTCAAACACTGTGGGTTTTTTTTAGCTAAGCTGTCTTCACAATGAAATTTTTAGGACTGACACCAGCTGACGTGTTGCATCTGTCCACATCACACGTTTTTTTTGCTGCAGTGTTTAAATAATAATAAAAAAAACCCTCTGCATATGTTTCAGAGGATGTCTGGACGAATGCAGCGGCAGGTTTTACACAGCTTGTGTCGTCGAGGCCTTGACCTTCCTCCACCAGCGAGGTGTCGTCTACAGAGACGTCAAGCCTGAAAACGTCGTTCTGGATGAGCGTGGTTATGCAAAACTGGTACCCACAACTCGTAGTTTATGATTTCAAATGCTTTATCAAAGTGCATGACAGTTAATTTTTGCGGTCTTTTTGCAGATTGGATCCAGATGTCTGAAAAGGGTCGATGTTGGTAAGAAAACCTGGACGTTCTGCGGCACGCCGGGCTACATGGCGCCTGAAATCATCTTAAACAAAGGCCACAGTGCGTCCGCAGACCTCTGGTCGCTGGGCGTTTTTGTGTTTGAGCTTCTGAGTGATGAGTAAGTTTTACACTTTTTATGTGCGGTGTTTGCCTCTGAAGCTCATTTCTCCAGTTACAGATCGAAGTGACGGTGATGGGCTCGTTTTTTTTTTTCATCTCCAGGCTCCCATTCAGCGACTCTGACCAGATGAAGATTCTCAGCGCAGCCGTTCGAGGCATCGATCAGATTGACTTCCCAAAAACCATCAGCAAAAGTGCCTCCAGTCTCATAAAGAAGCTGTGCAGGTGTTGTTAATAAGACCTTTCTAGACAGCATGAATCATAATGTGAGAGCTAAAAGGCAGTTTTCTGGGGCTTTTTTTATGGTGTTTTTCAGCCTCCATTCACTCTCAGCTGCACACACAAACACATAAACAGACAAATTAAGAAGTAGAGCTGGTGTGTTGGATGCAGCCTGAGCTGTATCATCACCTCCTGAATGGCAGAGTCTGATTATTAATTTATAAAGTTTATTTATTCCTGTGTTCTTCTTGGCTTTCCATCACCAAGGAGCAATCCCTCGGAGAGGCTGGGCAGTCAGAGAAACGGGGCCAAGGACATTCAGAAGCACAAGTAAGACGACAGATTTATCACACAGGAGAAAAAACACAGCGGCTCGCGCTTGTAAACAAGTTTGTTTTTAGACTCTGATGCTGTTTTCTTTTATTTTATTCAGATGGTTTGAAGGTTTCGACTGGGACGGACTCTGTAAAGGCACGTTAAACCCTCCGGTCGTTCCTAAAGTAAGTCATGTTTTGCAGCACAGTTTGGTTTGTTAGTTTTGTTTTGAGTGGATCTGCTTTACAGTGTAAATTATTCATCTCTTTCAGGTGAAGCATCCTTTGGACAGCAGCACATGTGATCGTTACACTGAAGGCTCGGTGGAGCTGAGTGCAAACTGGGAGGACTTCTGATGGATCAGCTGGACGAAAAAGAAAAAAAAAAACATCTCTCTTCATCCTCTTAAATAAATCACTGCCTTCAGTCTCACTGCCAACTATAAAATAAATTGTATTTTCAGACAAAGCTTATTTTTCACAGTATTAGTAACTGCAGATGATGTTTGTTGGACAGCTGTGTTTGAGCTCAGACTGTTTTAGATTTATACTTTTAAGAGTTTGTCGTGTCTCTGCTGTTGAATGTAACTGAATAAACTAAAAAGCTGCGTTACTTCGACTTTTTTCTCTCAATATTCTATAAAACTCAGGGTGAGTTTCTTTCTTTGATTTGTGCGGTTTTCTTCCTTAATTGATCCTTTTTTTTAACCCAAAATGCATGAATTTGATTAAGACGTGACGTCAGACCCGGCCCCTCTGAACAAAAGCGTCACGCCACAGAGAGATGGGAGGTCAATACCGGAAGTTGTGTGATTTCGACTTCAAAATAAAACAACCCCAATTAAATTGTTGAAAACAATGTTAGAATGATCACAGTAATTAACTGAAATCATTAGTTTAGACCGAAATATGGAGCGAAAATCATGATTAAGCAAGGAGAGCAGCTTTAATTTGATGCAAAATTAATCTTAACTAACTAATTAATTTGACTGAACGGCTGAGA
>JAUZTA010000027.1:23228554-23247628 GCA_034780835.1 Ctenochaetus striatus
TTTGGTTTTGAGTCATACTTGGAACTACAGAGTTGCTTCTGGCGTTGACAAAAAACATCTGGAGAAAGCGAGATTTTGTCCATTTTAGCATTTCTTTTTTTGTAATGGCAACAAATCGAAGTAATTGAGAATTCATAAAACATAACTACACTCTGTTTTGAAAGTTAGGGGAGTCAGTGGGGGGGAATCATAAAACAAACTAAAACTAACATACTGTAAATTAGCTGATACATTTAACACATCAGAGTAATAAAAGGAAAAAAAGAAAAAGATTGTAAAACCCTGTCACTCATGCAGATCATGTTGTGGGTGAAAGCATCTCACTATGTAAACAAACTAGAATTCACTGAGACCAGTGCCTGTTTGTGCATGCGAAACTAACGTTCTAAACAGTACCTCCTACTTTAAAATGTGTTGCACAATATTGTTGCATCTTCCCTTCTCTGTCAGCACTGACGCTGAAAAAGCCATTCTGGATGAGTGCCAGGTGAGCCTCGAGTCTCTTTCCAAAAGGTGCTAATAGAGCGGCCTCATGGAACAGCTGCTGCTTCTTGCTCCGGCGCCCCAACATTGGGCCCATGCTGCCACAACGCCTATTGAAAACTGGAAAGATGCTACTCCCATTATGTTACACCTTTTGTATGACACTCAAAGAAAGAAAAGGTATTGAACCATGTTTGACCATTCACACCTTTGGGGTAAATACCTTGTCAGTTCCTTTTATAAAATGGTGGGCTCTGCTATTAAAGGGGCTTATCTGCTCAGCTTAATTTGGGGTTATCAATAAAAGTTAGGGTTGACAAATTTTCATTGCCGAAATTGGTGTTAAACGGTACTACAACGGTGAATAAGATGTAGAGTCGGTGTCAACTAAATCGACACTTGTGTGCATTCGCAGAAAGGAATGTGATGTGTTCAACAATGCAGGCAGAGTGTTTCCATCATGGTTAGTCCCGTAATCTAACACCAGATTGATAGCACATTGTTTCATAAGTCTTGAGTTATGTGTAATGTTTCAGTATTCTTGTTTTATGTTCTCTACTTTCTAACAGACTCTTTTATTTGAAATATGATTGAAAGGTAAGTTCAGTTACAAGGGGGTATCAGGGCCACTGGTATCGCAAGAAAAAAAACTATGTAGGCCACTGAGTTAACTGTAAAGATGACGTGTTTGGAGCAGTTTAGACATGCACTGTTAATTGCCATGACAACATACCTCAGGTGACACTTATCCATCTTTCGAAGTATGGGTTAATTAGAAAATTTAACTCGACGTCACAAATTTACCCCTGAAGTTACTTGGATAAGCCCAGTAATCTTGCTCAGTAGTAAAGCCCTGAGGTCAGAAACTATAGTTTCACGTAAATCACTGCTAAAACCGAATAATTATATGAGACATTGTGTAAATCTATTCACTGCATAGACTTGTCACATTTCAGAATATTATATCTATCCACTGCAGTATTTATACAGGAAATAGACCTGCATCAAGCAGAAAAATGTAAGCCAAATTTCTTCTTCTTTTTTTTAATGGCAACATGTTGATCTTGAACAGCTGGTACCAAAAAGTGAATTTTAAAGAGCTAAATAAAGATTGATGTGTTTGTACCTATATTATAGCTGGACAGATAAAAAACCCTGGCCAACAGATTGTAGATATTTGATAACTGTAAATGCCATCAGTTTATATTTCATAATTATTTAAATGAGTGATGCTATTACATTGTTTGTCACCTAGAGAGCACAAACAAATTATTTTTTTAATCTACAATGTCCAGATCACTATGTAATTTTGTTGTAATTATTAAACAACAAATGTAATGTTCATTGTCAAAATGTTTAAATATGTCTTTGTCAAAAAAATATATTTATTATCAGCTAATGCATTATGTTATGTGTATTTTTTGTTACTCTAAGATACTGACTGTAGTGTTGGATACAAAAACTAGTATTTGGGCTCTAGTAAAGCCATGAGAAGCATGCTTCTGTGCACATGGATTTGACCAAACTGATGTTTCATCAGGCAAACAAAACACAAAAACAGGAACCAATGTCAAGCCAACCAAGTATATTTAGGTCACAAATGCACCAGGATGAGTTGATATGGATCTCCAGGGTGGAGAACCTGAATGTCTGTACATGCCTGCTGCTCTGACTCATCTATAAGGTCTATTGGCACCACACCTTCCTGATAATGGGCCCTCCTACTCAACAAAACCTGAGAGGAAAATGGTGCTCCCACTCGTTCGGCGGGGCCCTCGGGGAGTTTCTATAACCTCAGCCTAACACTGAGAGAAGGCCGGGATGTACTGAGTTCTCAGACCCTGGGTGCTCTGAACCCCTCTCTCTTTTGTTTCATATAAACCCAGATACCATTTTTGTTTATTCAAAGTAGGCTGGTTAAAAAATATCTGTTAAAATAGCAGGTACATAAAAATTAAGTTAAGAAGTGGTTTAAAGTAACCATACTGTGTTGGATTTCATTAATCTGAACCAGTAACTCCCAAAAAGTGAAGCCAAAATATCTTTTTCACCCCCCCCCCATGTCTGGCCGCAGTTTACGTCATAAATCTAGCTCCTCTGTGCTGGTGGATGGAAAAAATCACATCACAATAATTTTTTCCAAAAGACAGTCTCTGTCAGTTCTTATCATGCTGATTTTCTGATAAATGGTTACTTGAGACTAAAAAGTGGGTGTGTAACATCGTGACTGACGACTAACTGTAATTTGCAACTGAGGTAGGTAGGTTAAAGTGTAAGCAGCACCATCAGCCGATCACTACTGTGTAGACTCTGGCTTTAAATGACATTAAAAGAGATCAGGGATATTTTGGCTTCATTTTTTATCAGTGGGTGGAAGATGATCATTCATCTTTTATTCACAATCATTAATCTAAACAATGTACACATGACAGACGTTGCAGCACTTTTAGTTACAAAATCTTCTCCCTCATCTTAGGTTGGTTAGGACACCTCCTGCATTTCCAGCTATATTCGCTTTATCATATTTTCCTAATGCACTCTTTTTCTCAGAGGGTCAGCAAATGAGCTTTAAAGGGGCATTAGCCCTTTCAACTGCCACCTTCGCTTTACACAAGAACATGGTAAGCAGTTCTGGCGCCAAAATCACAGTAACATACAAATGCAATAAGAATCCAGTCATGATTTGTAACATAGCCTGCCCTGAATACAAAGTGATTGGCATATCTGCCATTGCCAGCCTTAAACCTTCATAATGCCAAATCCTACATAAGACTATAATTTCCATCTTATTTCTAGGTTTATCAGAGGTTCAGAGGGATATCTTACAAAAAGTAAGTTTTCTTTTACAATTTTTAATTTTTTAGACTTTACCAGAGCTCAAACGTGGGTCCTTTCACAGTTCAATGTTGAGAAAAAAAAAGTGACCAAGCACAGCAGGGATTGGCAAAATGTGTAGGACAAAGAAACTGTATGTACAATGAGGCACATGTTAAGTGTTAGTTTCTCAGAGTTCTTTTTAAACATGTAAAACCAAAATACCTCCAAGTTAAGTCAAATTGCACAATTATTGCACAACACACAACAACAGTATAATTTTGGATTAACTTCCATAGATTTTGGGAAAAGTACAAGCCCCAGTGTTTTCATATTTCCTTACATCAGGGCTGGAACCTAAATCTTATTTTAAACTTCTCTAACGAAGCAGTAGTAGTTTGTCAGTAATTTGGTTTTAGTTCTTATTGCCATTACAATAATGAACAAAGGAATAATGTGGGTAATTGCCTCATATGACTCACATTGGACTATACATAGCAGATGGCTGGCACATACTCATCATAAAAAGATATAGAAAGTTATTTTTGTGTAATTTAACATTTTTATAAAAACACCATTTATTTCTAAAGAAGCAAAAATTAAAAGCTGATGATGACAGTTTACTTAACACGCTTTTTTGACCAGACTGCCTAAATTTAAACAGTGCTTCCAAAAAAGTAAAAAGCATTATGAGGGTACAGATACGGTGCATAAGACATAAACTTTCACCAAATTGAAAGCATTGAAAGATTACAGTTTTAAACACAAACTCTTACCGTCACCCTTGTAAATATTATACAATTTCTTGATCTTCTTTTGTACTTACTATTTATTGTTTTTTATTCTTAATGCTGCTCTCTTACATTTTGTCTTTTACTGTACACTTGCTGCAGCAACAATGCAAATTCCCCCATTGTGGGAATAATAAAGGAATACCTCATCTCATCTCATCTCATCTCATCAGAATAACACATTCTCAAACTTATATATCAATACAACATGAAGGAAAAAACCTCCTCTGTCTTCTGCCTTAATATAGACATATAAAATGACAACTTACTTTTGGAGCTTGTCATATTCTCGCTCGAAGTCTCTTTCAACCTAAAACAGAACACATTTAATGTCAAATTTTGTAATTCCTTTAGTAAACATGTGCTTGGCGACAGACATGTTTCCCATAATTTGAAGTGTTTTAGACCAACTAGACTGATAAATTAAAAGGTAACCACACAGTTTGAAATGTAATACATACTAGTAATCACTCTGCTTGTTTATAGTCTAAATGAATAATGACAAAAGTTCTTGCAGTTTCAAGCCTTGTGTCATCACTCATCTGAGGTTCAATGCTATACTCCATCATCATTACCCCAACAGTTTCCGCTATGTACTTCTTCAGGAACATTGATTTTTTGGGAGGCACAGACCACAGCTAAAGAACTTTAACTCCACCTTGTTTCAGTGGAAATGCAGGTAACATACTTTAAGTACATCAAGATCCCAAGTTCAACAAAGGCTAAGATATTTTGTCCAACAATGTCTCTAAAATATTCCAAGCAAGTTACAGAGGCAGCACGGCTTCCTGTCTTGTGGTTCCGTGGGCTTCTGGTTTTAAACACAGTGGCCAAAACAAGGAGGAAGGCAGCTGACACTTTGTCGCTCGTGGATCATCTAACTAAGCTGCTTCTAACCCACTCCCTGGTTTTTGCCTAGGATGGCACAGGAAACTGGAAACCCAGTCTGACAGTGACTGCTGGGCCACAGACCCATTACACTGGAAGTGGTTTTCTTGAGCAAGGAGAACACCCACTGACTGTCACTTCAAGGTAACCAACGCTGCCCCCTTGTATGGCTTAAACAAACTGGCATACAATCAGTCTTTCGGGTGAGGCACTCTGATGACATTATTTAGACTACCAGTCATGTTGTATATACCATTTGTAAAGGCTAAGAGCTCCGGCTAAACCTTCATAAAAGCATGTTTGTTTGTTTTTTTACAGATGCTGCCTTAAAGTAAGTTTTTATTTATTCTTTTAGGTAGACTTGATTGAATTTTATAATACATAAATCCTTTGGAATAAAGAGTGAATTGAGTCAAATTTTGTTCTTGTGGGTGACTTACGGTTTTAGAGACAATCTGCTTCTTTGGTTGTCCAATCTTGAAGGGAATCCTGCAATTACACAAAAAAGAAATGACAAGTGACAGACTTAGCAACTGGAAAATGAAAACGATTACTGAATGCTTCAGCTGTCATCGGTTTCATGATGGGCAACCAGAGGCCAGTACAGGTGTAAAGGTGAACAAGCGCCTTCCTCAGATCCCTGATATGGATAATCTATATCTGTTAATTTCTGCTCTGCTCTTCTGGAGTCATGGACATTAACTTCATGTCATCACTTAACAAATCTGGCTCCCACTGCCGGCTGATATCGTTAAACATAAGTGGTTGGACCCTCTCAATGTGGCTTTTCTATCTGGCCCTGGCTGGCAATCAAACACAGATGCGGATGTAGATTTTTCTGATTGTATATCACAAAAATAGTAAGCCCATTTCAAAGTGTCTGGCAGATACACTAATATTCTGGGACTCAAAAGGGGTACAATGGCTTTAAGCTTTAAAAAGAAAACTTGAGACAATTGCTATAAATCAATCAAAAAACAAAACATGTCTTTGTGGTTTAGTGTAACTGCAGTAGCTGCACCCAATTTCCAGAATGAAATACAAACTTTTCTTCACTCTTGAAAGACAAACACACTGACATCCTGACTTTAGTTTTGGCAAAAGAAAAAGAAACCTGTTCCTTCTTAGTTAAAACACAATCTTTTATCCCCATTTCAAAACCTTTCCTTTGCCTTAATAAGTTGCTGCCGAGTGCTTTGGGAATCCAGAAGACAGAATACAATGCCTTGCCAATGTGCTTGGCTGTAGGTTGTCATTGATGTGGCACTAATAGCCTGAAATCTAAGCTATATGATGGACAGTTGCTGCTGACAGGCAGGGTGAGGCAGCAGCTGCGTCAAAAGAAAGGTGTGTAGACTAATGAGATGGAAAAGAGAGGGTGTGATGTAGGGCCTCGTTGTGCAACCAAGGGATGCTACTGATGTGTGGGGAAGATCCTTTTGATGACAGCTCAATCACAGAACTCAACATGGTCAAATAACAGCATGATTAATCTAGTGAACAAAAAAAAGAAAAAAAAAACAGGTTTCACTAGTGGCACAGGTATCAAGATTTCCTTGTATTTGCTGGCTCCGTGCTGTTGTGTGTTTTAGCTTGTATCAGGTAACGTCTGTCTTGACCTCATCTTAACTAAAGTTTTAAATTAATCCTTTATTCATTAAAATCAGAAAAGATAATTAATGTCCAAGAAACATGGTGTTGCTTTTGGCTCAGTAAAGCAGTTTCACCTATTGTGTCATCATTTGGGTGAGCCGACATGGAAAATAACCAAAGAAATTACTCACTGCCATCTTAAGTGACTCACCTTTCTCTGATTACCTGATCAGTATACTATAACGTCACATTAGGTAAAACACATACGTATGTAACTTTCCAAAACAAAACAGCAGCATAATTTAACAAAGAGTTCTCAAAATGTAAACTGAGGCAGGAGATTAATCGGCAGTGATAAGGAAAGGTAATCTTGCACAGTCAGACTATATCATAAAACATGAGTTTACACAATGAGATTTAAATCTGGAAACAACCACATACGAATCAATGCAGCCTCCTCAGACACAAACCAACCAATCACTAAAAGCACAACTTGCCTTTCTTAGCCTTTCAAGTGCCTTCTGTTGACTACATGTCTTGCCAACTTAACTACTTTAAAACTTGTGACCACTGTTCTTCTTGTCAAATCAGCAGTCCTTTGTTTTACACTTACCCTCATAATTAAGACCTCTACAGGTATATTTTTTCCAGCCTTTATGAATGATGGCTCTGTAATTCAGGCAAAAACTACAAACAGCTACATAAGTGACTTATTAACAAAATGTTAGCTTTTCTCACCAACAATATTATGCATGTTTAAATTGGTGTCTCTGTGTTTTTGTGATTGCTTTGTGCAACTAATTTGTACTATAATGATGATAAACATGTAATAAATATGTAATATGTCTCAGGTCTAGCCTGTAAAAGAGAAGAGCCCTCCTGAATAAAAATAAAAGATTTACTGATAAATATGTACGGCACCAGTGTATGTCCATTTTAACAATTAGCAAGCACATCAGGCTTGTAAAGTAAAAATAGGACACAAGCATACACAGTGCTAAAACATTCTATCCGGTTTAATTAAAGAAGACTGACAAGTAAACTGTCCCTTTGTTGTTTTGATGTTTTAGATGTGCTTTTAAATGGAGAATGCCAGTGGTGCAAATTTGCATTAGTTCATGTTTTTCTGGTTGGACAATTGGTTTTCTACCAATATTCCATGGCAACAGCTTTTGATTTTTGCTCCTAATTGGTGGGTGTGTCAGGAGGAAATTTATAACATTCATAGCATGAAACCAAAAGGAAGATTTTAGTAAAAACACAGTGTTTCAGCCATAAATGCACCACGTAATGTACTGGTAAATGGTTGGTTTTAATGTTCTTTTGCTACATTTTGGCAAAGCTGACCATGCAAGGATTTATTTCTTGATGTAATTAATAGTGTCTTTCCAAGTGCCACTATATTAAGGTTGATTTTCTGTATTATGTACCCCAGGGTTTACTTTATTGGAAAAAAACTAAAGAAAGTCCTTAATTCTAAAGATTTAAAATAAATCCACTTCTACAACAATCCAAAGAAAAGTGGTTACTCTCTTCAACTGCTCATGAGAACCGGCAAACACACAAAGTGAAGTGTGCTTCGGGGAGGGAGAGGGAAAATGTAGCAGGCAACCAGAGGGAGAGATGAGAACGAGGGTGGATGGTAGCCACTGTGAGAATCATTTCTAATGTTTCTTCACACAGCAATATTTCTGTAGGGGCTGTCACATTTAGAAACACTGGTAAGTCGAGTCCTGTGAACCCAGAACTTGTGTCTGACATGGCAAAGGCCCGACACAGCTGAAGACAGAAAACTTATGTGATACACCAGCTGAAGTCCAATTTTTTCAGAAAAAAAATCTAAGCCTAATGAATGCAGGCATAGAATTTAACTGAATACTGTCCAGATATTTAGCACTTATTGGACAAACTGAAAAATATAAACTACAGTCATGATATTAACATATTAGAACGCTTAATTCCAAAGATTTTCTTGACCAAAAATAATGTTCTTAGTAAATACAAAAGAAAGAAATATACAAATAGGATGGTTTTAAGGAATGTGAATGTGGTCATTGCCCATTTTCAGGCAAAGATTCATAAAAAAAAAAAAAAAATCCTGTTTGACATTTGCTGTCAATGTCAGTAAGTTGGTCAACATGCATTTACAGAGCTATCTGATTTTTGCTGTAATAGCCTACACGTCACCTCCATCGAGTAAGCGCGTAGGCAAGAACAAAGACGTGACAGTCTTCTCTATCAGGGACACATTATGCACCGACTGGAAGAACCGATGGCTTTTCATCAAAACTACAAATGTGTACGCCATTACAGGGATACTGCATCATTCAACCCTGGATACTGGACCATGGAGCACAGAGGGCTAGTTGAAAATGTTGGGAAGTGGAATTGTTCTGATGATGACCCCAAAGTCAAACCTCTCACGTCATAGAAGCAAGTGTGCAGGCTCTACTGGAATGCATCAGTCAGCAGAGCCCATAAAGGATTCTTTTCACTGGTTGGGCACCCCACTCTTGACCTTATGTTTGGCGGTGCATGCTGGTAAAAGCATTGCTTGCCAGCTATTGACTGTCTGACTGAACGGAGTGACGCCGTCTTGCCTATTTGATTCCTGTCTTCCATGAAAACGACACTATGAATGTGTAACGGATTATGAAGTGAGTTACTGTACACGTCATAGGCGAGCTGAAAGAGTTTTTCATAATACACTTAAGGTTCTTCCAAATTCCTCTTGAACATCATTCAGGAATGTTAAGAAATAAAGACTGCAATTATATTTGCAAAATACAGTTATGGTCATAACTGAATACAGAGTGAACAATATAATCTTTTTTTTTTTTAGAATGAGACAAAATTAAACAATTGTGGATGTTAGTAGGTTGCAAACTTCTGAGAAGTTGTAATAGAGGAAGAGCTCAGATTCATTGCCTTCCTAGCTGAAAAGCCAAAAAATATGATAACAATGCACCACTTGGAATTTTGATATCTGAACTGCCATTTCTGAGAGATTATTCAATTTCTAAGCAAACCAATGGTACCACAGATAGTAGCTTTTTATGACTTTAACATCTCATCATCTATGAGAAAAACGTAATATAGGGAGTGACGGACATGAACTTCAGCAGATTACATCATATGAGTGAATATCTTACTCTGGGCTGATAAACATGTAACAATTTATTGTCAAGAAAAACCATGAACTGAGTACATAATGCTACAAATTCAGATTGTAACTATTTAAAAAAATTAGGAGATGTGTAGGAGTCAATGATAAATCAAGTCTTGGACACCCATGAGGGGACTTTTTCTCATAAGCAAAGGTTTTGGGGGGGTGGTTCTTTTTCATCTTAAGGAATTTAGTATGGGTCAGGAACTAGTGCTTATATAAGCCTGTGAAGCCCATTGATACACTGTGTATCATAAAGATGTATTATCTAAATAACATAAGCTAGTCTGGAAAAAGAGTCAAGAATCAGAAATGCATAAAACATATTCTGTCGTGGACAAATACTTTTTCTTGATGTCTTTGGCCAAGATGCAGACTCAGCACTGCCTTATTAGCTGTTGTTTACTTTCTCAGGGAGATCACCAGCTGGATGGAAGTTCTCTGACTACAAGAAGTGCTGATTCAGCCATTATCAGTGGAGATCATCCATGCAGACTATGTCATAAGACCAACTGTTCACACCAACTCTTTTCATTCATTGAACTTAATCCCAAAATTATCTGTGGCTCCATAGAAAATAACCAGAAGACTTAAAACTACCAAATCTTCAAATTGACACAATTTGATTTTAAAATGTATTTTAATATATTATATTAAATTATAATTGTAACATGGTAATTATTGTCATATTCCAAGGTAATTTGGTTTAAAAGTATTATTTTCATTATTGATCACTGTAACAATAATTTTCTCAATTAATCTACATGGAAAGTGGCGCAAACTGCCCATCACAACAAAAGGTGACATCATAAAATGAACTCCAACCAACAGTCCTAACCCTGCACATATCATATCACTCCACCATTACATTAGAAAAAAACAACACATTTTTACATCCGAAATGCCAAAATATGAATGTTTGCAATGAAAATTGCATAACAGCTACTGTGTGATTGTTGGTCAATTGACTACTTAATCATTTAAGCCACTTCAGTTGTGGCTAAACAGACAAATGAAAGAGTTTCCAGTTAAACACAGTCCAGTGCAAACAACAGAGTTAAACCATAAAAAACCTGATATTAAATTGCACTTAGCTGTCTCCTACTTCTATCTGTAAACTCCAGATTTGTGGGTCAGTAAACCAAAAACACCAAAGAGCTCCACATTTTTTTGAACTTTTGTTATAGTTAAAACATGTGAACATGAGCGTGTCTTTAAATGCTTCCTGATAAAATCCAAATATTTGTTGGTAACAATAAACATGCTAGGATTAGGAGTGTCAACAAACTAACCTACCCACCTCCTCTCTGACAATACTAAATTCATCACCATCTTCCATATACAAATGTAAAAACCAAACAACATCATCACATTTCTATGACGTTATTGTCTACATTGAAGTTATAAAAGTCGGGGGGAGAAAAATCCCAATTGCTTTTGGAATAACTTAAACATGTCAAAATGCTAAAGTTCACATTAGCTAGTAACAGCTGGCTTCTGTTAGCCGATGATCACATCTTTTTAAATGGCCTCGGCATTGACCCTACTGACCTAACAAAAAGCCACACTGAGTGAGTATTTGCTCAAGGCACAACCTTACAGAGGGAACAAGCAGCTAAAACGTCAGATAGCAGCGCTAGTTAAAGTTATTTATATTTTAGCATGTTATATCCACTTAACCAAACGATCGAACTAGCGTCAACCAACGTCAGGTGCTGTACAACTTAGCTATATACTCGACTTTATCGAACATTCTTCGAGCGAAGTTATATGTTTGAAACAACTACCGCTTTGCTATCAACTATTAACCAAAAAGACACTGTTATATACCTGTCAAATGTTAGAAAAGTATCAAGCAAAGGTTTTATTCGTAAGCTGTAAGTTTAACAAGCTAACGCTAACTCCTGTTCTACTGTAACATTACTGTTTGTGTAGCGCTACCAGGAAATAGCCAGAGCCCGGTCGACAAGCTAACTCTCCTCGGTCACTATCAAATTATCATTTCCCGGATACACTTTTAGTCAGAAAAAGGTTAAATTAATATTCCAGCGGATATACATACCAGCTCATTTTGAGTGAACTTTTATTCCGGGTTCATTAGGTGGTTTTATTATCATCCGAGGACCTCATACCTTTTTTACCAGTCAACAGTAGAGCAAACAGGAAGTCCGGAGCTTAGCCGCTCGTGTTTCCTCTAAGGAAGTTTTCTTTTCTTTTCTTTTTTTTTCTTTCTTTCTTTTTTTTACCAGAAACCATCAAAACAAAATTACTTCCAACCATTGTGCTTCTTTAAAATACTTTACGGCTGACGCTTACATGTTTTTTATAAAAACGGGTGTTTTTAATGTCAGCATATTTATCAATAAATGTCATATGCGCGTGAGTGTTGCTCATACGACCTGGCGTGCACGTGTGCGCGTGCACGCAGAGAGCAAAGTAAAATGAAGGCAAGTGATATTTTTCTTTATTCAAGTACTTACATAGAAATAACAAAACAATTGCATTACAACAAACTGAAGTGCCAAGTAAACAGGGGAGCACAACTCCCCATCACAAGGATATAGTAAAATTCATTTCAATATTCAGCTCATCATAAAAGGACCTTATTATAAGGTAATAAAAACATGAAATAGGCTAAAGACATCCACAACATTTTAAACAAGACCCCTTGTTTTCTTACAAAAAAAAGGAAAAAAAAAAGAGCCAACGGAACAGTTATCCCAGTGTGTGTTTTCAATTGTCTGTCTTGAATTGTTGTTGGGTTCATCCCATTTCACCCAATGTGACTTTTATTTTCATGCATAATAAAGAAATGAGCACCACCCACAGAATCTGAGGGTAGCACTTTGGAACATTTCCGTGCACATGCAAACATGAGGATATACTGTAATGAAAAGGAAACACAACACAACAGAAAACAGTGAGCATCGACTCCATACGAGTGTCACTGTTGAAGACCACAAAATCCCTGAAGCCACCCTGTAGTCCATAAAATGACATGAGTAGCCTATAATATCTACACATTACTGAAATCTCTTCAAACGTGTGTGTGTGTGTTTTTTTTTTAAACGCTGTAATTATTAATTGTCATTAATGCGCCCAAGACTGTTGCCCTGCCCAAGGCCAACTTCATGGAGACTAAATCAAACAGTTAAACACAAACATTAGCACAAGGCTGCCTTCAACTGCAAGCGGACTGAGGTCACATTTATGATTTGTTGCTCCTGTGGAGTTCTCACCGCATATTGTTTTTGATCAGCCAACCCTGCAACCCAGTTTGGCACAAAGATGGCTGCTGATGTTGGCTCAGATCCAACATGGAGCAGAGAATGAGGATGAGGCAAATTCCAATTTCAGAGCGTTCAGCCGCCCACTTTTGGACAATAGAACATAAAAAAACATAAAATAAATTATTCTTGGAGAAGCACTATTAAGAGGGGGTTGTTTCTGAGTTAGATTAACAATTCATTGACATACAGTATATCTATAACATTCACACATTACACAGAGGGATTATTGTTCAGAGGAACATGGTGCAGCCTGTATTGTTGCTCAACCACAGACTATATTGCAGGAGTAGGATGGGGGGGGGGGATCATATAAATTTTACAAAATCTATCTGTTCATTACAAAAGCGTCACAACACAAAAGTGACAAACACAGTGAGATGATAACTGATGAAATATTGACTTTGCAAAGTTGTATTACATGGCTTCATTTAGATGTGGAATTAGTTTGGTGTAGTCTCCGCCTTTATCTGCATCCTTTCCTCACAAAAAGCAACATTAACACAGTTACCTCTGAGAGGAGAAGCTGCGTTTCTATATATTATAATTTAAAAACATCCATTCTCACCAGCAAAGTGTTAAATCAAGAGCACACGATTTTCAGTCAAAAAAAATCAAAACAAGTCTGTGATGGTCAGTGTTTCACATCAAAATTTTTCTAAGTAAACATTAAAGATATAGATTTTTTTAATTTCCCATCACCTCATGTATTATACATATTCCTTTGTGCTTACTCCATGAGGCTGTCTGCTACATGATGTTTACAATAGAGGCCATTAATCATTGCAAGACATAACCTGGCAAATTTTTAATCTAATGTTTTATTCTTTGCAATTATCATGCTGTGTAATAGAAGGAGAAAGCCGCGTAATGAGAGGTGTTAAAAGTCACATTTTTGTGTTTTTTTAAAGGCTGTTAAGTTGTGATTTTCATTTCAGTTGCATTTTATGGGGGGATTAGCTCAGAAATTTTCCATTTCTCAGTGACCATCCATGGAATAAAATAACAATTTTATGATAAAAAATTATTGATTTACAGTTAGATGTTACAGGGCGTATAAACTTTTAAACTGTCTGAAAAAGTGCAGAGAGGTCTGTTCATTTAACCATGTAGATGAGTTGAGAAAAGACTCTCTGAGGCCAAATTAATTGGAAAATAAGTGGACACTTGCCAGGAAGCTCAGCAGTGAAAACTGGTTGTTACAGGAAAGGGAAAGCATGGCCTTGGAAGCTCATTTCTGTCTGCACTGTGATCTCTGTGGCACTGCTTATCTGAACCTTTTTTTTTTATTTGGCCTTTGCATTTATCCCTCAATATTCTCTTTAAGTCCGATTTCTGTGTCTACTGACCTGTACAATATATATTTTTTTTCCAGCTGATAACAGTGTTTATATAAATCTTCTGCCTCGCATACAGCCTACACTCCTTAATAGAGCTCAGCCAATAACCAGAAATACTGTCAATCAAAGCAGATAGAGAGAAAGAACGTTTCTCTTAGAAGGAAAAAAAGTTCTGGTATTTGAGCACTAAACTTAAACAATAAAATGAGAAACCATCTCAGCACACAGACAGGGTTATTACTCAGTTTAAACAATAACAGAATATAAATAAATGTGTATGATTAGTTTGCTAAAACAAGTGCCAATATTTTTGACATATGGGTTTTTATACTAGCCCTGCCAGGAGTAAATACCTCAAGATTTTTAATCTAATCTGCAGTCTTATTCATTCTGTAAATTTCAAAATGCAACGTTTTTTATTAGTTTTGACCATAAGTTTAATCAATTAATCGTAACAGATGAAAATGTCACAATAGTATCTCGGTCATGATATTTTTGATTGTGCTCTACTGTGCCGTAATGCATTCTTAGAGGAAAAAACCCTCACAGAGATAAGTTTAAAACATTGTACTTTGGGGAAAAAAAGCGATGCCGGTGTCTGTGAGTTTCATCAAATTTAGTCTTTACTGTGTAGCCTTTACTACACTAGTCAATATTGTTATAATAAACTTTTAAGATCCAATGGAAGAGATGAGCTTAAACAAAATGTGCCACTGATTGATTTTAGAGGTATTTGCTCCTATCAGGACTTAGTTCAATAAAGAACCACGTGTGAAAAATATTGGCATTGCTCTGTGAATGTCTTTTTTAAGGTTCCAATCATTAAGTCTGTGTTTTCTATACAATGGGAGAGATGTGTTAATTGAAATAACTGATTGCAGCTATAATGGAGATACACAAAATGTTTAAAAAAAAAACCCTTGTGGTTTATTAAGAGAACATATTAGTGCTTTCTTAAACAAGTTACCACTTGAAAGCGAACAGTTGGTGCGAATGTTATTTTTCTTTTTTCTTTTATGGAAGATAACACACCATATTTGGCACTATTGTAGTGCTCCAAAAATGTTTGCAATGACCTATGACAACAAAATATTCTGTATTATAACTACATTACTAAAAGCTTTAAGACACATTCCGCACAAGCATTCAGTCAATTGAAAGTTCTTGTTTATGCAGACATTTGTATTTACATAGTGTGCATGAAGGCATGCACATATATGCACAATTTAATACTGAGTTATGGTGCATTTGACATTTGAGTACAAAAGTGAAACTTCTACTGTAGCTACCTGCATACATGTTTGTGTACTGTACAAATCCACAACTCCTTAGTTTACAACTCAGTCTCACTGTATTAAAAAGAGGTGTAAACATGGATTTGGACACTTTATTTTTCTCTTACCATATGCAGCTTGTCTTTTGACGACTTAAACCGAGTAGTTAAGTCTTTTTACAGCGTGAATCCTTATCCATTTTTGCTTTTATATACTGCTGGTTTTGCAACCTAGTGTCATTTATTTAAGTAGTTCAGTCTGTCTAACTGTGCTCATAGATCCTTTTGATTTACGGGTGTGTGACATATGTCATGAATATATTGCATATAATTCCAGAACTCAGGAAAACTGAAAAAAAACGAACAGTATTGGTGAGCTTTTCCAAAGAAAGCAAGAGAAATTATATCTGGTAACACTACATAAAGCCACCATATAGAAAGGCAACAAAAATACACAGTGTCTCTCAGTGACTACAAATAAATAAGTATTGGCAAAGGCATTGATTGCTGCAGGCATGTTTTGTTTTATAAGTACAGGTTACAGGACAAGACATTGTTTGCTTTGTGTAACCCAATTCAGTCATTATCTAGATTTAACAAAAAATTGTGCAGATAAATCTAAATCTGAGATACTTTGTCTGAATCTGTTCTTAACATGTGTGCTAAGCTGATGTCACTTTTATGTTTGGCAAATGTCAGGCACAATAATAAGAACAAGGTTGGCTGTATCATCACAACACATTTGGCACATTCTTTTGAGAAAACAACATTCAAATAGAAAAAGAAAAAAACACGACACCTCAACAAAAATAAAACAACAGAAAGACAGTCAAGTGCCACTAATAAGGTATCCATGACAATACACAAATATAACCAATTGCACTTTTAAACAGCCTAATAAAATTAATGCATACCTCCAGGACAACTCACCCTCAAACTAAGCTCCATTGTAATTTAGTCTGTTTTGACCTTTATGATGGATTCTGACCTTCTTCCAATTTAGAAATCGTCAGTAAAATTTACAAAAGTGTATCCACCCCAAAACCTATAGATACACAGTGGCCTTTTGGACAGAATGTGCCATGGTGCCCTTCTTTGTGTTGGCACTGTGTTACAGTAGCTGAGGCTCTGAGTTACTTGAAAGAGAAGGGCGTAGCAGCCCTACCCCTCTTACTTAAACTAAAGGCATCCATCTCAAAATAGAAGGAACTGATAAGAGCAGTGGGATGTAAAAGAGAGGAAAAGAGTCACCTATTTATCTCATAGTGGATGTGATCCCTCTTTCCTCAGTCTCTTTATGGGGCATGGTGAGGGTCCAGTCCAAGTGCACGTAGTGACGGTCATGACGTTCCCACTGTTGGCCCCCCACAGGAGCTGGGCGGCGAGCTGTGGCTCCCAGCTGCCCCACTGCTCTTATCAGCTGGCTTCTTGTCCTTCTGTTTCAGGTGAACCTTTGCGTGTCTCTTTCGCTCGTCACTTCTTGCAAACTTGCGTCCACAGAACTCACAGGAGAAGGGTTTCTCGCCCGTGTGTGTGCGGATGTGTGTGGTCAGGTGGTCGCTCCGACTGAAGGAGCGCATGCATATTCGGCACTGGAAGGGTTTGTGACCTGTGTGGATGCGGAGGTGACGTGTGAGCTCGTCTGAGCGTGAGAAGCGTCTGTCACAGTTCTCAGCCGGACAGGCGTGCGGCCGTTCGTGGACGGGCGTTTTGCTGGGACGGTTGGGGTACTTCCGAGGTCGGATGGGTTTGAGGGTGAGAGTCTGTGGCGGCGGGTGATGCTGGGGAGGGTGCTGCTGCCCGCCGATGAAACCTGGGTGAATCTGCTGCTTGTCTTTGAACGCTCTAATGGTCTCCAGGGGTGTGATGGGCGGAGGGTTGACTCGGATGGGGTCCATGGTCTGGAAGGGCTTGTGCTCCATCACGCCAACCTCCCCCTGATGATGGAAAAGGTTGTAGTCAGGGATCATGGAGAAAAGGCTGCCATCCATGGAGGCTTTGGATGTGGAGTGATAGTCATTGCCAGGGTAGGCTAGAGCCGTGCTGGTGGCAGGGCTGTGGTGGAAGGAGACCTGGTCCTGGTACAGGTCGCTGCAGGTGGAATAGGCAGGCAGTGGTGGACCATAAACCTGCTCCATATCTGACGTCTGTCCACCCATGCTGGCTGCGGAGGATGATGTCTGCGTTGTTACCGTGCCGGGTGATGGAGAAACGCCCAGGATCCCCGCGCTGACGAGGCTGATGATATTGTTATCAGAGCACCAGCCAGAGCCACCAATGCTACCTGACGGAGGAGTGTCAAAGGCAAACTTCCCGAGATAAGTGACAGTCTGCCCGCTGCGGTTGGACTGGAAGCTGGATCCATACTGAATCTCTGCAGCTGCTTTCTCGCTTCCCATGCCCAGATCCATGATATTATCTGGATAAAAGCAAACAAAAAACACATATCATGAACAAATCATTCACATGGTTGCTAGAACATGAATAGGAAATGCAATCATTTGGGAATATAATCCCTTTAAAAGTAACAGTGTGGCAATAAGTTGTGAAAAAAAAATCTAGAAAATTCACTTTATCAAGCTTAATGAACTTGAAGTGGTTTGTCCGAAAATTCAGCTTTTTTGCATTTTTCTCTGTGAGAGTGTGCCAACAAGAGATCAAAAAATGTTAGAAGTCCAATACAGTTCATAAAGAAATGTGAGCGCTGTCAGACCTGTAAGTTAAATGAGTGACTGCTGCATGTGAGACAGTGGTGTGTGTCTCTCTCTCTCAGATCCCACAAGCTCTCATAAATCAAGACCTAAACACCCCCTTTGATCCAGTCATTGTGTCCCTCAGGAGGACAGCCAAACTGAATGGCAAGATCTGATTTCTTTACAGCAGGGAGGATTATAAGCCAGACGCCAAATCTATCATGCTCATGGATTGAAACCACATTTGCAGCAAAGAACATCTGCCCATTAAAAAGGGGTAAAAATTTTTAAGTGTTTCTCATCCAGTCTCTGCATTGGTGATCATAAGTACAAATTTCACAAATTTCCTTGATATTTTATTTTTTGAACAGAATCGAGTGCCTCACAGTGAATACGCAGTCTCACACACACACATTTAACTTATTCCAAAGATGCCATGAAAACCACGAAATGCAGATGTTCTCGTCTAGGACACATTTTGCACATGCTAATCATGATCTGGGGCTTAATGTAAGACATTTGCGAAGAATTCTTTCTAAAACAGAAGTTAAAATAGACGTCTTTTTTCATTTGCAGGGCATCATACACAGGGGTGCTTATATACTCACTCCCAGTAATTACAGCCTGCTGGAATTTGGCTGAGGCAAATCGTAATGAAACAAACAAAGCAAAAATTACATATATTGCACAATACCATTCAACACATGAGCTACATAGGAACAATGACACTTGTGGAATTTTTTTTT
>JAUZTA010000027.1:23307743-23317786 GCA_034780835.1 Ctenochaetus striatus
TATTGAGTCTCTTGAGTCGGCTTTACATGTTGAACCACCTTCTTTCCTCAAAGCTTTTGTCAAACGGTAAAAAATCTATCATTTTTTTCCAATACCACTGCTTGCATAGAAACCTGACCATTGTCATCTGTAAGAGCATCCCAGAGCTTCCTTAATCTGCTCTTATCCTCCTATTGATAATACAATACATTTTCATGGTAATTGAAATCATATTTTACTCAAAGCCACAGAGTAAAAGTACTGCTGCCTACGCTCTTAGACCAAATGTAAAGTGAAGTAATACCATGCTACTGCAACAACAAAGTACAAAAGGGCAGCTTCAAAAAAATAAAAAAAGGTGTTAAGTGAAGGCCTGGGTGAGTGGAGGTAAGAAGACAACAGGAAATGGAGATAAGAGAAAAAAGAAAATATCCAAATATTTTTTAAGAGATATTAAGGTCTCAGATGCAATATGACTTATACATGAGAGACATTCGTATCCCTTTCTTCAGTTGGCAGGACTTAAACCTTGTAGCACAGCCTGCATGAGTGTGTCTGCACCTGTAGTGGCCCACATGCCACACACATGCTTCCCAAGGTGCAAATTATTATTCTTCTGTGTGGAAAGGTGGCTTAGGAGGTTTATTGCCACTCTTTATTCCACTGAATATGTATAATCAATCCAGTGCTCCTGGTAGCAGAAGGTTGTAATTCTTTCCTCTTTAGAAGCCTGTATAAATCATATATGTTGTGTAGTAATGGGCAATGACTGAATAAAGCGGGACACGGGTCAGCTTAACAGGGTGTTAGAATGACAAAGGGGAACATTAGCTAAGGAAATAAACTCCCTGATTCTTGGCCAAGCACGCTGATTTAATCCACCAGAGCCAAAAACACCCACCTGATGACTCTGAATATGCAATTAGATGGATATTACAGAACATGTTTCACTTGCTGACCCTTGCTGTCATGTGGAGGCTCAAGGAAGTGCCTGGCCTCTTTATCTAAATATACATCCTTGACTCTTCGCTGAATGAAGACCATCGCCTACTTAAAAATAAAATCCCTATCTTTGCGCTCTTACATCCCCAACATGGAGACCTATCAGGAATCCTGCATGGGTGGACATGTAGGCTTTCCTAGGAATGACAGGGTCTGCTAAAGAGGAACCCCACCCTCGCTTTCTCCAGCATGCCAACACAGAGGAGAGTGGGCAGCGCTGAGACGGCAGCCTGCCGTGGGCACTGCCAGGCTTAAAGCTGCCCTGTCGTCATCAGAGGCTTGCAGAAAAGAACGCTGAGATTCACCAAAAAAAGAGGAGGGGGATCGTTGCATTTAAATCCTCTCCCAACGCCCCCACATGTTTTAGCAAAGCATAAAAATCATTCACAGAGAGAGAGAAAGCGAAAAAGAAAAAGATAGAGGGAAATAGAGAGGAAACAGCTATTAGCAGCAGTAAGCAAGCTCAAGAGATCATAGTGAGGCAGCTCTAATCGCAGTAATGGTTTAAACCCTCATTCCATCCACCAGATGCAAGAAAATTTCTACCCAAAAACAAGGCTTTGAAATCCCCCATGTCTAAGAATGTGCCCTGTGGCTATGGTCCTTACTAAAAAAAAGAAAACAACAACTCCAAAACTGTCTCCACTTTTGGAATAACTATGAGGTAAAGATAGCTCCTGTGGCCTGTGTTGTTTACACCGACTACATCGAGGAAAGATGAGCGTGTTTGTATCAAAACAAAGACTCATAATTGTTTGAAATAACACATAGCATACTTAATCAGTGATCTCAGCTGAGAAACCAAACATGAGAATATTCTCATTGATGCACATGGGATTCAAATCTCTGCCCTTTAAAATTAATAAGTTAATCAGTTAAATCATGACAAGGACTGGAGACCAGGGGAGATGCAGGCAGTAATAAATGTATATCTCAAAAAATCTTGTAGTGTGTGTATTATTAGAAGAAAACTGTCCTGCAAGTAAAAAAAAATTCAAACTAAAGTAATTGTGATCAGGCTGTTTGCAAAGTACATTAAATGCTCAATTAAACACAATGTTTTTGATGGTTTAAGAAGGTGAAAAACTCGCTTAGACATTCTTTAGTTGTGCCGAAAGCACACCTGAATGCCAAATATATACAGAGCTGTTAATCCTTTCTAGTTCAGAGTTCTTTGGTTATTTTTGGAGCCTTCTTAATTTTCACTATTCTTTTACTCTTTTCCCCAGGCAAAGCTTGATCTGACAGGTTTTCTGTCCTTTGGCCAAGTTTGCTGGTTTTTCAAAAGAGACTGTATCAACATGAAAAACTCATGCAGCTCCTCTTTTTTTTCTGAAAAAACAAAATTCCTAAAAGCATTTTGGCATTTACAGTAGATACCGAATGATGTTGAACTGAGACACCGAGAGTCTAGAATTTAAACAGGACAAGGGGTTGATTCGTCCTTCTGACATTTACTTCCAGCAGTCCATAATTAATCTGCATCTAATGGCATTGCAGTCTAACATGCAGAAGGATCTTTTGTACAGGCATAAGGATTCTACTAAAACTGAAACTTCCCAGTAATCACAGCCAGGCATGTTCTTTTTAATATGATTCAACTGTGAGATGACTTCCTGACCTCTGAGACCTAATTCATAAAAACTCCTGAGGTAAGAAAAACTGCATTAGTTGATGAATGTTCCAAAAACTCTGGTTTGAAACATTCCACAGTTAAACAGGTTCATAGATAACAGATAATAGTATCATGATTGGGTGTGAAAGGTGCATCCTCTAAAGGCTGAATCGTTCACAATCAAGGATTTGGTGAACTTCACCAAATTTGTATCACACGTGATTGGAAATATCACTACATGGACTAAGATCCACTCTGTAAAACTGTTATCACTTTGCAACACAGTTTGCAAATGACTGCATTCTTCTTTTCTTCATGGGTTTATTATTTTCAGATACTTATCTTTTAAATTTTCATATCGCAGTTTTGTAAGGATGAAAGCTACTTCCCTCTCAGGGCTCTAACACCGATTAGATTTGATTATTATTTTCTTGTTGTGTCAGGGACCATTCCTGCAGTGTATATGTCAAAATGCCTATTAGTCCTCAGTTTGGTTTACACAAATATGCAGCTTGTCTGTCTCCTGTCTGTCATTTAATTGTTTAAACAGTTATTCCTAATTACACCAAGGTTAACAGATACTCGGTTCTTACTAAGAAAATACATCAGTGTTTGAGACCAGAGCAACAAGCAAAGTTTTTTTTAAGTATTGACTCTAATTTTCACAAAGACACCAATTATGAGGTTGCTGTGCAATGTAATTTATTATATTACAACTGCAATCAGGAAAAGCTATAGGTCTTGTTTTAACAAATCACAGGGACCTTTTGTAGTTCTGATAAGTTTTCCCCACTAAATCAGTGTTGTTTAACAACTAGATTAAATTAATTCCTATCTGACTTACATTGCACATTCCCCTAAAAACATCATCTTATTCCTCAAGTGCAAAACTGTTCTTTATCTATATTGTACAATCATGGTACAGCATTTGAAAACCTTTCACTGGAAGGGAAGCAGACAATATTTTAAATTGCTGTAGAATTTAGATGTTCATTCATTCATAAACATTAGCACAAAAAATTCTTTAGGTCTGAGTGTTTTGAAACTAACATGGTGACCTTCAGCACTTGAGACTTACTCCAGTTATTTCAAAATATGTTCAAATGAAAGAAAATGGTCAAGTTTGTTTAATCTTACCTCCCTTTTATTACTCTTCACTTACTAGTTACTGTGGACCTGCTGTCTGAAATGATTCCTGATCAGCTTCATTCCTATTTTCTTAAGCCTATAAACTGTGTTTGTGTGAGTGTGTGCATAGCTTTAATGGGTATTATTTCATTGTTCTGCCTTTGCGTTACATTTGCATTTTTTATTGTCTTTTTTAATGTAAAGCACAGAGAGTTTCTTTGTAATAAAATGTGCTCTATAGATAAAGCTGACTTCCCTAACTTTTTTAATGAGACATGACCAAGTCATGTTGTCAATTAAGTCCTATTAGCCATTACATATCCTACTTGCTTTAAACTGTATATGCTTTTGAGGTTTTAAATTATCAGTTGGGTAATTAGAAGTTCTAAAAAACACATTATTAATGCACATGCCAGGTTTTGCTAATACATAAGTTCAAGTGGTGAACCGTTGCTCTGGAGTTTGAACACAGAGCTTTGCAGTTTCTGTGGCCCTTTGCTTTTGTTTTTGGTCATGAGCACCTACTTAGAGGCGGGTTTATGGGACTGCTGCCCATTGCGCTCCATTACAATTACTCAGCAGGCATGCATCCCGTCCCAGTAATGAAGTGGGTGTTACTGTGGGTGGATATGAGCATGAGCGGCCACTATTCTGTATTCCTACTACTGGGTACAAGGGCTGAGTGGCAGAGGATAGCAGCAGCACTGGCACTATGGCACGGTGACAGAAAGCGTGGTGGACCAGCAGACCAACCACAGAACCACAGGCAACGATCCGTTCCTTCAATAGTGCGTGTTTACTTAAGTGTCAGGAGAAATGGAGAATTAAAAAGCCCAGTAAATAAAGTTCGTATTGATTTAATCCAACATGTAATCTGTTTTGCTGTCTGACACTGATTCTGGCAATAAAAGAGAATCATGTAAGACAGCGTTATAGATAATACGACCATAGATCAAATGGAGTTTGGGCAAGAGAAGGGCAATAGATCATGTTCAAGCTAGACTGCTTAGCTCTGGAATTCATAAACTACCCCCCTAAATCGAGGTGGCATTCAATTTAAGTTTTCAATTTATAGATATAGGATTTGGTGTGCGCTTGATGTGATTTCATTGTCAACTTCAGCTGGGGTCCTGCAGACTGGGAACTGTATCTTTCTCAATTTGTTCTTTAACTCTGAACACGATCCAATGAAAAATATACATATAAATAAATTAATATGATATGGATCATCTGAATAAACCTTTGTGATTGTTTGCTTCATGTTTGTCATGTCAAGGGCAAGTTTTGAGTGCAACATCCTGAATGTCATTAAAGCCCTACTTCACAGACTGAAGTAACTCTTTTTCTGAAATCTTTTGTCTATTTAGTTGTATGTGTATATGTATTTAAGCTTATTAAGGATTTCAATAGAAATGGCACTGCCCTTTTAAAAGCATTTCCTTTGTTTAATTATCAGTGTGTCATTTTTTAGTCTCTTATATTTACATAAGCACAGTATGAATAAATCTACTATTTTAACACAACACTTAAACTTAAAATTGTAGTCTTTCTGCATTACCTTCAATTGGCGCCTCATTAAATACATAAATGATTAACAATCAATATTATGCATCAGTCTTGATCATGACTTCAGTTTTTACATGAACATTTTTATTTAAAGAGGATTTAATACTAAAGAATACAAGTTCCTACACAGGTCCTTTAAATCACACATAGCTTTGTGTGCTGTCTGATGAAATTCAATTTGTTAAATGTAATGACGCCTAAGTGAGGATAGAGATTTCTTGTCTGTAGCTTTACTAGGATGAATCAGAGATTAGAGCATTTCTCAGTCGGAATCAGTGACTCAATCAAGAACATCAATAACATAATTATCTAATTTAAAATTTATGTTATCTTACGTTTTGAATCATTTAAACTATAGATAGGACATTACTTTGTTTTAACACAATTGTTTATTGAAGGCCTGATGGTATGTATGATGTGCTACCACCCCCTTCTGGTGACAAAAATTACTGCATCAGTAATCTGTGTATAAGTACAGGTAATGTAGATGGCACAAATTAGCATAGAATCCTAAAATGGAGAACAGTCTGACATTTAAAATATGACCTAAATTTTATCTCATGTTTTTTTTTTTCAAAATGTTGTGAAATTTTTGTTTCTAATGACAAAAAAATTAAGACTGTTCTTTTGAGGTGGAGATGCAGTTTGTCTAGTCTATTACTGCACTCTAGTGTTGAAAATAAGCATGTGCATGTTTGTCATAACTGTCTACACAAAGACGACATTTCATGCACTCATGTCACACACATACATCTCTTACCTCGTGGGCTCCATGGAAGTAAATTTCTGGGGCTCCCCAATCTTTGCTAATCTTTTCCCTGAGTTTCAGGTCCTTTGGAATTTCAAGGCATTTGTCAATGTCGAGCTCTGGGTAAATCACCTCTAGTCCACCACTTAATTAAAAAAAGATAACAAGATATTCTTTTATGCAATTTTGTATAACATTCTGCACTGACAAGGTGAACAAATTCACATCCTGACACAAACAAAGCAAGCTTATTTTAAAAGTTCCAATTCTGCAATGAGCATAAAGTGCTTAAGTACAAGACTAAAAGAACAAATGCATTTTTTGGGGGGGGGCATTTCATTGTGTTCATTTTGTCTGTGGTTTAACTGTAATTCAAGTAAAGTATGATCAAAGCTCTGTAAGGCATTATGGGCTACTCACTGACAGAAAGAAGAATCCAGACAGCTCAGGGTTCCTGCTGTTGTTTCCACTTGGTAAAGCCCCAAAACACAGGCACATAACACCAGAAACCGTGTCAACACAGCCTGCAGAATAGTGCTCAGTAAGTCAAAAAGTCTTTGTTTCAACAGACAATTTTTTTAAGTAGTGTTTTTCTAGCACTGTTTTATTCCTGTTTATTTCTAAACTCATTATTGCTTCGCCAAGTACTATACGCTTAAACAAAGGCAATTATATCATTTCAGTCAAAGTCAAAGGAGGCAAATTCATACTGACTGCTTGTCATTTCTCAAGACTGACAGTTAAGTAGCAGTTTAAGTAACATGTCATCCATCTGTCTAGGCATAACAGTTAAACAGTATATAAAAATAATGTGTTTGCCTGAGGTGAAAATGAACTGTAACTCAAGTCATTCTAATGTAAAGCTTTGATGTGGGCCTACATCAACCACTATTTCCACCATTTATATAATTTATTAATCATTTCACCTATACAATGTCAAAACAGATGAAATTGTCAGATGCAAGGTTCCAGCAAAAAATGACTTCTGTAAAATGTTGTTTTTTAATGCTAAAGAAATCGCATTAGACTAAGAAAAGCAGTGAAACCTCAATATTTTAGGGCTGAGAGTCAACAGATATACAAGAGAGAATAACCTACCTACCTAATATCCTAATGTATTCTTCAAATCAATCCATAATTTTGAAGATAACACTAAGACCAAAGCTAATTTGCAGGTCATTACAGGTAAAACATTTAATACCAATGTCATTGGAAGCTATAAAGTTTAGTATAACTAAGTTACATTGAATAATTTAAGTGCCAGCCGTATATATACAAATACCAGACAATGAGTTAGACATGAGTTTGTCGAAATTATTAAAGCCAAAAGTGGCACTTAATAAAGAGCCGTTTGAATTTGGGAGCCAAAAGACTCAGCTCTTATTTCTGAGCCGAGTCAAATGACCCAGCTCACTAAAAACAGCTGGAATTCCCATCGCTATAATTTTGACACCTGACCCGCCTTAACTTGTTTGACTAGTCGATCACATCCTGCACACTTGATATCAAGGATCCATATTTACTTAAAAACGTGTTTGGCATCTCATTGTTAGAGTCAAGACCAGTGTTAAATTACTTTTTAATGTCTTTTATTTGTGTCAAGCGCACTGATTCCGCTTCAACTCCAGGGGTCACGTGACAAACTTCAAAATAAACGTATTGCTATATTACTAATTTTAGCTAACTTAAACTTAATAGCAGGATTTGGCTAAAAAAAGAGGTCGGGTCGTTACTTTCGGTTGCTTCCTCGTAACAAACATAACAGTTGTCATATTAAAATGACTCTCACTTGACTCTTTTAAGATGAATTATGAAGTTACGTTTATTTTATTTGCAGTATAATTGTCACATTAGCTTAAAGTTAGCCACCACTTGTGTTAGCTGGTTTATATTTACGCAGTGGATCGCACTAAACACGGACCGTACTATTTATAAATCGTCTGTTTAGCCAAAACAGACATTAATTCTAACAGTATAGAAACTCTGTTCTTAAAAGGGCAGCTACTTTCATCCGTGATGAAGGTTACCATGTCAGCAGATGAGGCTGAAGTTGTGTTTTGCTGCAGGTTTCTTCGGGTCGCAGTTGTTCCTGTCGCCTCTGCGCAGTTCAGGATCCCTCGGGCTGCGAAAGTTTCATATGACTGAACTGAAAAGGGCTTTAAAAAAAAAGACTGTCGACATACCCCCCCCCAAAAAAACTGCACATGTCGCTCCTTCTTTTTATTTAGTAAATGCTATTTACACATTTTTCCAAGAACACATGCTACAGAATTTCAGATTTACATTTCTCAAACAATAAAAACAGCTCTTGAGAAACAAAAATACCTGATGACTAAGGAAAATGTCATCTAGGCTTTGAACACTGAGAAAACATTCAAGTCTTTTTTTTTTCTTTTAATTATTTTTTTTATTATCATTATTATTTAATTTTCAACCATTTCTGAACAAGGCCTCTTAAACTATGCAGTAGTGATTGTGCAGCATATAATATATTCCTGGTGCTGCTAAAGCTCCCTTTGGTTTGTGCTTCTCTGCAGCGGTGATATTAGCACCCAAACATATGGAAAAGGGCCCCCAGTGACAACCTTTTTTTTTTGTAATTTATGATCTAATCTTTTTTTTTTTTTTTTTTTAAACTGATGTTGTCTACATATCTAGTGATGTTGCTATACCCTCTAATGCAATTTTGTTTAGAACCTGGTGCTACAAAGCAGTGCAAGTTTGTAGTTTCAAAGTCAGACATTTCAGAATGCATAGTACAAAAACAGTATCTATGTTAAACTGCAATAGCTTGTATCAATCGCTATGCCAAGGTTGGAATTGCAAGTCATCACACATTTACTATTTACATGTTTGAGTTACAATCTAACTTCCAGTGGCTGCCGTGTCTCAGCATTTTTTACTTATGCAGGCTCCGAAACTGGAGCTCATTAGCATAAAGCGAATTTAACAACAAACAAATTTGAAATCCCTGCATTCATTTCATGGTTAATGTCACAATTAATGGCTTGTCATTATGTTAGTCTAATGTGGCCTTGATGGTCAGAGTCTTTAATTAGTTTTGTGTTTAGCCCCCGCGGCTTTAAAGAACATAAATCCTGCGCAGTGTTCAAAGTAAAGTACACACACCGAACTTCCCAAATCATAGACTGACTGCTTTACATCCAAATGATGGATTATGTACATTTACAGATACACACACAACCTAGAGAGCACCATGGTAACTGAACATATAGCAAACAAACTAGTAACACCAGTGACACTACTTTACATTCAAAACCACCATACACTACACTGTACATTAAGGCATGAGGTGTTGTTGATGCAAGACATCAGCAGAAGATTCACTGATAAATGCAATGCACTGAGGAATGAAATGCATGTCGAGGAAGTTTTTCAATCACACCACCAAGGCAAATTATAGCATTATAAGACCCTCCTGCTGTTAAACTATTACAATAGACTGTATTCTGGGTAAAAACTGGACATTGTCATTTATTAGTCAGATGAATTCATAAATCAAACATTCAGAATTAGGATAAAGATGGCTCCTAAATAGTACAATACACTTTGAGGCCCATCCCTTCGCTTAATGTTTGACCATGTGTGTCAAAAGATTTGACCAATTAAGATGTTCAGAATTGTAAATCTTGTGTTTATCTACTGTAGCTATAGATAGATGAGAGTCAGTGTAATTTAAATCAATTTAAAGCTACTGCTTAGACCACCAGCGTCACTACTAATCCATATCTTACATTTTAAATGACAGTGAATAAACATCTTCTATTTTGGCTAGCTCTGTTCATGCAGTGTAGTTATTAGGAGGGATTAAGGAGTAACTACGAGTAAAAGTGGGTTTCGTCACTAAATTAATTGATACCACTTTGGTGGGCAAGTTAAAAAACTGTATGGAAAAGTATAACCAATCAAATGCAGGATTAAAGCAAGCCTCTCTATCACTTGTGCTGCAAAAGCAAATGTTGCAATCAAAAACCTACTTTTTTC
>JAUZTA010000027.1:23356997-23376507 GCA_034780835.1 Ctenochaetus striatus
GGCCAAAATTGTGGAAAAGTCGCGGTGATTGGACAAAATTGCAGGGTTGCGCAGAATTCACAGAGATTGGTTGAATTTGCTAGAATCAAGTTTTTCTAAAGGTGCATGTAAACGTCTCCTCAGAACTGCACAAAAAAAGGTGTTGTGGGTAACCGCAGGTGGGAGAGGAGCCATAAAAACCATAACAGAGTGTCTTTAAAACCCAGCTGTCAAGAAAAGTTGATTAGAAATTCAGCTCTTGTTGTTGTGCTTAATGGTGTCGGGTTTGAAACAGAGATGAAAGCAAACACTTGAACTCACAGGGAATCTCATCCTACCCTGTCATTTTCTTCAGCGTGAGAAGTTTAACTGTTTTGGTTCAGTGTTGCCACACCTGTCAACCTCAAACCCAGCAGGTAGTTTGAGTTACCTGCGCAGCACCAAACATCAGACAGACACAATTAGTACAATAGAGCATTTAGCTGCTTTAAGCAAAACAAAGCTGAAAAGAGTGTAATTATTAGACTTATATTCTTCAAATAAACCCTTTTTATTCCTCTGTAATTTCTAGATGTGCAAATATTCCACTTTTTGCTAAAATGTTTGCTACATTGCTGCTTTTGTTCCACTTTACAAGAGGAAAATCAATCATTCCTCCTTAAATTTGACTCTAAACTGACTCACATGCGCTCAAACTTTTTTTTTCTCACCATGTATGGAATAATGTGTTGGGGAAGATGTATCAATTTGACACCCTGGAAAATACAACAGAGCTTTAACAATGGATATGAATCTCATTTCAGCGTAATTGTTTTGCTAGAGATGAGTGATAAGAGAAAAAATAACTGTGCGTGTCTTTCCTGAATGTATCGTTTCTCTGTGTGTCACCTTTTCATTTATCTGCCTTATCTTCTGTGGGTTAATATCCGCCCTCCTGTTAACGGAGACAAAGAGAGGCTATGACCCAGCCTTGCCTTGTTTGCACTTCCCTGGCTCGCATAGTTTGATTCACTTCTTGACGGATCAGTGGAAAACGCACGGCAACTTCGCCATCTTTTGCCAGTGGCGCAGAGATGCCGGAGGATATATATTTGTTGGTTGTAAATTGCTTTCCTGTAGTAGATTTGACACTGAATAGACTGAAAAAACAGACAGCAATCATTGCTTTTTAGGCTTTAAGTTGACAGAGGGATTTAAAAAGAGGGAAAAAAACTGGTTCTTAAAGACAGTTTGACAGGATGTGTGGATGTTGATGGACCCTGACGCTCCTGCAGGGGGTTAAACCTGCTTTTTTTGGGATTTAGTCTCTCTGCTTCACCCATGTACAAGGAGACAATCTTCCTAATATTTTCTTCCCACATGAATATAACCATTAACAGATGTTTTTTTTTTTGTTTGACATTGCTTTCACTCTGAGACAATGCACGACCTCCCCTCCCCTGAACCGCAGATCCTCAAACTGAATGAGAATCCGTCCGTCCGTGTGATTGATGCTTTCATATGTCTGCTGGAGAGCCCACAGTTGTGGCATGTGAAGTGGGGATCTAACTTGTGTATATGAATTTTATGTAAATGCGTTGGTTGGAGTGAGTATGCATTCACAATTGTGGCAGTTCAGACTCATATTTCATTGTATCTACAGATTTGAGACCAAAATTCAAGTGAAGTCATACAGTTTTGTGCTTTTTTTTGTATAAAATAAAATAAAAGAACAACAGCAGCAAACAATGAATAGGTGGCAATGCACACCAGAGCTTTGAGTAAGAAAACTTCATCAAGAAGGTTGATCTCACTCTGTGGAAAGAGAAATTTCTTTATTATATTTTTTATAATTAGATTTTTTATATTAAGAATTTTTAGTATATTTTCAGGAATAAAACTTATAAAACATATTAAAGAAACTCTTAAAAAAGACTTGATTGTGTCTCTTTTCCTTGATTGTGTCTCTTTTCCACGTGACATCTTTTTTTATGGTCTGAGTGAAGCCCAACTAAAATTAAAATGCATTTTGTCTGCTTAGTACACACATCTGATCTGTAAAGCATTTATCCAGTGTTCTTTGAGAAAAAATCTGCAGCTAAAAGTGGGAAATTTGTTGTTAATATGTTTTAGTTTCATGATGGCGCCCCCAAGTTTTGCACATAATGTAGCATGTAGCCCTTTGATCTTTTGTTAACACTGTCAACATGTAAATAACCAAACAAACAAACCGTGTTGCTTAGATTTTGCCTTGAGCCAAAGCACAAACTGTTACCAAATACAACAGAAACACAGGAATTAAACGTAAATGCTCTAAGCTGTTGTCTTTGAAATAAAAAAGGAAACAAATATTTGGATGACAACTGCACTCAACCTGAACAACAAGGAAAATACATCTGTGAGCTGCAGACTTTTACTGAACAGATGATGCTGAACATCAGACGCGCAGCTCCACAAGACTTCTCTGCTCTGGTTTGTTCTGGTTTTGTGAAAAATAAAACATCTTCAGAGCTTTTTTTTCCCCTCCTGTTGACACTGTCAAGGACATCGAATGCGGATGCAACTCCATCTGTGAAAGACAAGCTTGGGCTGCTGCCATTCTCAACTAAGCATCTAATTCTTCCTGATACGGTACTTAGTACCTCGCGGCCTAACCTGTAACATGGCGTATCGGCTTTCTGGCTGCTCCCAGGAGGGGCTGTATAGTGAGGGAGTGGACTGCCATGAGCCCACAGAGGGCCAACAGAGCTCCTGGATCTAGGCAAGCTTCCAGCCCCCAGCACGCACACCAGCCCATCTTCCTACCCCCGGGGCATTCTCACTGATGGCTTAGACTGGCTTTTCACTGTGCCATGATGCTTTCATTAAGCTAGTTTATTCCCCCCGTTTTCCACTGCTGGGCATCTCTCCCATCTGCGTTCACTCACAGCGATCGGCCAAGCTGCTGAGGCTCTGGAAGAGACACGGGGAATGTTTCAGTGAGGATGCATAGCGCTTTTTACTACAAATCCCATTGCTTTCTCCATTATCCGTCGTGATGGTTGTGTGGTTAGAGTGTCTGCCATGAAACTAGTGGGCTGTGGCTTGGTTAAACGCTTCTTGCTTTTTTGATGCAAGCTCAACTTTGCAAAGGCAGGTCAAGGCTATGCTGCACAGGCCCAGATCACTGCAGCAGAGTATAATAGTGTTAAGTAGTTTATGTTGCCTTTGAGTGAATAATTGCCCTCTTGTAATTACTAGCAATGTTAGCCTACTATCTAATTCTGCTCTCATAATCAAATGCATAATCCAAAACAAGTTGCATAAACAGTCTTAATTGGGTGTTGGGAAAATAAAAGCCATAGACCAAACAACTCAGATGCATGTGCAGAACAATGAAAAGAAATTGATAAAGGCAGCGTTTAATGACAAACAACTGTTGTGTATTTACATTCTTGCGGAAACTCACGCCAGCTGCATGCATCCAAAAGCTACAAAAACTTTGTGCATTTTTATGTCCAATAAGTCTTTAAAAGGTCTTGCTTTCCACAATATGCACGCTTGGCAACCATTTTGGTAAGATTAGGAAAGTGCAAACAAACTCTATAATCCTGAGCCCCACATCCTCATTTTAAACCTGCAGAGTACACACAAATTACTGCGTTGACACTGAACGTTTGAATTGGACTTTAGTCATGACAATATGCACTTATTTTCTGTAAATAATGGCCTTGAGAGAAAATGTCTTAATCCATGTTTACACCTCTAGAGCCTGCAACTGTCAGTCCTGAGCTGCTTTTCAAGGAGCTGAAAGGTTCCTTCAGTCCAGTGTCGTCTTTGTTTCCACTGCAGTCTGAGGACCTACAAAGAAGAGGCAAATAAGTTGAAAGATGTATGAAAAAAGCAGCAGTTTTTGGACATTTTTGTGTTCAACTGTGCCTCAGTGATAGATGTCGGTGTAACTCTAAGTTTAGGGTTGAAGCTGAATGAACAAATAAAACATACTGGGTTGCCGCTGCAGATTTTTAGGGAATTTTTGCTGAAATAACATGCTGCAAGTACTCATTCACACCTTAAAAGTTCTTGTACTTTTAAGAAGTATTGGTGAAATGAAACTCAGTTCAGACCCTGCAGTGAAAATGAACCTACTGAGCTACTTTTCAAGGTTTTTTATTCCCTGGACAAAGTTCTTGTGGAGGAAATGTGTCTTTAGCGAAGTGTAGCCCCTAGAACAGATCAAAATTTTCCTTTGCAAAGATCGTATAAAACTCTTTAAATTAACTGAACGTTATTCTTCCAAAAGATATTCCCTCATTTAGTATTTTGATGATGGTGACAATAATGATTCACATCATTTGAAAGCTCATCAAACTCATTAGAGTCCTTCATCGCCTTTAGAGAATCATCTGCGTTCATTAGGCCACATTTCTCCACTCATTTATTCATATTTTTTTCCTTCTAGTTTGTCTGCAGAACATAACACACTTTAACACAGACAGCAATCAATCATGTTTTCTTAACCAGCATCTGACGCAGTGCAGTAATTAATGCACATGATGCATGTCCCTGCTGACACCAAGTTCATTATTACACATTACTCAAGACGTCTTTTGACCATAAGGGAGCACTGTGCATGGAAAATTTGGCTGCAACGAGAGGCAGAGGTTGTGTACACTGCTGCCCACAAAGCAACAATGCCATAAACATCCTGGCATCTGGCTTATGTTCCCATCATAAGCTATGCTCAAATTCAATTACCAAGTCAACATTCTCTGAGCAATGTTGAAGGGCTCTTGATGGAGTGCTATGTACATAACCCTGATTAGGGATTACGCATAGAAGTGATGAATACCGCAAGGCCATTGAGAAACACTCCAGCATCATAAATCAAAACCACAATGGTCCTCCAGATTTTGAAGCTGTGTTCAGTCCTGTTCATTAGAATAAAAGCTGTACATAAAACACAGTTAACAACATGGGAATTAGTGTAATGGTGAGAATTATTGCTTGTTGGCGTATGTGTGGATTTTTAAGACTTAATTTGCTTTATTTTAGAGGTTATTTACTATTTCAGCAATCACAAACACACAATACTCAAACTCTAGTGGACGTTAAGAGCTCCACAATGAATTAAGGTCATTTTAAACTAATGCATTAACTTTCCTCTTATGTTTTAACCACGACTGCTTTGGCTCACGGGTGTTGCAAGGGTGAAGCTCTGCAGAGCTGCTGAAGATCTCCCCTGAGGAAGCAGAGAAGGGCAGCTTTTGGCTATGACTGAGGAGGAAGGGAAGGAAGTAGGGCAGCTGCAGCGGGTAATAGGATGGCATACTCACCCTGCTCTGCCATCAGGATATGCGCTGCAAAACATCAGCGAGCACTCGGTTCCCAGCTGACAACCCTGCAGCTGACCCCACTGAGGCCGTTTGAGGTGTGGCAGGCAGAGATGTCGTGCAGGTTGTAACACCCACCTGTACAATCCACTGGTTCCTCATGGAAATTAATTTAACTGCAGGGGAAAGACTGTAAGCAAAATACCCTTAACACAGAAAAAGTTCATGTTGATTCATAATAGAACAAGAGGTTCGTTGTGAACGAGCAACAGCTTTATTACTATTATTTATTTATGCACAAATGTTGGATTAAAATAAGGCAAAAACCTCAATTTACATTCAAAAAATGAAACAGATCAACTGAATAAAATATAAAAGAATAAAAAACAACACAAATATAGATAAACAGAACCTAAATTCAATATGGCTTGCAGCTTAGGAAATGGGGTAAAAAAAAGTTTTATTGTGCAGCAGACTTCATATTTTTTCATCCAGATGGTCAGAAGTGTCTTCAAGGCATCTGGAAATACTTTCAGAATAGAGGTAAGTGTTGCATATATTCAGTCTGCACTGAAATATCTCAGGCTCCTATGAAATTTTAACGGTTCTGATAAAATGACTTTTAAAAACCTCTGTGAGCGTGTTTTTCTTCTGGCGCCACCATGAGGTTGGCATTTGTGACTTTGAATAAAAAAATCTAAAGAAATATTAGAAATTCTGCTCTGAAATTTGTGTTAAAATCTTTAATAACTTTTTATAATTTCTTAACTTTTGGATCAAAAATGTAATTTGTTCAACACTCTGATTTGTGACCAAATAACAGAGAAACTAATGACATCACAAGCAGACTCTACTGCATTTTCTGTTCGATTATCAACTAAATTTAACATGCTATCATTCTCAACTAAGATAGTGAATAAGATAAACAATACCAGCTCAAAATCAGCTTGTTACCACTGTCTTTTTAAGCTTATTAGCATCTTGGTTTTAGCATTTAGCTGAAAACGGCATTATGCCTAAATACAGTCCGACAGAGCCACCGAAGACGTGTTTTTAAAAGGACCTTATTTATTTTAAAATGCTGTGTTTGTATTTGACTGGCCAACGAAGTGAATTGCTGGATGACACCGCGCTGTGCTCTCAAAAGTTGAGCCAGAATCAACCTCCCTCCCTTCGACTGCTTTCCATTTTTCTTTTCCCTCTCCTTTTCTTTTTCAGCAGGCCCCTGTCTTAATCTCATTGAAATTAATGAGTAGGCTACATTTTGATGCAGTGCTGTTGTCAGTCTGAAGGAGGCTTTACAACATTTGACAAAGAATATGGCGCTGGGAGCTGCTGCAGGACTGGATGCCTGATGGGGAGATTAAATCTGCAATGGTATTAGCATGCAAATTGAAAAAAGGGGCAGTATTTCCTTTGGATTAACTGCCACTGCCTGTGACAGTGTATAAGTGCATCACTATAGGCCTTTTCACACGGCCACAAGAAATGCTGCAGCTGTGTGAGGAGGCTACGTGTCCATGGGCATCCCCTGTTTTTGTTACAGAAGGAGAAAATGATGGTCACAATTTGAATGGATTGAGGTAAAAGCGTCACTCTGACACAGCAGAATTTTTCAGGATAAATACCAGGATGTGACGCATACTGACACAAACTTTTGGAGAAATTACATTGACTTACACTCATTTCCTGGAGATCTCCTCCAACCCGCACTCTAACCTTGACCACGAACCCAAAAATCAGCTGTTTCCAAGTGTACCACCCCCAAAAATAACTGGTCTTTAGTCTGAAATGTGTCCCCTTAGTCATACCCCTACACACACACACACACACACAAACACACACACACACAACGCTGAGAGAAATGGGAAAGCTCTTTGTCAGTGATAGAAAAAGGCAGCTGGCTACGGTGCATAAAAGCTGACCTTTGGTTTTACTGCCTGTCAGTTTAATTGCTACAATTCGTTCCTGACAAAAGCGTCAGATAATGTTGGAAACTACATGAGAAAAAAAAAAATTTCACAAAATAAGTGAAGCTAAAAGAAGAAAAATCCGTAACATCCTATCCAATTTTCTGATCTGCATGAATGCAGCAGATTGGAACACGTAACAGTCATAAATTACGATTAAGAAATTGATGGTACATCAAAACTTCATCAGTACCAATTAATGAGCACCCAGGGGCTGTATAAATCTGATAAATAGCTATAAACCTTAAATCTCCTCTGTTTTTCATCACACAAACCTCAACTACACATAAAGCAGACTTGTTCCTCTTGTTGTGGGAGCTCATGGAGTCGTCCTGTCAGTGACAATATGGGACGAGCTCTCTGCATGGTTCTCATCACTTCTCGCCTCTCTGGTCGCTCCATGTTGGCCAAGAGGATATTTGCGGTAGCTCTGAAATCAGCAAACAACTATGTGTTATGATCCTGGACTCCGACTTTATTTTGGCTCGCTGGATTGAGCAGCAACATTCAAACCCCAAGGTGACAACGTCCAACCCTAGGTGACGACTTCCACGCCGGTCAGCCATCCCTCTTTGAAACAGCTCTTTTTTATCACCAAATGTGGCCTTTTAAAAATAAATAAATAAAAATAATTTAAAAAAAAGAAGCTCAATCACTTGGGTTTTGGAGACATTTAAAATTGAGTAATTGAAAACACTTGTCTGTGTGAACGGATGTGGGCACCCCTCCAAATTGATTCCTGAGATGCCTGAGCTGGAGACAGATCCAGATGGGTCTGAACTGAAACCAGATGGCTGGGTGAAGGGAACATAGCCTAGGTACTTCTGCATGCTGCATACAGACGGACTCCTCCGAAGGTACAGACACTGTGAGTTTGCTTGGTGTGTGTGTGTGTGTGTGTGTTTCTGTGTGTATGTCACAGAGAGAGAGTATGTGTGTGTTTGAAGCATTAAAGGGGATTTCTTGCATTGCTCAGCTTCATTAAGCGCTTGTCTTGCTGCTTTTCCAAACTGGGAGCGTGCCGATATTGTAGGTAATACACCGGCTATAGATAAAGACCTCATATAAACCAGCTTTAAAAAAAGTATCCCTTTAATGCATAAATGTAAGAGTGTGCTTAGGAAAGGGAAATTAAAGATGAAATACACTGATTTTCTAAAATCCATGAGAGAAAAAAATTAATTTACAACATTTATTTTAAAAATATAGAACATCCAGGACACCTATCTGTTTGAATATTAAAATAACCAAACCATAATGTGATTTACTTGTAAGTTTATAAGGATGCAAGTAGAAAAAAATCCACTGTGTAACTCTGGAGCTCAAAAGTATTTTACTGCGTTATCCTTGCTCAAATCATTCTGGCTGCAACTGACGCTTTGGCATGTAAACACTGGACCGATCCACGAGCATTAAATGTTCAACTGAGGAGACATGACACTGGATTTAAAAGTTCTGACACAGAGAATAAATCGTCGAAAAAAACTGCACATTTCAAAATATGGTTTTCATAATTCAGCGGGCTCTCAAAGTGCACATTCCAGAGGTCACATCTGTACCGTCTGCAGGTTGCGATGCCATAAGTTTCCTCTGATCTTCTGATGATGAAGTCGTAGTATGTAAAGGCATCACTCATCTTTATCTATGGTCTATTTATCTATGGTTTTATTACATTAAAATCCTCATCGCTGCTGTTGGAAACAGTTGCTGCAAACACACATGTGCATCAGAGGATTATAACCCAGATGGCAGGTGTTTCAAACAGCCAGTGCATGATTATGAGTAATAAAACTGAATGAAATTTTTACAGTTCTCTGTGGACAGCTCTGCCCTTTGGTAGATAGTGTGAGTCTGATAAATGAATGCATCTCAAATGTCTCTAAAACGCAAAACGCTTACGCAAAAAGACACAACGCTTGTTTTCACCATCTGTTGCGAACAGTTGATTTCTATTAAAATCAAGTGCTTGCAACAGAAAAGAACAAGCACACTCAACACCAAAAACGCATATTTTTTATCCTTCTAAAATCTGTTTTGGGCTTGTGATCTGGGTGAGCAACATCCTTTTAATTCCCTGAGGTGGAATTTAAGTTGACATAAACATGCAGAAACAGCTATACAGAAGAAACAGTGCCTTATATATAGAAACAGACTTGAGCAAAAATAGATTGTCTAAGCAAACATTAATTGCCTTTTCCTACTTTTTCTTCATTCTTCATCCACTTGCAAACTACCTCTCACACTGGCACTTAAACAGAGTGAAAACATTTGTAGCAATCGCCTTCTTTATGTAATGTTTTGGCCCGGTGTTTCATGCTGCAGAGCTGCAGCGTGTTTTCATTCCAGCCTCCAGATGTATAGCCCTGCTATGCTACTCATATTGGAACGACGTTCAGGAATGCAGATCCCCTGAGTTTTTGCGTTATGTTCAAGTCATGCAGACATCTGTTTGAGGAAAAACACCATCCATTCAGATACGAGCAAGAGAGAGAAATGAATTCAACGCTGTTATGAAAGTGCGCTGAAACATTACACCCTCCATTCTGGTGATGTGACAATGAGTGTTTTGTCAGTCAAAAACAGATTTTTTTCTAAGAATGGCGAATTCCACGAAGCCACATTGAAAGAAAAGCTCCACACACACAGTGGTGTCTGCTAATTTCAGCCTTTCTGAGTGGTGAATACCACTTAAAGTGTTAAATGAGTTTAGCTGTAAAGTGCGCCCACAGAAACCAAATATCATTTTAACTGGCTCAATTTCTGATGTTTCAATACACTTTCCTCGAAAAATACAGTTTATAGTCGCGGTTTTCAGCAGCATCGCAGAGAAATGATTGATTTAAGGCTTTTTTTTATCAGTTTTTTTTAGCACCCAGAGATATTTAGAGATGGTTGTGTGCTTATTTTTAAACTTTTGTTGAGATTTAAATGTGACATTGGCTGTCTTTTACCACTGGGGATCTTTAAATTTTCTGATGTCAGTGTCTTGATGATCAGATCCTGGTTCTCCTTGCTTCCTACAGCCACCACCTCCTGTTATTTCCTCAAAAATGAAGTGTTACTCTCATGTGAACTCTATGAGCATCTGCCGTGAGGAAGCAAAAACATATTATCCCCCCTGACAAAACATCACATGTCAAAACACACACAAAAAATTCTATATGAAGGTGCAAAAACATCACAATCGACTGTTTTTTTTACATGTGAGTAACTTAGTTTCTGCAGAGAAATCATTAGGTTTCCCCTCCATCCCTGCAAGCGAGAAACACTAGAGAGTCTGAGGCTGCTGCTTTACAGTTTTATCTCATAAAAGTCAATTACATCTGACTAAAAATCTCTTGTAGACACTAGTAAACCAGCACTGTCCTTCAAGTGACATCTCGCAAGTTCTTTTATGTAACTCATCACACAAACTCGTTAAAAAGCTTCAGCGTCACATTAGCAATATTTGTGATTAATTTGCTCGTGCTTGATAAAAGCCGGACCTCCCATTTATTACACTAATTTAAATCTCTTGCTCGTAATGAATAATCTCATAATCTTATAATTATAGAGGAAGCTGCTGTCAGGCAAACAGCAATAAGCTTAGGGCGAAATTCAACTTAGATGCAAAGTGACCTCTAATCAGAGAATCAGTTCATCCACATCAATGTAAATGAATGCAAAACTCTCACGCTGCAGCAGGCTGGGTTTTTTTCTCTGCTCTTAGGTTCATTCTCTGTAACAGATTTGTCCTCTCGGTGAACTCTGCCCTCTATTTTTCAGCACCATGCCAATGTTGTCTGTTACTTTTTCTGAAAACAAGGTGAATCACCTTCTTCTACCTGACAAAGGAATTCATTATCCTTTTTCCCCGCAGAGGACGCCGGAGTGGTCTTCTCGGATGTGTTTGTGGTATGGCTACGCTCAGAAAAAGAAAGAGTCTGCAGTGATGTGCTAACAAGGACGAGACCGACTTCCAAAACTCATGAATAAACTCTCAGTTCACGTCTTCAGTTTCAGCTGATACGTGAACCTAACCCCCGACCTGAGAAAAAGAGACAGAGGAGGGAAAAAAAAAAAAGCAGAGGGAAGCAATAAATGCAAGAGCAGCAACAAATTCATGGAAAGCAGGAATATCAGCTCAACATCTGACTGGAAACTTGCGTTGTTCGGATTGTTGTTTTCTTCAGGTTTTTTAAAGGAGTGCTGACATAACCAATAAGCAAGCAGGCTGGTCTTTGACACACTGTTTTCCTCGCCTAATCTGCAGGGAAGTTGGCCAGTTATCGCTCTGAAAAACTCCTGTACTGCAACAGAAAGAGATGCTAAAAGTATAAAATGTCACTGAACAGTCAAACTTAATGAAAGTATAGACAAATAAGAGTAAGACGGTCAAAATAGAGCTACATGAGAGCAAAAAAAGACCTCTAATATCTTTTAACGGAGTCATCGGTGTTTCAGCTCGGCTTACACTGTCCAAATACTCAAAAATAACATGTCTAACATGTAACTTAATGCCCTTCAGGGACTGAGACGTTGATAATGATCGATTGTGACAGCCTGTGATAGCTCATTCATTAAGTTGTTAGATCCATATTATCTTTCCATTACAAGAGCTATTGGTGCAGCAGGCAAGGGGCCCACGTTTGGATTCCCCAGCAGAGATAAGGTGCCAACAGCTTGACATCATGCCCAAACGACACCGCTCAGGGAGAAATTAGGGTTACGGGATTGCCAAAGACAACCAGAACACAGAGGAAAGGCACAAAGAGGCCTTTTTCTGCTCCGTGAAACACCACAGGAAGAGTGATTTGGCGTAACATGCAAGGAAAATATCATAAGTCATTTTTAGTAATGGAAAAACTAATGACGTGATTTATGCTTGGCACACTCTGTCACCTGTAATGAACTGCATTATCTGATGGTGAGAGCACAAGCATGACTCGAATCATTTTAGAAACCTGGAGAAGTTCGTCTCTACCCTTTGATCCAGTTTAACTTAATATCTGAAGTCTTTTTTTTTAATAAATCAGTTTCTATTACTCAACCAAAGATCACTGAACATTTACTTTTAGTCCACATTCTTCTCATCAGGATAATCCAGCTTCCTAGTGTCTCATACTGTCTGTAATAGTCAAAGAGATGCACTGGGTGAAGAGGCGTGAGGCCTCCGTGATTAATGATAGCTTAGTCCCACACATCATCCTCTGTATGCCGGCACGTGCAGCTGCAAGTTAGCCGACTGTGAGCCAACGCTGACTTGAGGAGAGGAGAATGAAGCATTAGGTCAACAGCAATCATTCCCCATTTTTTATGTCAACGGGGCAGGTAGTTTATCTCCGCGTTACCTGGATTCCCCTAAGTTAAAGCAACAATGGCGTCACTGCCGAGCATGGTTCACTAAAATGCCAGAGTGATAAAAGCAGACGTCATTTGAATATTCTGGTTTGATATTTGGACAGAGGTGCTCAAGTCCGGCACAGTACGCATCCCATTTGACTAAAACACATATTTCACTTTGGTTTTTCAGTGAGTAGATGGGCTTCGCTTGAGGGACTGTGGAGAAATTATTTGGGGTGGGCACGAGTGCTGAATCATAATCATAAACAAGCAAGACCCTCCCCAGTATTATTCATTTCCTTATTACCCTCTCATTAAATAAGAAAAACATGCACCCATCTCCCACAAATATCTTAAAATAATTAATCACTTAATGAGGAAAATCGTTTTGAGAAATGTAAAAGATGTATCTTAACTTTAACATACTTCATTGATGGATGGTTTTCCTGGTAACCACTAATATTCAGTATATGAATTTAAAAAAATCAACATTTTACAGATTTATGACATGACAATCACAGACAGACTGCAGCGTGTATGATATATGTTTAAACAAAACTGTGTGTGCACCTTAAAGAAAGGTTTGTTCCCTGTATTTTAATGATGTTATAATATTTATAAAAATCCAAACCTGCAAAAACAAACAGCAACAGAATCAAATTAAATATTCTAAATGTCACTAAAGAAAACGTGAGAGCAACCTTTCATGCCTAACTTTATGTAATAGATTACACTGTAGATTAACCTTATATAACATATTTGAATTCCCGTTATGAAACCTTGAGTCACTGGCTAGTAAAATGAGATAAAGTCAATTGGAAAAGTAGTAAATATGAAGATCCACGTGCATTCTGTGTTTTTCTACATGTTGTTGCTACCAGTTAACTGTCATGAGGAAAAATATAGTCAGAATAACAGTCACAAGGTTTTTATCTTCTGCATCTGGCAATAGTCACACTATTTTATCCACCTACAATAAAACTGACAATAAATCTAAGAATGAAGAGATTAAATAAAGTATCAAATAATGAAGAAATGATAGACCCTCCATTACTCTCCTAAAAGGGTCAGACTAAACTCCCTTTTGGCAAAAATAACAAATAATTTTATTACAGTCCCTTACCTTTCATCTATTCGTGTTGGCCTGCAGGCAACACAAAAAGGGTTGCAGCATATTTGCAATATGGACAATCAAAAAAAGAAAAAGTAAAATTTGTTGATCTGTTCTGTGTAAATTATTTCTTTATGCATGAGACAAGTCATCCATAAAACTATTTATTTCATAATTTATTAGCTAACTGTTGAAATGAAAGTTCCCCCATAATCGATGTTTGGTTATAGGTGACTGATTGGTAATGAAGGTCAGTGTGGCTAAAGTTAAAGTGATGGATGGAGAGAAAGGAGATAGTTTCAATGAAAATGACGTGCAGGTTTGATAACAATTTAATGACGAACGTGATTTTAAAAAGTTTCAATGAGCTAAATTCTAATAAAAAAATAAACTCATAATTTGTTTTTTTTTTGGGATCAATATATGAAATAACGCGTTCATTTTATTCATGTTTAGCAGTAAGATCCACAGTGTTGGCTGCTGTTAAAGGATTTTATCAATTAGTAGTGGAAAGACCAGGACCACGCTCCTGAATCCTGCGTTCTGATTGGTCCAAACGCAGAACTCGTAATGTTCAGCGCTCCCATATAAACCCATGCAGACTTGACATCGGCTCTATCTGTCATGCGAGTCAAAAGGATAGTGAAGAGTCCAACGTAAAGAAATTGCCTGGCAGCTCACTTGTTATATAGCCTACATTTGTTGTGTTTCCGGTGCTGCTGCAGAAGCTCTTTTTTTTTTTGGAGCGTTATTTCTTTTATGAATTACACACAAAGCAGGAGGCGTCTCTTTACATTTAGTTGTATAATCTGTGTTGAGAGGACGATGCCTTTGAGGACCGGACTTTTTCTCCTGATGGTGCTGAACGCATCTGCATATGAACTGGATCAAAACGAGTCTTATTCGCCCAGGAGAGCACGCTTTTCTGCAAATAGCCCTTGTAAGTAACACGCTGCTTCCATCTGCATATCTCAGAGTGCACTGCTTGCTTTTTTACACACCATTTCCACAATGCACAGCCTTACCTTTGCTCGCTTACTATGTGGAGATTTTTTTTCCCCTCTCTCTCTCTCTCTCTCTCTCTCTCTCTCTGTGTCTCTTTTTGGTTGGCCTATGCAGCCTTTTTCTGTCTAAACGAGCGTGTTGATTCACGGGGAAGGCTGCGGGATTAACGCTGTGGGTTTTTTTCTTTTTCTTTTTTTTTTGCCGGTGTCCTGCCGGCAACAGATGAGCATGGAGCTTGGTGCTGACACCTGAGAGTGCAGGCTGTGTCATGCTGATAGTCTCTTTCTCACGGCTTTGCCTGCTGCATAGGTCCCACGGTTCAGCGTTATAGTGGACTTGAAGGGGGGTTTTCAGTGCATAAAACATAAAGCTTCCCGTGTAGCCTTCATGTGCAGCCTTCAAGTCAGAAAAACACCATTGTATGTTCTTCTCAGTATGCCTCAATGATAATAATAATAAAAAGGTACAGTGTTTGACACTGAGGCTGTGCCTTTTGGACAGATGAATGTAACCCCATTAGTTGACATTTCTTATCCATCAAAGAAAAGAAAGGCTTGAGACAAAATCCCTTATAATAACCGACGAGAAATCCCACCACAAAGCATAAAATCTCCATGGCTTCATTCAGATGTGGACTTTTCCTTTTAAACACAAAAGGTGCAGCCCAGCGATTAAAGGCAGCGGGTAACAGGGATGCTGATTTGCTTCTGCAGGAATTGCTTCATCATCATAAGATTTTTGCAGCTCACTCTCTGTATTTTGAGAACAATCCCCGGTCCCCGATGGCAGGCAGACTTTATCTGACTGTGCAGGTCAACATGGGGCCCCAGATTCGAAGTCTGCCAAGTAGGCTTAGGCTCGAACAGTGACATTTCTTAATGGTTATTACAAAGGATTTGAGTCAGGCTGCTTGCCATCACAGTGGATTCTTGGATGAGGAAGAAGGAAAGCCAACTATCTGGATACACTGATTTACAGATTATGTTTTATAGCTCTGTCTTGGTGTGAAATTTCAAGTCGGTTGCATGGACTTAGAGCTGTGCTCCTTACGGACAAGATCAGCTTTTGGGAAAAAAAAAAAAAAAAAGCAGGCCGGCCCGGAATGATGTTGCAGGGTTAGCTGCTTCATAGGTTTCACAGAGATGAGGATCAGGGTTGCTCGAGGGTTAATCAGCCTGATAACTATTTCAGTCATGTGACGCTCCTGAAATGAATGTGGCAGCATTTCACGAATGTGCATTTCATTATGAAGATGTACATGGGATCAGTTCTGGCTATTTAAGTAGACAGCGACATGTTCTTTATTAACAGTCGAGAGGTGGTTTCAGGATGAGTCCTCAGATTCAACTTGACAACTCATTTTGTGCGAAAATTGAAGACAAAGTCTAGTGGCAGCGTGCATTCATGTGTGTGAGAGAGCAATGCAAGTGTGTGTGTGTGGACGGGCACACCAGCGATTTTCAGGAAACTCTTTGGTATTTCTGGTGCTGTTCATCCAAGCTCTGCTGAAAAGAACCAAACAGTGGAGTATAGGTCCCTGCCAAGAGAAACGTGTGGTTGTGCCAAATAGTGTCTGAGACGTTCCAAGTTGTCAGGTGTCCAATCTCCAGTCAAGTCACTATTTGCCCCCAGTGACTGTATGTCTTTTGTGAATCACCAAAGTATGAAAATTCTCTTTTTTTCGCCACATTTTTTAGCTGAAACCCTGGCAACCCTTGTGTAATGAGCTCAGTGAGTGTGCAGTGATTCCCAGTGAACCCACTGTTGGCCTCCTGCTGATGGTCCATTCTTTGTGCCCACAGCAGATGTGGCACGCTGTCTCAACAGTGCCCTCCAAGTTGGCTGCGGAGCCTTCGCCTGCCTGGAAAACTCAACTTGTGACACAGATGGCATGCATGACATCTGCAAGTCCTTCCTATACAGTGCTGCTAAATTTGACACTCAGGTACACATTTTAATTCATCTCACCGAGACTAGACACACTGTGCCATTTTTGTTGTGTTTCTACGTGCATGTGAAAGGTGTAGAATTACATGTCAGAGTCGGAATGTATTAAGCAATGTTGTTCTCTAACAGGGTAAAGCATTTGTGAAGGAGAGCCTTAAGTGCATTGCCAATGGCATCACCTCGAAGGCATTCCCCACCATCCGCCGCTGCTCCACCTTCCAAAGAATGATATCCGAAGTCCAGGAGGAGTGCTACAGCAAGCTGGACATCTGCACCGTCGCCCGATCGAATCCAGATGCCATTGGTGAAGTGGCGCAGCTACCAAGTCACTTCCCCAATAGGTGAGCTCGCTTCGCTACTGTATAAGCTTTGCTAAACACTTTAAAAACAAGCTGATGAAGCTTATGATCAGCTGATGTTTTCCCCCATTGGAAAAAAAATGGCTTGTTAAATGGCAACAATTACAGTCATTTCTGATTTCGAAGTTTGTGATGTTCAACAAGCCCTTTGACCGCAAAGTGCTTTTAAAAAACAAAAGGTTTATTTCTCTAGTAATTCACAGTCAGTCAGTAAATAAAGCCGCTGTTCATTTTAAGCGGAGAAGAGCTCTGAACATGTGTTTCAGTCATTCTGAAAAGTCCAAATATACATGCTTGGCATTTTTCAAACAGCCTCTGACTCTGATTTATGCAGCATAACAGATGGCTAAATTTGTATTGATTTCCATGTTTTGGTTACCATCTGCTTCGTACAGTCCTTTTGTACAACGAAAGAAAAATGAAACAGGAATATCAAGTTTGCATGTTTTTGTTCCTTTTGTTGTTGTAATTCATGTAGGATTGCAGTTTGGGAGTGTATACAAAGGAGCTAATAGGGTGGAGAGGGTGGAGATGGGAGGATCACTCCCATATGGATGACATCAGACTATAGAGCGAGTTTGCAATTACATACCTATGAAGATTTAATCTGTTAGAGGGTACAAAGGGAGTATATTTGTCATTTTGGCCTGGATCTCTAGGAAAGTCATCCTGTGACTCTTTGTGTCGTCGTCCTAGGTTTTATGGTAAGCTGCTACAGAGCCTGATGGACTGCGATGAGGACACGGTGGACCGAGTCAGGACCAGCATGGTGTCGCGGCTGGGCCCAGAGATGTCCATGCTCATTCAGCTGCTGCAGAACAAGCCCTGCCCATCAACCGCCGTGGCTGCAGCTGCCGCCATCCCCACTGGAGTGGAGGGCCGTGGGAGCTGGCGCTGGTCCATGGGTCCCCATATGTACAAGATCCAGCCTAATCTGCGAAACAGAGACTCTGCCAGTCATTTTGGCAAAAAGCGCTCGGCCAGTGACAGCTCCTAACTTCCACTCAGATTTCAGAAACTCCACGCACTCCTCAAAAACATCATGAAAAAGCTCCTCTATTCCCTAGAGGTGATAAAATACATTCCTCCGCTAGACTGGAAGTTACAGAAATATGCACCTTTAGGGAATGCCGGAACGCCCATAGAGTTGATATCAGAGTTTGATTGTTGTTATATTGTATATCCTCCACTTTAGGCTTGAGAGAAACCCCTCCCCCTCCAAAACCTTTCCATCGACTGTTTTTCAAACGTGTCCGCTCACAGTTAGTGTTGAACATGTGGCTCGTTGCATCTGTGCAACATGGTCCTGCTCACTCCTCGTCACCTCCTCCGACAGAGATGAAACCTTAAGATGTCTTTTGATGCCAAGCAAAAAAAAAAAAAAAAGGGAGAAAGCAAAAGAAAAAAAAAAATACAGCCATAGTGGTTCACGCCTCTAGAGCACAAGTCCGTACTTTAAAAGACAAAAAATCTCATAATCCAGACGTTTGTTCATGAATAGAAAATAGTAGGATTATTATAAGTTCATTAATAGGAATTGAAAAATTATTGGTAGATGTGTTTAATATTTCAGTGATGAGACCAGTCAAAATTGTGAGCATGAGACGTGGAAATGAGTTTCATATCTATTTTCTGACATAACAGTTAAATGTACTGTAAACTACGTAACCTAAGACAGCCATAGCTAGCCCTCTAAAAGAGAGTGCTCATTACGGAGTGAGGTCTGCAGAGGTTTCATGTAACCTTTGAGAGGTTACCTTAAACTGACCAAAAAACTACAAACTGCCCTGAATGCTATTCATGATATACCAAAATAGTGTATAGCTATAGCACTTACAATTGTTTCTGTTGTTGGTTTTTTTTTTGGTTTGTTTCTGGTGGCAGATGTAGCCGTGGTCGCGCGTGTTTCTCAAATCGTCGTCGTCCTGCACAGAAGGATTGTTCAGGTCATGGCCAAGTCTTACTTATCAGAAAAAAAAAAAAAGAGTCCATTTTTGCATATCTTGTATCCAGACACTTGTGATGCATATGACTGTTGAGCTCTGCAGTATACGTGGGACCATGTTTAGTGGAATCTCGTGTCCATGTTTCTTTGGTGAGTGTGAAGCAGTCGTGTATGTGCAGTAGCTGATTAGCACGTTCACCGCTGAGACTGAGAGCAGCCATCTTTCTTGGACTGATGATCATCATTCTCTGAGGTGAATTAACGTGACATACACACTGGCTTCCAGTGTCGAGATTGAGAATGACTATTTAAAAAAAAACAAACAAAACAAAACAAAAAAAAAACAAAAAAAACAAAGCCTTGTTGGAATGCTATTTATTTTCCTACTTTATTATTTAATTTTTTCTTTTTTTTTTAATTTTAATGCATTATTGTAGTTTTTAATTAGTTTACAGATTTAACAAGCAGTTCAGTCATGGCTCCTATTTGAACATGAGCTCTATGCCAAAAAAAAAAAGGAAAAAAAAAAAAGAAAACAGAAGTGAGCTGACACTCTTGGTGACTGAATGGGAACCATTTCA
>JAUZTA010000027.1:23379701-23394612 GCA_034780835.1 Ctenochaetus striatus
ATATATATATATATATATATATATATATATAAGTGACAGTTATTTTACTATCAGATTCAAAAAGTTTAATCGAGGATTTACGGAGATTACTGAAGTTTCCTGATGCTATGTAACGCATGATAGACCCTTGTGAATCACTTGCACTTTAAAATATACCCATATACATATATACCCATACTGTGTATATGTTTGGGTTTTTTCCTCTGTACTGAAAAGTCACGAAAGATACAAATGCATCAATTGTGTGTCTTTTGCTGATCAGAAATAAAATATTTATCATATCTGGCATATGGTATGAAATATGTTTCTTTGCTCTTGTTGCTCTTATTTGGATCCATCGTCATTTATTTGCATTAATATCCACCAATTTAAAAAGAAAAAAAACCCCTCAGGCCTCCACATTCTTGTCTATAAAACATCCAGAAAAGTGCCTCTGACTTAATGACTTTGGTTTCTCTATCAGCAAACCCCAAAATGTTATTTTTGTAATGGAAGCAGATGAAAATTGAGTTAAGTTTCCTTTTTGCTTACTGGTTAGAGAGATTTACCCCCACCCTTTCACTTTTACTCTTAAGGGATGTTTGGGAGTCATTCATAGGTCTCCTAGAAAAACCACAAAACACATTAAGACAGAAGCAGCAAGCTTCCATGAACCCCTGATTATTTGTGGAAGTGTAAAATGTTGTGTGACCACGACAGCGAGTTTGTTCCCTAAAATATCTTTGCTGGATTTTTTCTAGATTGCTGATTCTCCTCCACCAGACCGCAAAATATACAATAAATGTGTCACACATAACACCACGATGTTGGCCAGGGGCTGTTATCATTTATAGGGACACTTACTCAGCCAAGTTATGTGGCATGAAATATACTCTGAACGTAATATATGACAGCTGTGATAGTTGGTGTTTAGGCTCTGACCTCGTCGTTCCCCTCAAAGACACACCAAAGTTATGCTGCAATTTACTACAATTTGGAAGTCGGTAAATCCGAGTTGGTGATTCAGACTTCCAATCTAAATGTGTCCCAGTGGATCTGTTTTTGGAAAACATGGACACAAACAGTGCTGATTTAACAGATTAGCACACTTTTAAAGAGGTACTGCATCATTTCCAAGACCTCTACCGAGCATAAATTAACTGGATATAAATGGAAACTACAAAGTTGTTACCGCACATTCAACAACATCAACACCAGATAAGTAACATTTAATGAAAATGATTCTGTGTGTGCAGCCGAATCGCTGCGATGTCAGGTGTGTATGTTGGCGAACTCGCGCTAAATGAATCTTGCTTTAGTTGCCAACAAGTTTAAGGACTGTTCTGTTGCACTTTTTCATGTCAAAGGTCGCTTTTTTTTTGTACAAGTTTTAAATACAATGGATTCCAACATAAGTACAGCTGAGATCAGGGAGTGACAATCATAACATTTCCTCGTACAGCGTTTCCCAAGCAGAGGGTTAGGACACAAAATGGGTCACAGGCTTGTTTTTATTGGGTGGTCAGTTGGAAGAGGAGCCTTTTTTTTTGCCATGCTGATTCGTCCAGCTCAGATGTTTTGTGTTTCCCATACAAAAAGAGACAGTTAATTACTGTCATATACTTTTATATTAAATAAATACATTTTTAATTTCACATTTTGTTGTGCTCTCCGTCTGTAGTTTACACGTTATTGCAGATGTTACAGCTATTAATGATGCATTTCGTAAATGTCGGTCCAGGGAGACGCCAGATTTCTATTTCGGGGTCTCGAGCTGGAAAAGTTTGGGAAAAGCCAGCACAAGGAGAATGTAGACTTGCAGACTACAGTTGAGTGATGGGGTTAAGTTGGAGCTTCCTGTGTGAACAGATGTAGTGAGGACAGCTGCAGGAAGGTACTGCTTAGTTTTAAGGTGAGCACTTTGGCTGCAGGTATAGCGATATAGCAGCCAGAAAGTAAACAAAGCATTGACATATGATACCTGAAATTACTGATTTTGTAACCACTTGGAAATAGCAAAAACATGCTATGTATGCAAACTTGAGTATCATTTTACCTGATATGACACACTTGTTAGCATGGAGGCCCCTATGATACATCTAACAGACATGCAGCAACAGTAGCGTTCATTTGAAGTTGTGTTTCGGGTTGTCTGATGGGCAGAAGTCTCACTTTCACTCTCTTACAGCTCTGCTTTTGTTCTGCACCAACTCCTGAGAAAAAAATATTAGACCCTTTAAAGTTTTGGCTCCTCCTAAAATCCCACTGCATAATAATAGTCGGCTTGCAAAGTTAGCGACTAGCTGTTAAATGCTCCTCTATGTTCAGTAGCTAGTTGCTAACTTTGCCTGTGCTTTGCAAGCCAACTATCATGCAGTGGGATGTAAGGATGAGCCAAAACTTTACGGCCAGACTAGCCAAACTATGAGCTGCAGTAACTTTACAGAGCTGTTGCAGATGTAGCTTTAATTCTCTGTGGGTTTATCAGGATGAGCAACCCGTCTCATTGCACACAGCTCCAAGTTCTGCTCCCATTTGGCCCCTATATGCTGGAGTCACTATATACTGCACAATATAGGGACTTCCTTTGTCCTTGAGGGGGTTTGATTTTCCACTTTAGTGACATTAGAGTGGCTCTGGTTTAGTGTGACTGAGCCTGTGAGCTACATGAATTCAAATCTATAATTAAGCTTTCCCTAAAGATATTTTAACGTATTAGTTTCTTTGATCCTCCTTCGGTTAAAAAGAAAGTTCGATGTATTGTGCACCCCGAAACAAACACGAAATCAAATTCTTTCCAGTGAATGTCAAAGCGGCTGCTCTATTAAACACAAATCAGCAGCACACACACAGCATTGCTATGGTTTACCACATCCATTGAGAATAAGTAACAAATCGTGCAGAACCCACGGAGGAAGATGAAGGACATGCAGAGCACCTCCTGATGAAAATGAACTTTCTTAAACTTTAGCACAAATGAGCTGAAACTGCAAAGTGCCTGTTTGGTTGGAGAGCCTGAGGAAAAGAGGGGGCAGAACGCAAGAGGCTCCATGGACGCTAATCTCAGTCAGAGGGAGATATAATTTCATGCCTATTTAGAGAAGAGTCCTGAAGGGCTTTCTCATCAGCCGCTCTCCAGTCTCATGGATAGGTGATGCAGCAGCTCTGCACACAGATTCTATCATCTGCTGCTTTAAAGAGACATTCACTCTCAACTCATCAATAAGTTTAGCACATCATGTGATGGACGGAGTGCGAAATGCTGTTGAATCTTTCCATACGGTCAGTGTGAAAATCTGTCTCTCACTCAGGCTTTTTGCCCAGTTACATCAGCAGTTATGTAGTGGGCAACTTTTAAAAGCAGTTGGGATGGAATTACTGCTTTCAACACACAGAAATGTCTTGTTGCCAGGAAACATTTGAACAGATTTTTGACCCTGTCTATTCACTTTGTTGCCTGTTGCTTGGACTGCTGCCGAGTGTATCACCACCCTGACAATCACAACCAGAGCAATAATGAATAATGACGAAATTAGAATATAATTATGCAGATGCAATTCATACCATCTGCTTGTGTTTTTTTAATTTGACGTTAATGCTTCTTAAGAGCTGGTAATGAAACAGTGCTCCATTTGAGCCATCAGATACAAACCTATTATGGTACCTTATGCTTCAAGACGATGTTGTATAAACCTGCAGCGCATGCACGTCTGTAAAATCTGCCTGCATAAAATGTCAGTCGAGTATGTGCAATTCATGCATGCATTTCCTGCAGGAATGGATGCATGATGATGATCAGCTCTCCTTGGATTAACAGAGTGACCCTGCAGTCACTGATTGTGGAGCTTCTGCCTACAAGCTGCAGGCGAGCAACAAATTCGGCATTGTTTGTCATTGTTTTAACCTCTTGATCGATTCTGAGGGAGAAAAGCAATGTATCAATAGTGCATGCATAATGTCAGCAATTTGACGGGGCAAATGAACAATGCACTGTGGTTAGTGCGGTACGGCAATTGCCTCTCCCCTCTCCCAGTGTGTTTTATATTCATTATGTCCTTCTCTTTCCCATGAAACTTGTGGCATATTCATCAGCAGTGTGACAAATTAGATGTGCAGTGAAATGGAGTATGACTGAGAGCAGTGGAAGATTAGATCCACTCCAATCTTACCCAGTAATCACTATCCCTTCATTTCTGTGGGGAAATACCCAAGGACGGGAAAGAAAATTAGATCAAATTTTACTGAAGAAAGCGCTGGAGTGGCAGGGGAAAGAGATGAAACAGAGCATTTTCCATTTCTGCCAAAGCATCTCTAGATTTGTCTTGGAATCAATGCAATGCAGTTTTTTCCTTCTAGATTTGCTGAATATATTAAACTAAACATTTTCTTTGGCTACACGGTTAAATACAAAATATAGGTGGATGGATTAATAGCAAGTAACAAGTTCACTGCTTTTGTCATCATCCAGTTTGTTCAGTTTTATCAACATTCGCTTTAGCCAATCAAAGTGATGGAGCTAATTGAACATCACATTCAGTGACCTCACGAGTGCAATTAAAATGCCCTCGGTCGCTCTCAAATGTTGCTTTCTGTTGCAGCACCTGACTATTTTAACAGCTCTCTAACTGAGAACATTGAACATTTGAACAGGACGGCAGGTTTCACCGATGTGGATGAAGTTATGTTCCACACGATGCTGAGCAGAGATGATTTAGGGCTTTCCTCAGTGCCAGGGGCCTGTGTTGTGCACTAAATCTTAGCATTTCTGTAAGACATGAGGGAAATGTTAAGACTTAAAGGAAAACCACACAATACTGGACCATGGAGGAGAAAGTTGCATGAGGGAAAGATTTCAGATCAAGTCTCAATGAAAAGTCGATGGACAGAATAAAGTAAAGATGCATGTATGTTAGTTGTTTTTACTTTTACTTTGTTAAAGAGACAGTGAATTCAGTGATTCACATCAGTGTGTCCTGATTAGTAATTTACTAATTGCACATAAATTTGACAGCACTCTGCATTGAATGACCACAAATAGATGATATTCTCTAAATTATTAATCATCATGAGTGGATAAGTGTGATTCGGCCTCTTACTGAAGCCACTGGAATTGACACAGTGTGGCAGAGACATCTAGTGGCTCAAACTGGTTACAGCAGTTTTTTCATACAGGATGCACAGCTTCAGCTAACTGAATGTAATTCTGCATGAAAAGACAAATTTGCAAGCATTTTCTATTTAAGCCACAGCTTGGATAAAAAGAGGTTGTTGTCCTTGTTCTCTCCAAATACATCTGTTGCATCTCCTCATCTATACATTACATACTGTAGAGAATAAGAGAAAATGTTCCCACATCTCAGGACGAGAAATGTCAACGTCACACAGTATTTTCATTAGTATCTTTAATTGTATTCTGGTCATTGGAAAGGAGGGGTTTGGTTTCACTGAGTGCAACACAAGTTTATCTCCTCTTTCAGCTGCTATCAGCCTCCTATTTTGCTCTATGATGAATTAGGGGTATTTTGTGGTAAACTGTACTTAGCAAGCTTCTTATGTTACAGCGAGGGGACAAATGGCGGAAACATAGGAAAGGCTTTGATTTTGAGGCACAGGAGTCACAGGAACTCATCGCTTCGAGCCCTCAGAGGACACTGCTGAGGTGATTAAGTAATTTACCCATCAAACCAGACACCCAGAAACCCCCCCAAGGTGTCAAGCACTTCACAGATGGCTTATGAGTTTCTTTCCCCCGCTGCTTTTGAAGTTCAGGTTTCTTGGATTGTCTGTGTAAGCTGTGCTTTACTTAAAGATGAATATATTATTGTTATTATTGTTTTTTACCTAAGCATTTCACCATATTCAAGAGTTTCTTTAAACTTTCCTTTTGTTGAGAGAGAATGTCACAGCTAAAACACATGAGAACCACTGAAGCATGCACCATATAAGAGCATATTGCAATTTACAGACAAATAGAGGAAAACTGTAAATGTCTGTGCTTAAATTTAAAATTAAAATATATACATTTCAAAGAGGATGGGCCAGAGTTGATAGTAAGCTGACTGCATTCATTCCTACACAGGTTTCTTTAATAATTAGGACTGAAGAATTCCTCATTTGTCGCCCTAAATAACCATTTTAGTGTGTGACTTAAATAAAACTTTTTTAATTGTGTCAAATTATTCCCAGATTTTCTTTCCTGAACTTAAATGGGCCAGTTGCCCTTTAAATCACAATTAAAAACCTGTAGATGCATCAAACTATTACAATCATGATGATACTATAACTTTGTACATAAAAGGTTTTGAGTCAAGATGGTTTCATAGTTTAAAATCACATTTTCTTTCAGAGTGTTTTACTAATCTGAACAACATGATGTGACGTATCATTACACACTCCAAATAGAGTCAGGAACAAGCCACACAAAAAAACATTATATTAATTAGAAATAAAGTTTTCAGTGGAAAAAGGTTTCCTCACCCCTTACAAAATGCTTTTAAGGGGAAGACATTAATAACGACTTTATGAGTCTCTTCCAGTCTGCTGGCCTTGAGATTCATCACTGCAGACATTTTGAGGATAAACTGTAAACTTAATAAAACTAATATGCATTAGGCAGATGTCAAAAGGTTAAGTGAGTCATCCAATCATGAGACGACCTGGTGATTTAATCTCCAGTATCTTCAGTCTGCATGTCCAAATGTCCTTGAACAAGATCCTGAACCCCAAATTACTCTCGATGGCCTCCCATCAGTGTGCGAGTGTGTATGATGGATGAGCAGGCTGTATAGAAGCTCCTGCAATTAGTGTTTGAGTGGGTGACATGTGATGTTAAGCGCTTTGAGCGGTAAAAAGACCAGAAAAGTGCTTATAAATAGTCCAACAATTACCTGTTGTTGAGAGGTCGTGTGGTGTTTGAGCAGAGTGGGATGTCTTTCTCATTTAGTGGATCAGACACTGCAGGTGTTCACAGTAACACCATGAGGTTTTAAAGTTAACATCTGCTCAATTTCTACTTAAAACCACATCCACAAGAGAGTTATCACTGCTGAGGTTCGAGGATTCGAGGCTCCGCTGCCATGAAGCAGCCTGGCAAGCGGCAGAAGTCGGCATCCTGACAGAAATCCAGGATCCACCTGGAAATCTCCTCAAGTCAGGAGGTGCTGCTGCTGCTGCTGCTGTGGACAGTTTGAGGCCAGCAGCTTACACCTTCATAAGAGAGCCATTGCTGTTTCTTCCTCTATGGCTAAAGCAGCTGCTGCTGTGATGATAGAAGAAGGTGCCATCAGTTACTCACCAGCTATGGCTGTTGGTGTCTTGGCTTACTTTATTTTGGCAGTAACAACTAAATGAGCTCACAGAGTTTCTCTCCAGATCTGCCAAAGCTTTTAAACAGATAACTGCTTTAAGAGCATGAGGAACCGCAGCTGTTTTCTGCCACGGCACAAGCAGGCATCAGCGGTGTTTTAGCCATGGCAGGAGCAGGTGTTTTCCTTGTTTCTGGCATCACACTAGCAGGAAAATGGAGGACTGCCACCATGGCTCAAACGGTGGTTTGGATTGTGTTTGGCACAACCAAAGCAGGAATTTGTTCTTGCTGCAGAAGCAGCAGCAGTGTTCTCTGTTTTTGACATGGCTCAGGCAGCAGCAGTCACATTAAAAAGCTACATACCAGCTGCAGTCGGTCTGGACAGCCGCTCAGATTTTCACTTGCTTCACCAGGCGCTTGTTTCTTTGCTAGCTCTCCTATCTTCCCATTCACCAGTACAGCAGATTGTTAGCAGTAGTGAGTGAGGCTTTATTAGGAGCAGGCTAGTAAAAACATGATGCAAATCTTTTTACAATGATTTAATTTCTTGCTTTCGAACCCAAACAAAGGTTGCAGTGGGCTGAATCTGGTGTTTGCAGAGAACTGGCTTGGTGTAACTGGTTTATTCATCAAAACCAGAAGCCTTCAGAGGTTGGTGGAGGATAGCAACTTTTCCAGCTGTGGTATATTTTGTATGTATTTGAGGTTAGAGATTGAATATTTGCACGAGGGCAAATAACATGTGAGAGTCACACTGCTACTGCTGCTGCTGTGGAGGCACTTGGATCATCCAGCTAAGCATCACATGCAGCAGCTGCTATCACAAGAGCAACACAACACAGAAGATAGATGCTTTCTGTGTGTTCCAGTGCCTTCAGCCACAGCCGACAGCGTTGTTCTTCTAAGTTCTTCTGAGTTAAACAAAAGTAGGACACAACCTTCAAATGGAAGACACAACATCAAAAGTACTTCAAAACAACAAACAACAGATCCTAACTGATAAACGATGAAAGATTTGATAAATATAAGAACAGGAGCTGTAAAAATCTGACCTAAGAAGTAGAAAACCACCTATCCTGTCTGCAGGAGGTTTAAGTTAAACATCAGAAACAGTGACCTCTAGTGGCACACAAGGGGTTTCTACAGGACCAAGCTGCAGGGTTCACCCTAACAGATAAAACCACAGGTAAATTTTAAAAAAATGTGTCCACATATCAGTGTAGTTAATCTTGTATTAAGCATCACAGCTTCACTCTGTCTTAATAATTAACACTTCAGAGGGCAGACAGTTGATGACAAATGAGTGTGTTTTACTGTAACAGATGTTTAACAGGCGTTTTGCTTTTTTCTCAAGACTTGAAGATCACTGCCTTGGTAATTCTGTTGGACAGGAATCGTTTCTTTTCAATGAATTCTCTGATTTCTGTCTCAAACAAACTGCCAGAAGAGCACCAACCAAACCTAAACCCAGATCAGTGCTGGTCTACAAAGCCCACGTTTTGCTTATTTATTGTGGACGAAAGAAACTAAACTGGTGACAGTGCTACAAAAAGTCAACAGGTGATACTCAAAACTAACCAGTGAAGAAGTTTTGAGGTTGTGAGTTTCAGTGTTGTCTTTTTGGTGAAGCGCAGAGTTTTAAGTTAAAATAATTCAATAAAAATGCACAAATAAAAGTCAACTTGAGTTGACTGGATGTCTATTTGAGTGTTAATAAGGCATCATAATAAGTATGAAGACAATTAATATCACCTTAGAGTCTCCATGGCAGACCTAAGGTGATATTGATTTGTTTAAAATATATTCATCTTAAGGTTACATTGGGCAAGTTGCAAGGTTGTTGTTAAGTTTAGGGAGTTATTCACTGAGTCTGGTCCATTTTATGGAGCACAAGTTTCTTGTGTTTACTTTGAAGAAATTTCTAGTTAATGTGAAACAGGAAATCATGTTGCAAACTTTATAAAATTCATGGATTAAATCATCATGAGTTTTTAGCATAAGCTCGTGTTTTTTAGCCTTTGACTTTTCCAGTTAACCATCTCTTTTGTAATCACTGCAGTTGTCCAAAATAAAGTACCAATAAACATATGAACCGCTGCTCACAGATGTAAGTGGCCTCCCTCCGTCCTGCGGTGAGACCGGCCGCGTCTGTCTGTCCTTGTTCCTGTCTGCGTGGACGCGCGTCTCGGCCTCAGTCAAGCGTCGCAGGCTGGCGCCGCCGCCTCTCCACTTCCACAACATCAGGTATAAAGTTACTGTTTGTTGTGGCCTGAGAACACTAATAACGCGGCAGGAAAACAATGTTGATGGCAAAGCTGTTCAACATCGCCTACGATCACTCAACCCCCGAGGACCTGCGCGCTGATTAAGTGGCTTTACTTGGCTGACCAGAGGCTTGGTTTTGAGCATAATGACCCGCTTTTAAAGCAAGTTAATTAATCTGCGGGAGTTTCACTTGTTTCTAACAAGGCAAAAGCGTTTGTTTCAACATATTTTTGCTCCAAACTTTCAGTCTCCTGATTGCTTGAAATCCATGAAAAGTGGGAAAGGAATAAAAGTCTGAATTATTTGATAAAATAAACACTTTATATCAAGCAATAACTTTGTTTACTTTAAAAAAAATATATATAAAATGCAGTTTTTACCCAAAGTTATAACTCTAGTTGTTATATATGAAGTCAGAAATGCAATTAAAAAATCATCCACTCCACAGCAGTCTTAATTAATTACTGGCCCAGAGAACAGAATGGATAGGTGAGGTGTTCCTGTGTAAGGTGAGAGGAAACCAAGTTGTGCGCTCAGACTGGGAGTTGGCCACTGTCCTGGAGAGGGGTGACAGATATATCTCTGCCTTGCTCTTTGGCTGGACCCTTGAATGATTGAAATCACTCCAGGCCCCTCACTCATCAGCCTGTTAAGAGCAGCGTCCGGTGGCATCACCAGCAGCTCGAGCTCAGCGCGTAAAAAGGATCCAAATCATTTCTACGACCGCGTGAAGGATGTTGGAGATGCATCCCGGTTCAACCAGCAGCACGACGCCTTTCTCCGTGAAGGACATTTTGAAGCTGGGGCACCACCATGATTTTGAGAATGATTTTTTGATGAGCGACCAAGTTGTGCCGATGCATTATCAGCACGTGCACGGTGCGTCCCGGAGCGAGGATGTTTATGACTGCCAGCCCGAGAGATGCGACCCCGGGATGCAGGAGAAGCTCCATCCCCACATCTCAGCGGCAGAGGAGGTGGATGAGCAGGGTGAGACGATGCATCCATGATGATCAGTCAGGTTTTTACACTCTGCTGAGACCGGCAGAACGGGGCCTTGAGCGCGTGACAGCAACGGGGGGGCCAGCAAGACCTGCAACATTTTCCTTTTACTGAAGTCCCTGAATTATGAAATCAAAGTTATTAACAGTTTTTCTTTAGAAAACATATGGAGAAGACTGCATTTTTGCTTTTTGCGATCAATTAGCTCTCAGTGAAGGACAAAAGGCAGTGACAATATGTTTTCTTTGGATTATTATTTGGTCTCTCAGATAAATTAGCGATTACATTTTTAAACGTCATCAGACACTTAAAAGGACAGAAGACTTATTTTTCCAGATCACTCACAAACCTGTAAATAAATTACTCAAACTTTTATATACTCTTATTTTAAATAAGATAAAAGATTGAAAGTACATACATACTGTAATCTGTTAGGAAATTTGCTAATTTTTAAACTTTATATATTTTAAAAAGTCAAATTTTAAATCTCAAACATTTATAATGCTCCTTTTCCGGATTTTTTTAAAACTTAATTTTGTTTAAAACCAGTGGCAGAATGAAAAAAATTTTTTTTTTTCTAAAAATATATATGGTCTATATATTTTAAACATACAAAAAAAATTAGTGTAATCTGCTAGAAACTTATGATTTATTTCAGTAAAGAAGGTTAGGGCTGTTTATCCTCTTCAGACAGACAATCGATTCCAAGAAATATGAATTTCTTTTTTAAAAATTATAGAAATAAATGCAGATATAGGAACATGACTTGCAGTTACATCCACAGATTTTCAATTTTATTTAAGACCAAAAAATAAATCAATAAAATAAAATAAAATAAAATAGAACGAGCACCTAAATCAAAAGTTATGCAGTGTTCAGTCTATAGTTTATATACATAAAATGTATTATTTTGGAAGTCATATTGTTTAACAGGTGAATAGAAGCTTTTTTGACTGTTTTTCTTTCTGATGTGCAGAGACCAGCGGTCATGACAGTTCACCTGACTGCGACAAAAGCTCAAAAAGCAGACCCAGGCTGCGCAGGAAGCCCCGGGTCCTCTTCTCCCAGACCCAGGTGTCCGAGCTGGAGAGGCGCTTCAGACAGCAGCGCTACCTGTCCGCCCCGGAGAGAGAGCACCTGGCCCACATCCTCAAACTCACCTCCACACAGGTCAAAATCTGGTTTCAGAACAGGAGGTACAAATGCAAGCGTCAGAGGCAGGACAAGTCTCTGGAGCTGGCGGGGTATCCACCTGCACCGAGGAGGGTGGCGGTGCCGGTGCTGGTGCGCGACGGGAAGCTGTGCGGCGCAGGTGCGCATTCAGCACCGTATAATGTGACTCTTGGACATTATAATACCGTGTTTGGATACGGAAACGGCAGCGTGTATGGCTGCAGTTATCACAGCGTTTCTCCTGCAGCCAGTGTGTCAAACAACCAGCTGGTTGATTTAACAGGAAACAGCGAGGGGCCCTTCAGCCACGGACACTTCCAGGCGTCATTACAGGGCGCAAGAGGCTGGTGACCGAAGGAATAAAAGCATAAATCTATTACATTTGGCAATGTCAATTTTTTTATTTTTATTTCGTATTCATTTGTATCTGTTACCGGTTTTCTCTTGTTTAAAAAATCAAAAGCGAATTAAAAAATCAGATGAATGGTGAACACACTGGAATTTCTTTATTAATTTTTTCTCAATAAAATGTATTTTATGCATATCTCATACTTTTAAAAACTTTGAATTTTGAATTTTATATGATCATTGAATCACTCAAGGGATTGTTCTCCCTTTTATTAAATTAACCAATGTCCTGCCATACAATCCTAGTCACCTGATTGGTTCTTCGTCAACGTCTGTTATCTCTGTGGAGGAGCAGTTTGAGGACTATGGTGAGGGGGAAGATGTGGATTTTATCCCCAGCAGTCCTTGCCCTGAAGATGACACCCAAACAAATGGCTTTTCAGACCTTGGGTCCTCTCTTCCCTCTAGGTTGGTAGTCAAGAAGTGCACATTTTAAATCACATACTCTTGTTTTATTGATTATAATTAAAGCATTGGATGTTAAAAAAAAGTCACTTTTCCTGGTTTGTCTTTTTGGATTTTTTACACAGAAGGAAATGAGTAGTGTCTATTTTTGTACCTTAATGTAATGATAAGAAATTTCAAATATGAGGTATTTTATGATGAAAATTTGAGAAAATTAGGCATATGCAGAAAAAGGCAATATTACAGTAACTGTCAGGCATTACAAAACAGAAAAATCAAAGAAGACAAAAAGTACCCCAAATGTTACAAACCAAAGATGCAGGGAGAACAGGATCAGAGACAGGATCAAGGAATGAAGAAAGCACGGGTAGCAACAACAGACAACAATAGCACAACAGACGATCTGACCAAGACAAAGGGGAAACAGAGAGTATATACACACTAGGATAATGAGACACAGGTGAACACATCAGGGCAGGGCAGGCAATCACAAAAGGAGGGAAACTTGACAGGACGTGGGTAGAAAGACACAGAACAGGATTTACCAAAATAAAACAGGAAACAACAAAAACAAGGACACGTGCAAAAAAGGAAACACTCAACTCCGGAATCAACTGCACCAAAAATATTCTAATTAACAGATTGTGACAAGTAACTAAGTATATCTTGTTATCTGTGTGTGGTTTTTAGCAACAATGGGCTGCTAACAGCAGCAAATTAAACATACATGGATGTTAGTAAGGAAGATATAAGAATATAAAAACTTCAAAGGAATTTAGCAAAATAGAGACAGCCAAACTCTTCAAACTCTTAAGTCCCAACTCAAAAGAGCAGGAAGACACAGTACACCTAAAATGTTTTTTTATGGAAGCAGTTTGAAATGTGACAGTAGGAAGAGCACAAATATACAATAAATACATGTATGTATAAATTACTTTATTACACGTTTTATCATTTATAATTGCAGTGCAGGGCAGACTCCTCAGAAGATGCAGCTGTGTAACAGTGATTTGTTGGACATTTACTGTTCTCAATGCTGCAAAAAAGTGAATCTACTGAATGACCTGGAGGCTCGACTTCGAAACCTTAAGGCAAACAGGTATGGCACAAGCTCAGCTACACACAACCACAATAAAACACAAAACATACTAAAACATGAACATGGCAAAAATGACTGGGAGAGGGATAAGAAGACATACTTAAGATGCTGCTTCAGCGTCACCCTGGTATAACATTGCTCAGATACTCATAAGCCTCCCACCAAAATCCAGTCCTTTTTTTCTAATGCTTGGCACCAATGGCCAAGCAACCCACATCACAGGGTACTTTTGCCATAGCAACCAAATCATGGTCTGGTGAACTGGCCTTTTGAATGTGTTTTTCTCTTTATGTAAAAATGCAATACAATACAGCAACAAAGAACATGCAGCAGATCATTAAATGCTTTTGCCAATCATAATCAGCTCAGAACTTAATAAAGTAATTCTTAATGTTTTGATGCATTTATTATTTATATTTCTCCTTAGTTTTCCATGCTTAAACTGGGACCTTAGCTGGCAGAAGTAACAGTGTTGAAGTTGTACTATTTTTTTGCCACAAATACTGGTAGGAATGGTAGTTGGCCTCTTAAAGACAAAGAATGAAAATCTGTTACTGTTTATTTACAGTTTCACTCTTGTTTCAGCCCTAACAGAAAAATTTCAAGCACGGCATTTGGACGGTGAGTGACCAAGCCTTCCTACTAATGACCCTTTCAATGAAAATACTGCAGTGAATCTCTATTTTCATGGGACAAGGGTGGGGCAACCAATCACTAGGAATGGATCACAATGATTGGTTTAGCATTTAGTAGGGTGATAGACAGAACCCTTAAGCAGATTTAAGTAGGTTCAAAATTGGGCACGTTCTGATTATGTATATTGTTGAAAACTTTCTGTTTTTTAAGATTTTATTCTTTGTTACAGGAAAAGCTCGAAAGCTTCTCAGCTTCTTAATCACTCATATTTCAATATACTGTCAATGCTTTATTGGCAAATATTACTATCATAACTACCTGCACATTAGAGACTTTCAAACTGTATGACCCCATATTTAATCATAATTCAGTGTAATGCACAACTGAATCTGAGAAAACTTTATATCCTTGTAATAAAATTTTAACTTTACCGAACTGCTTATACTAATGCTTAGGTAGGGGATTACTTACATTTCAAAGCAATTGATTATCACTGATTGATATCGACCTTGAAGAATACACATCATCAGTGACATCATACATCAGCAAATGTGCTGATGATGTTGTAAAAATAAGGACATTTAAATCATTACCTAATGAGAAAGCCTAGATGAATGGAGAGGTGAGAGCTCTATCTA
>JAUZTA010000027.1:23397730-23409701 GCA_034780835.1 Ctenochaetus striatus
GGTTTTTCTGCATCTTCTGTGGACAGAAACTCTTTTATTCTTGCTGTTTTTTTAAGGTGAGTGTAAGTAGATTTTGTGATTTTCTCTGTGTGACTGCTGAAACTAACGTCTGAGTCTATAAATACACCAAGATTTCAAACTTGATTAATAAGAACAGATCAGTAAGAATCATTCAAAGTTCATACTCATTAAATACGACTTAAGTTTTGGAAGTTAACTTCTGCCAACCACAAAAAACTTGGCTAATCTTTTATATAAAAAAATCACTGATGTTAAGAACAACATAAACTAAGAAGAGGTGAATTGGAGGGCTAGAAAAATGTGTTTTTTAACTGTTGCTATTTGATATTTTGTTCAGCTTCCTTTCATAAAAACATGAGAAACACATTTAGAAAGAAGGAAAACTGATTGTTTGTGTGATACTGCAGAGGCCTGTCTGTGAACCTCAAACTGCCTGTTTCATTACGATGACATATTTGCTTTGTCACACAACAGATGGAGTGCAGAACTTGTGCAATAACACAGGTGTGCGTTACAATAAAATACAACACTGATGATACAAATCGAGGGGTTACAACAAAGTCATCACACACACACACACACAGTCATTCCAGACAAAGAAACGGCAGGAAAACAACAGAAGATTGATGGCAAAACAACTTTCGGTGACTCAAAGAAAAACGTCGTCACTGCATAGCATGTACTGCGGAAGACAAATGCCTTCCCGTGCTGAAAGGTCAGAGGTCGTACTGTGTCACATCTGATGTAGAACTATGCAGCCAAATATCTGGTGCAAAGAATGCTCAAGACACACAATAGGTAGGAAAGGAGATGTCAGTGTTTTCGGCTGAGAGCAATCATGTGGATTGTCTCAGAATAAGGGCAGAGGATGACAGCATAGCACATTCACTACAAACGCTGGTTATGTTTACACTCTTCTCAATGAACTGAGTGCAAACCGGTCAAGTCAATATGCTTCAGATGACAACCAAACGTGTTCAGTTTGTTTTTTGTGAGTGTTAAATGTTTAAAATAACCCTTTTTTTTTTATAGATGGAATCAAAAAATGTCTTTAAAGTACTACTTCTTGACCCGTCTGAAGGCTCTCTATGATTCATGAGCCAAAAATACACATAAGGGCTTAACAACAGAAAAGTTGAACTGTGTCTAGACGGGATAAAAGCGCTCTGTGCTTACAGTTCAACATAGTTTTGCAGACGGACGGTTGCAGACAAAGAACTCAAGGTGAAACGTATCAAACTGATGATCTTAATACTGTGTTGACAAGACAGCAGCTAATGCAGGAGAGGAACCTCGGTAGATTTAACACAGATGACTTTTGAGAATGATGTTCACAACACAGGATAGAATTACACCAGCCTGTGTGTCTTTAGATTTATTTTACATGCACAGAAATATAATTAACAGAAAGATAAATTGTTTCACTTATAGCAAATTAAAGCAGGTTCTTGTAAGCGTGACGTTGCTGTGTTGGTGACTTCTTGGTGTGTGGTTGTTACCAGGGAAGCTGGAGGAGTCAGCAGGGCCAGGGGGCACGCAGAGGATCGTGTTTATCATACCAGCATTCATGCATTTCCAAATGAAGCATGAACTCCCAGAGGAGCTCAGACTCTGCTGGTAAACGTCTCCTCCTCAGGAGAAAGTCAGGCCGAACCACGGAGAACAACAGATAAACAGCCACGGAGCGATGACTGCGTCTGCTCAGGAGCCGGCAGAAATGTGTCGAAGTCATTAGTGCTCCGGTAGGTACGACCACCCACCCTGACCCCCCCTCCTCCACTACAACACAACACACACACACTCATAAACACTGCTGTCTCCCTCAGCTCCAGACAACAGGGTTACACTGGGCTGATGGGCACATTAACCTCAATAACACATGAATCTATTTCCTTACTATAACACGCAGTTGGAGGGAGATGATCTAAAAATATGTTAGGTTAGACTTCTGAAGCAGGATTTAACATCATTTATTTCCTTTCAGAGACTCATTTTTTTTGCTACATATGAGAAGAAAAAGTCTGAAAACACATGTTGGACCTTCATGTTGCTACTAACGCCATCACATCACATCACATCACATCACATCACATCACATCACATCACATTATTCTTTTTTACAGAATTTTCGTTGGTGTTGTTAAGTTCCTCTTTAAGTTAGCTGCTACGTCTTGCTTTTTAAATCCTCTAGTGGTGGATAACACAAATTACACGTTATCGACTCCACTCCCACAACAACGCACCCTCATCCCCTCTTTGTACACTCTGCAGATAACAAATAGGCGGGAAAAGGATCCAACATTCCCTTCTTGTACAGGTTGTGTGAAAGGGTGCAAGATTGGATGGGCTCAATGGTCAACAGCATTTTGAGATTTCAGTGGCATATATTTCTTGCGGAAGTACAGTTTAATTTCCTGTAAGAGAGGTAAGAGACTGTCAGCAGTAGTAGCAGATGCATTGCTGGAACATTCTCGCAGTGTCCCTCAGTCTCCAGAGTGGCTCAATCCGGCCCTGCTGCTGTGAAACCTGTTCACCTTTGGCACAGTGAGATAAGAACACACAGGTCATTTTCTCTTTTTGTAACAAAACATTTTTGTCCTTCTCTCAAGAAGGCTGAGAGAGTAAGAAGCTGCTTCCACCTCTGGCATCTCAAGTAGACAAACAGTCACCTCAAAAACCTCTCAGTAAAATGTATTTTCACTGAGAACTTCAAGTGTCCTGAAAGGGAAATAAATGAAGTCCTTTTTTTCTTTTTGCTAAATTGTGTAGGGACAGCAATAATTATAGTTTTTTCCACACTGCACATCAAGCTTTGCTAACTGCTTAATTCAGAAGTTCATACTGTGATTGATTTTACATTATTGATTTACATACAAAAGGCACAAACACTGGTGTTGAATCAGTGAGCATAAGTGAAGGCACTTGAAGAACACTTACCAAATGCTTTAGAAGCTCTTGACAAAAAGTATTTTCACCAAAAGTTTAGTGCTTTTTGTTTAACTACCAAAGTGTACCTACTGTATGACATGACATGCGAGCACTTGCACACGTTTGGTTGTGGATTTGTTAGGTAACAACTGTCCCTGCAACAGCAAGTTGACCACATGATCAAATGTTGGACTATGAATAGCTTTAAATGCTCGGAACATTACGTGGCATTCAGAACATCCATCCTGAGGAAAAGTTGTAGTGCAGACAGAGATCAGGCACATCTAAGCTGGGCTCTGAAAACTGAGCTAAGCAAACTTTCATTTCCTGCAGGTATTGTGTTTGCAGCACAAGCTGGCCGACTTTAACAGGCTGCCTTATGTCTGCAAAGATACATCACAAGTTAAGAAACTGATAAAGGAGTGAAAGAAAGAAAAAAAAGATGTTAAGCTACTTTTTCATCTTACTAGTTAACATTTTTTAGCTGTTGGCTGGATAAAAACATGACTAAAGGGCTATAGCAGCCAGCATCAACCTTTAAGGTGGAATGTTTTCTTGCATGTTACTCAACGCGTGAGGTTACACTAATCAATCACCTTAAATGTCAATATTAAACTTTGACCAGTCCGTTGGTAATTATTGACTCTCTGTGCTTCAGTAATGATTTAATCTTTAAGAACAGATGGATTTTTTTAAAATCTAAATATTTTGTTTCCTGTCATGGAAGAATTAAGAGATAGAGCTTGATTCTATTGCATCCTATTAAGATTTTACAATGATAATTATAATGGTTATGTAGCCAAACACCAAAAGAATTGACTGAGGGAATTTATTTCTTCTTTTCTGAGAATGAAAACATGAAGTTAGGCCAACTTGTGCCCACATAAAGGAGCTCTGACAGATTTTCCAAAACTTGGGAATCCATTACCGAAGCTTTTCCATGTATATGTGACATTAAGGAACTTTTCCTGCTTTTGCATTCAAACCCACTAATGGAAACATGCTTAATTCTCATTTTCGTTTTTTAAACATTCCACATGTTGGCATGAGACGTACTTAACAGCTGAAGAGAAAAACAGGCTGGATTGGGCTAAAGGGAGCTGCTCCGTGCACCGAGTGGAGTTTGTGAGAACCAACCTGACATTGTGGATTTTCTAACCTGCCCTGCAGCAGAAAGGAAGCACATTGGTCCAAACATGGCTTTGCTGACTATCACACTCCCCAGTCACCACACACAAACGCACCCTCCCTCTAATTTACTGTAAGAGCTCTGGCAGCTTCTCACATGAGAGGGTGGTCCTTCCCTATCAGTGTTTGGATTAGCCCCCATTACTCTGCGGCAAAGGCTAATATACAGAGTGTGATGGAGTTGCAGTTTACACGAGCTCATACCTTTCAGCTGATCTAAACCTCAGCGTGCAGGCTCACATGTTAGCCGTGCTCGCGAGGAAGAGGATGAGGAAGATGACTTATGGCCATCCAACTTAAACACAGCACCCACAAACCGGCAGGACACCCAGAGGACCCTGACACCATCGATTTAAAGACATTCACTGACCCTGCATATTTTTATCACCTGGTGCACTGAGTGCTCAAATTACAGAGGGCAGATTAAACTGAAGTTTCATACTTAAACCTTTGCTCCTTGGGCAAGATGTCCATGAGTGACATTTGGGCCAAAATGACTCTGTGAAAGCTTAAACAAAGGTGTAAAGTTATCATCTGATTGTACCACCTATAAAACACTTTAGAAAATCTTATCTTTTGGGGCCAGGGTCAGGTCTGTTGTTGATCCTGCAGAAAATCTCCCCCTTTTTTCAATCTACTGTTGACGAGAATGAGTTTGCTTCTTTAGTGAAGGGACAATAATTTCAGTAGACAGGGAAACTTTACAAACAGTGGTTGTGATATAAACGTACAGTATGTTCTCAATGATCTGTGGCCCCTTAACTGAACCAGAGACTGTAACTAAATCTAATGACATGTCAGTGTTAAACATTAAGGTTTTAGTAGATTTTAATTAAAGTCTGAAAACAGCTCCTGTTTTTGTCATGTGAGCTGCCCACAGCTTTTTACCCAGTAGGTGGACGTGCCTGCCTGTGTGTTGCCTTGCTGTACGTGCAGCCGTGCATTCACGTTGCCCATAATAGCTGGCTAATCTCAATTATATCTTTGCACCTGCTCTGATTTAAAGTGGTACAGCAGTTTTATGGGACGGGTGTGTTGAGTGTGTGAGGCAACTTCCAGGATGATCATTCCCTCTCTTTTCCCGCTTGTAATGTTAACAAACGATAAAATCACCTCTTGAGGGAGCTGGAACAGAGAATAGTAGAACACTGTGAGTTTTGAAATTTGTATAAAGGGCACTGAGATCACCTGTATGGAGTAAAACAGTGAGTACACCACAGTGTCTCAGGGATACCTATGACCAGTTTTAGCTTTGTGGAGCCAACAGAACAAAAACTGCTGAACTGTTTTGAACAGTTGAACTGTTTAAATTACTCATTTAAACTAAATTTCTTTAGGAAAATGCAACATATAAACTAAAATAAGATCAGGTAAAAAAAAAAAAAAAAGCTGTACCCATCGTAGAGCTCTTATTTTATTTAACAATTGTTCGTAGTAACATGAACCAGTCGAGATTCACTTAACCAGCATTGTCAATTTGACAGTGAAAAAGCAAAAAAGTCTTCATTTTCCACATTTCACAGCCACAAACAAGTTTATTTGGAGTCATGTCTCTAGTCACATGATGTATATCCAATATTTACTCTCCTTTTAAGCTCTGTTTTGGTTAGGACCAACGAGGTTAATATGTAATTATTTAGCTAAATGCTTCAGTGGGTAGATGCTATCTTTGTTTGTACGGTGCTGGAGAAGTTAGTTTCTTAGCCAAACACTGAAGCTGGAAGATCTAGAAAAATCTCTGCAGAGCTGCTTGTAATTCTCTGTGGGGTTGTCATAACAACTGACACTTTTCAGATTGCATGTTGTCATTTGGTCCAGTGGTTATGCAGTGATATGGAAGAGAACAAATTTATGGACTTCAAGGATCATCTAAATGATCTACAGTGATAATGAACCATCATCACTGTAGATCATTCATCAGGGAGATCACAGATTGACTTTTGTGCAGCCATTATGAGCTAGCAAAGTCAATGAACTTGTTTTAGTTCAGTCACGTAGGAAGACATGCTCACAATCAGATCTGCTCACGTGGTTTTTACCCTTGACAAACCAGATGTAGGTCTGAATAGGACCTTAAAGTGCTCTCTACAGTTTTCCAGGCAGCCATATGTCTCATTTAGAAACCCAAATTCTTCAAATGTCTGACAGGAACCTGTCGACCTCCTCCTGACCTGGCCCCGATTGGCTTGTTAACTCGACTTACAAAGTGAGAGGTGTCTCTGTGACACCACCAGAGCTTTTGCTGTCCCCCACATTTGATGAATGAGACGACAAACAATTGATAAATGCCCCATTTCCCCCCTGCAGAGAGAAGCCACATGTGCATTCAATCCAATCTGCTCACGTGAGCAACACACAGGAAGAGTATTGTGTGTGTGTGTGTGTGTATGAGTGTAAGTGTTTGCACATGCACAAAAGAGCCTTTGTCACCCTACAGCACCACAGGTGAATGACATCATCTGTCCCACTGTGGGACTGCAGAGGGTTGGGATTAGAAGTATGTGCATGTGTGTTGTTTATGCGTGTGCCTGTGCGTCATTCACTATCATTTTTCCCATGAGAAGAAAAAAAGCACAGAAACACTTCACCTGCTACCAAAACCGATATGCTCCCTGCTTTTAATCACATCCATTCAGGTAGTGCACACATGTACACACAAGACAAACAAGTATGACTTCATACATGTAGCAGCAGCAGCAGCTTGGGTTACACACACACTGCAGCTCAAAACACAGAGGCACCATTTCAGCAAATAAATGAGAGAAGCAAATAAAAACTTATTTTTATATATCCATATGAGGAAAGTGTACATGTTTTCAGTGTTGGGAGCTCAAAGTTAAATGCTTCACAGATTAATTTAGCAGCTTCACTATTTAGCAGCTGGATTCCCTTGTGAATAAATAAGTAAATGTAAAGGTCAGTCATACATTACGTCTCTTTGTCGATGCACTTTAAAGATGTTGGTAGTCATATTTTTAAAGTGCCTCATTGTATGCTTTATGCACAAACACTGAACTGAATTATTGTATTTTTTGTTTAATCTTTAGTTAATCAAGGAGTCTCCTTAGAGTAAGATCTGTTTTACAGATATACCTGATAATAACAACACAACAAAAAGCATTCATGGAACACAGTCAGCAAAAAAGGTTAATAAAGATAGTGACAAGAATTTTATATATATATATCACATAATAAAACTGTAAAATCTCCATAGGCAATATAAGACTCTAGTTCTGTTTGCACTTTACTCCATTATTTATAAGTGCACAGTACCTGAAACCAGTTCTGTCAACATTAGTGCTGCATGAGAGAAATCTCAGGTTAAATAGTTACTGGATCGTATGCTGCAGTTACTAGATTACAGTGTAAGAGGAGATGTGAGGTAGCTTGGGAACTTCAACAGCAGAGCTCAATGAATGAATAACAGGACATGACTGTTTCTCCCTGACTGTAATCTTGTCTTTTCATGTTACTCAGACAGTAACTGCAGAGACATTTTTATTACCAGTCACGTTAAATCTATAAAAAAAATTTAAGTGCAACCTTTTTGTAAAACAAATATATCGCTTAATCATTTATTTCTTCAGGATGTATTAAAATTCTGGTGTAAAGGATTTCAAGATATTTGTTATCAGAATATGGCAGAAGTGGATTATAATATTCAAAAGTATGTTGTCGGTAGTGTATATTACTGGATAATTAGGATTGTTGTGTCCTAAAATATTAGAATAAGCTTTTTTTTCTAAATAGGGAGAAAGTCCTCTTTCATGGTTTTGGTTATGTTGCCCTTGCAAAGTAGCCTGAAATGGAAGAGCCAAACACTGACTATAAAGAGGGTCTTTTGAGTCTTTTTAAGTGTTTAATGGCCACTGCAGGCTCCCTTACATGCTCTGAAGGGGGGAGCTGAGCAGAGGGATATTCAGTTTGTTTCAGTTTTCTCACTTAGACACCACTAAATCTTACAAACTGCTCCTTTGATACAACAAAGGAGACACCAACCTCTGTGTTTACTCACTGCGGATGTGAGATGATGAGGTGCAGGACATGTGATGACAACACGATGATTAACAGGATATTTAAAATTGATATGGGTCGCAATATTTGATGTATATCAACAATGAAAGGACGTCATTCTCTGTTTGTTAAACATAGCTGAGAGATACTGTGTACCCTTTAAGAGTGTCTTAACTGGTCAGGACTGATCTCAGCAGAAAACACTGGATACTGGAAAGAAAAAAAAAGAAAAAAGTGAGAAGAAGAAAGACACAAGTTACACATTTGTTCAAACATGACTGTATAAGAGATATAATGTCTCACTGTTGACTGTTGTATTGTCCACATGGCACAACACTAATCACACAGACCTCACACTGGGGTTGCTGTAGTCTGTGTTTACTCAGTTAAACCCTGGCTTCTGTCCTTCCTGTACATGTGACACCATGATGCATGTGACTTTACCTATTCAGATAGCATAACAGACACACCCAGAGCCATACTATCAAGTTGTCAGTGTCAGAGTGAGGTCATCTGAACAAAAAAGGATGAGCTCTTTCTCCTCACTGATTCCCAATAAGGCAAATGTATGTTTCCTGGTTGACCTCACATTTCATAATTCACAGGTCCCTGTATGTGTGTGCTGCTCTTGTGCTATCTGTAAACAAGCCATAAAAAACACAGATAGTCAAATATGCTTCCTTCCCCTCAATCACAGCAGCTCACCCAAATTTATAGTGTTTGCATAGAAGATAATGGATGTGTTTAAGAGGAATGCCATTCAATTTAACATACTGTGAGCTCAGCATTGAATTTGTCATGTTACTAGACGGCAACACCTGAAACCGAATCAGATATCCTGGTATTTAAAGACCTAAACGACTTCCCTAATGTACTGTGTACTCACTCATGTTCCCGCTCTGACATGTTAAGTGCACCCAGCCCTCTACTGTTCAGGGTGTGCATGGGGGTGGAATGAAGCCAATAAAAGGTCCCATCAACAAACTGTCTTCTCCACCCTGAATCTTAGCTCCTGTGTGCCTTCACATGAGCATCTACTTTTTAACCTGTATTCACGACACCCATCTGGCTCTCGATTCATCCCTTTGTGCTCCGGCTTTCATCCCCCGGTGGCGCAGTCTTTGTGAGTGAATCAGTAATTTTGAGGAACAGATGGGAACCTGCCAGGAGAATGTTATCAGACTACTTCCACAAGTTTTCTTCCTTTCAGTGGATTTATTATTTATTATTGCTAACCAAATTGTGCACAGCACTGAAACACCACTTTTTGTCCATTTATTATTCCACTCTAAGTCAAACTAACTCAAAACACTGTGAAATAAAATGTTTAAAGGTTTATTTTTATGATGATGATGCTGAAGTTTTTATTGTTACCGGGTGCCCAGATGGTAAGAAACAAATGAACATAAACCAGATAAGGAATGTATTGTTTACACAAATTATATGACAGAAGTTAAAAGATAAAAAAGGACAGTGTTTCACATCACTTACATAATCAGATTTAGATCAAAGTTAACAAAAGCTATGTAAATTACTCAACAAACATTGTCTGTCCTCATAAAGCATTGGCCAAAACAGATTTTCCAAGGTTTTAAATCTCCATGTTTATGAGCTTCTAAGCTTTTTCTTCTTCCTTGCTTTGTTTCCAACAAACTGTATAAATGACTGTTAATCAAACACCAAATGTAACACTAACCTCAGTAAAAGTTGGCAATAATTTGAACACATCAAGCAGACAAGAAACAACATTCAAGTCACTTCCTAGACATGTTTTATAGTTTATAAAATGTTGGAATATGATTGATATATTTGTCTAAAGCAGTGTGAAAGATCTGAAAAGTAGCTGGAAGCACATCTACTCTTTATTTCTGTTCTTTTTGTTAATCTAGATTTACAAATCACAGACCCCCTCAGCCACTGCTCAGGTTGGGTTTGAGTGACAGAGGAGCTGTGCACATAAAGATAGCTAGCTAAAGGAAATATTGGAGAAGTTTGGTCGTTGGTTTCATGTTAAAAACTCAAACTGTGCCTAAAACATGGATAGGGACAGCAGATGTATCAGGATGGTATGTGTTGTTAAAGTCTTTTATTTATGATATTTGTTAGCTTGTTAGCTTGTAACTTGCAGAAACCAACACAGAAATAGTTGTTAAACTGATGCAGACAGTAACTTTCTGCTTTCTTTGCTTTACACTCAAAGTCTCAGATGTATGTAATCTAGCTTGTCTGAATTTGAATTTGACATTTAAATTAAACATTTGTTTATATTTTGTCCAGCGTTTTAAGCCTTTTCAGCACTTTGGTCCTAACTGGTGGTTTTAAATGTGCTTCTCAAGTAAACTGTAATGTCACTTGACTTGAAAACTGCTGCCTGCCACACCTGAAAGACTAAAGTTAACCACACCTGTAAAGCAAAGGAAAATAAAGGAGCTAAATGATGTTAATATTCTAGGTAGCACTGAGGTGGACAGCAGAATTGTGTGAAATTGTGATTTGTCATGCACATCCCATACAATGAATATAATCCTTTTATTTACAGTAAGTGTAAAATATGAATTAGCACAGGTTTAAACACATCACACTTTATTATCACAGTTTATTATTATCATGTCACAGTATTTTGCTAAATTTTAATGTGCAAAATTCATTAAGAAACTATTCTTAACTCACAAACACTCCATAACAGTTCAAAGACGGATGAGAGCTCCGGCTTCGTTGAAGCAATCTGGTGTGTTGACTGTGTCTGAGATCCCCTCATTACCATGTTCTTATGACAGCAGTAATGACTGGAATGCTGTTCTCGTCTGGTTACGGTGAAAACATTAGCATGCACACGAACAAGCTAAACAGCAAACTGTACACAGTGTGCTCAGAGAGGAGCGATGTTATTCAGTAAAGCTTCTGATGACAAAAGCAGCTGCTGCTCTCCTCCAGGACTCCCTGCGGCTTGTAACCCAGCTGGAGTCACACTGATCCCACATCAAAGGCCGCTCTGACACACACATACACACACTTTAATCTACTGTATAGCATTCTTCAGCGTGACCTCTGCTTGGCTTGTTTTTAAAACCTGCTGTACACATTAAGTATTCTTAGCTATTGTAATGGCTCTTAACGTTGTTTAAAACCAGACACAAGTAAAGATGGTGGCATGGATCACTAAGTAGGCCACATCCCATTAATGCAGACAGATTTCAAGTGCTTTGGCCCAGTTTCCTCCTTATTTTTAGCTGCCGAGAATGCCCCTGCACCTGGTATGAAGATCATATTTTCCATTTTCAAGAGTTATTATCTATAAGTGGCTTAAATATTTGGTCAATCTAAAAAAATGAATGCCTCAACACAAATTATTCAATGCAACAAACTGTTGAGGAGACAAGATAACACTAAAGAGGATTCAGGAATAACCTGTAATCAAAGGTTGAACCTTCAAAAGCAGCAGATACATGGGAGGAAAAGTCATTTATGTCTGGCCTAGACCTGCCAGACTGGCTTTATTAACAGCTTCCAGACCTGAAATTCTTGGTTGGCAACACACAACCCCCAGCACATTCAGTTCCCACATGATTTAGAAGGGGGTGAGGAGGGTGAGGAAAGCCCACAGGAAAGCCCCCTTTCTACAGGTAACACTGATGTACTCACTGTATACGAAACAGTGTGCGTGCTATTGTGCAGAAAGTGTAGAAAGTGTTCTGGTCAATGGGACCTTTTACTTAATTTTGGCATGACTTTTATGTCTTTCACTCAGAGACAGAAATTTTCTAAAACACATGCAACTGCATTGTAAAATTACATGGATGTATGTCAGTTAGTCACCTTA
>JAUZTA010000027.1:23533639-23547800 GCA_034780835.1 Ctenochaetus striatus
TAGCTCAAATTTAAGCAGTTTGATCAAGGCAGCTACAGATTTTCAAAAGGAGAATAAAGTTGAGGCTATTAGTTTGCTTACACAGTTGAACTTCAGTTGTCAGCAGTTAATGACTGAGCACACAGGCTACCAAACAAAAATACACAAATATGAACAAATACAACTGTACAACCTCAGATGCAGCCAATCAGTACTGTGTCATCTGAAAGTGTTGGCAGACAGTGCCTTAGGGATGCAGTCACTGGTCGAGAGTGAGAGTAGTGGGCAAAGCAAACATTGTCAACCACAAACCTGCTTCTGTCTGTCATGAAGTTGGTGATTTATTGATAGGCATAGACAGTTTTTTCTTCTTGGATGGCTCAGGTGTTGTAACATGATATGTTTTTCCATGTTGACTGCTTTGTCTACTAAAATGTCTGTATGCAGTTTTTTTGGGGTGCCAGTATGACAAGAGGTAGAAACTAGGTGTTTTTGCATACATTTTCAGTATGTGAATTAGACTAGCTAAGTAGAAACTCATTCATTTTAACAAATGAAACACTGAACTCTCCTTAATTACTCTTGGCTGAATCTTTTGATAGTTTTTGGTCCATCTATCAGTAAAAGCAAAAGTACAACAAACAATGAAAAGCAAATCCTGACATACACAAAAGATGTGCCTTAAATATTTACTGAGTTGTCCATTCCATTGAAGAAACTAGAAGTAGTCCCCTTATATTCCTGTGTCTTATGTCAAAGATGTGAGTGACTGCAAGAAAAAGAGAGAAAATTTCCAAAGAATATCGACTCCATGTTTTGTATTTCTCCTAATAGAAAAACTAAAAACATACAGCAGTAAGGCTTCATCTGTGCCTCTATCTAGCTCCATGCAAAATATGGTCCATCTCTCACCTGCTCCAAAACTATAACTTAACAGCGTTACTGTACCAATTTTCCTAGCAGCCTTTTTACGTAGAGTTCTCCATGTTTGGCACATTGTGTGGGACAGTGTGCTTTGCTTGCAAAGACAATGTGTAATGGGGATAAAGGAAAAGCGCTCTGGGTTCCATTTGCTGCCTAAATGCAGTAGAGAGAGACTATACGAAAGGTTAGGGCTCCCCCATCATGTAGCTCTACTTTTTCCGCTGCTATGTTAAGTTTTTCTCAAAGCAAAGTGGCAGCTGGATTCATATTCGTGGTCATATGTGTTACATATGCATTTCACAGCTTAGTAAAAATGATCTCCTTTAACATCTATTTATTATTTGTTTTTTATACACTTCTAGTCTAAGTGTAAATATAGTCTAATGCCAAATGATTAGAACGTAAACTTGAAATTGTGTTAGATTTCAGTTCAGCCAGATGGGGAAATTAACAGTAACTTAGTTTACTGACATACGTGTGTGATATGGTCAGCCACTGTAAGGTAATACTAAAATCACGCATGAAGAAAAAATAGCCTTTACAGATGTACTAATAATGGCATTTGTTTGAACCCACTAATGCATTTAAGACTGTTTATACGAAGCAGAACTTTATATTGTCTCTGAGAGGTGCCAGGGTGAGGAATTTTTTCAGTAGTTACCAAACTTGTGACAGCAGCAATGTTACCGATTATATGAGGTCGACCACTCTCATTTTTCTCTGAGCAGAAATAGAAAAATAGAAAAAAAATATACAATAAGAGAAACTAAAAAGACCCACTGTTTTCATAGAGGTATCATTTAAAGGAGTACACAGTCAACAGTTTGGATGATAAGGACCCATAGCCTATTTTTAAGTCATTAGTCTATTCTAATACACCTCATCCTAATTAAGAGAAATTAAACTGCAATGGGAAGGGAAGCGAAAAAATGAGAGAGCCATCTGGAGAAACAGGGTGGTAGCCGTGGCACTAAGTACATCAGGGAGAACCAGAAGCAAAACAAAAACTTCAATAAAAAAATAATTTCTTCCATCTGAGAGTAATAATAGTAGTTGTTATAGTGATTTATTTCTCTCATTCATGCAACATTTCAGACTTTCAGTTTGGGCTGAATCATAACAAACCTGCGGCTGGCATGCCAGCGCAGCTAAGTCCTCCACATTTTAATCTGCTTAACACATGTTTCGGTGGCAGACCGGTAGTACAAATAAGCAGGTTATTTGATGACTGTGATGGTGTGTGTGTGTGTGTGTGTGTGTACAAGGAGGGTGTTGACTGACATCCGTGGCAACAGTAGCTTGGAAACAGCCTGAAGTAGCATGTAGAGTTTGCTTAAGCAGCGAACACGGTGGGAGGTGTTAGATAGTGGGAGAAAGTGCTAAGAAGACAAAGCATCTTTTGGGAGGATGAAAGAACTTATTTGCGTGTGTGATTGTGTTTGCATGAGTATGTGAGACAGAGGAGGGCAGCGGGTGTGTGATACAGATGGAGCTTTCAGTGTGAGAGGGTTGAGTAGATATGGGAAATTTGAGTCCAAGGGTCTGAGGTGTTACAAATTAAAGTGGTACATTTTCTCTCTCGTTTTCCTCTTATCTTTCTCTTGCACACTCACAAACCCTTTTGTTGTTGAAGCCTGACTAAGAAGATCTTTTCCCTAGATACCGTTTAGAGCGATGCTGTGGATGGTGAACTTTTTGGGCAGAGGAGTGGAAAAGGGCAAAATGAACTGTGGCCATGAAATAGAAAAGGGAGAGCACAGGAAAGAGAGAGGAGGAGGTTTGATAAGGTTGCAGGGCCAAGTCTTGTTATTGTGGCAATGATTTTTCAACTCACCTTGCTGAGGCAGTGACCACAGCTGACCCGTCAGGCATTAAATATGGTGTGATGATGTATTTAGAAAATAGAATGCCTGATGCAAGTGATATTCTGACCTTAAAAACACTCATCACTGTCCCTCCAGTTTGAGTCCAGTTGACTCTGCCACCAAGTTCCGCTTAACTGAACTATAATTGAAGTTTGTCACTTTGTGTGGTTTCATAACTAAAAATAACAAAAAAACAGCTGAACAACTTTTGTGGATAAATCTTACACCACCAAGACTCCACGTTTTCCTCGTAATCTTAAAAATGCTTTGCAGATAAAAACACATGCATGGGTGTCAGAAAATGTGTGAACAGGCCTCATTAGAAATGTAGATTTTAATAGGGCTTTTATTCATTGCCTCTTTGTTCTCTCTGTTTTAATCTACAGATCAATTTATTCTCCTCTTTTCTCTCTAAGTGATTTAAGTGCACCAGAGGTATCATGACAGCTATATAATCCTTTCCCTCTACAAGGCTTTTAGATCATCTGTTGAAGTGAACAGTAAGATGACACTGTGAGAGGCTAATGAATTAAATTGAAAAGCTCTTTTTTGGTCATATCACAGTGATTGAAATGTGTTGTTGTACTGCTGCTTTGTTTACACTTTTTGCTCCTTGCCCTTAAGGCTAGTGCACTAATTCTCAGTGGCAGGAATTTAGAACTGAAATCATTACCTTTGCGCATTTCACATTTTACTGCCAAAGAAGTAAAATCTACTCAACCGTGTTTGGATGCCACACATACACATGTACGTGTGCTACTGAGAAATATAAAAATACAGAAAATCTGAATTACTTAGATTTCTCAGATTCCTGTTGCCAAAATCATTAATTAGAAAAACCTGCTTTTGTTATAGCCAGGACGGAATGGAGTAAGCACATATTCATAAGCACAGGGCATGGTGACTTACAAAGCAATATATAGCCTCTCCCAAAAGAACATGATTTGAGTTGCTCCCCTTATGGATTTGTCAGATTACTGGCATGGGTCCTGATCAAAGCTTTTTTAAACCCTTCTCTAAGCAGCCTTGCTCTGAATTCCTTCTGCTAATTTATCCTCACTCAGACAGAGGAGGAGAGGAAGCGAAGTGAAGGGAGACACACAGACAGAAGCGTTTCAGAGATGCTCAGTCATGCCTCATCCAAAACAGCTTTCATTAGAGAGTGTGCATTAGATTAGTTTTTTTTTTTGTACGCAGAAAGAAATGATGGGTTTTTATTTCCTTTATTTCTGTCATGAAAATCTTTCGCTGTTCACTGGTTTTGGTGCTGTGTGTTGATGTCAATACAGAAAAGGCTTCTCTATGACATCTCTATACAGCCACATGCACTGTTCCTTTGTTTTTTAGTTTGAAATTTAGGCTTTACATATTTGCCCCTGCATTTTACAAACTTCTTTTTTTAAGAGTTCCTCCCGGGAGTTGACTTTGATAGAGAAAAAACAACATGGAGCCAATGTTACAAGACATCTGAGCTACTTTTCTCTGTAGTGTAGTATACTGGTTCGTAGTAGTGTCATAAATTTTTCTGACATAAGCACTCTTAATTTCAGGTAAGGTAGCCTGTCTCCACGGTGCTTTTAATATGCTGAAATGATCAATAGTTCATGAGTAGAAAACAATGAGTTGTCATTCACATTGTTAACTTCTGGTCCTCATTTAAGCCTATTGCTAAGCCTTGAATTAGGAAACCCTAAAATAGGGAGGGCTTCCTTTTTATGCAAATGCTCATATTTTTCTTTATGTAAATGTAGACATATTTGAATAGAGATCTGTTGATTTGAAACCGATGTTGCACCCTCTCTTTGAACTGTGGCTTTGAAGCTCTTCTATCTGAAGACATGAGCCCTAGGCTTTGAGGCTCAGTGAATCCTCCAATGTGTCCACTGGTGTAGCGGTGTGGCAATAATGATTGCCATAAAAGCCATTACAAGGGGCCCCGGGGCCACAGGGCTGTTGGTCTAGCTTTATTACACCGACCCGCAAGACAGTAATTACACTATCTATGTTGCCACGGCAACATAAAGGTTTTCAACGGCTAATGCAGAATTTATGTCAGGGGAGTTTGGCATTTTGTTTTTATACACAGCATTGCAGGCAGGCATTCAGTATATCTGTGTGTGTGGCTGTGCATGTTTTTGTAGCTGTACATTTGTGCATCACCTTCTTAGCAGGGACTCGTTTTAAAAGCAGGTGGACAAAATATAGGAGAGTGACCCATTAGTTGTATTAGCCACTATTTCACCTGACTGGTTCTCTCAACATAGGTGAGCATTTAGGTCTGGTTTTTTTTTGGACCATGAGGAAGCGTTCCGAAACATGAGCTATGTCAAACATTAAGTGTCCTGGAGCTTTTAGAGACAACTAGCTTGAACAAGATTGATTCTAACTTTCTCTTCTCAGCTAGAGGGAAATTATCGCATCAAACAGCTGGAGCCTTATGGCTTGTTGATATCTTGCATAAGCTGGCATGTTGGGATTACTTAAGTGAAGTGGGCTTTTTCCAACCGGATGAATAAAATTACAGTAATTATTTATCCAAGCTTTAAAATTTTGTTTGTATTTGTTCTACTTTGTCTCACTTTGGATTTTCTCATCTTGATCCTAAACTAAAGTAATGAATCAAAAGTCAAGCAAAGCCATACAATGTGCTGGAGAATAAGACTTTAGATTTAAAGGTGGGAGTCAACTCTGGGTTGAAATGACTGGCTGTTCATAATAGTAGCTTCTGACGCCGAGCCATGTCTGCATTGCTCTGTTGATTCAGAAGATTAGATCGGCAAGCACTAAAGCCAATCTGGCATTTATAGATTTGTGTGTGTGTGTTGGGTGTATTTGCGTGTGTGTGTAATCTATTTCTTCTATTGACTGCTGGACTAACAGGGACTTGGTGGGCTTCAGGTATCACCAGATGATCTCCTGTCTTAAGAGAGCGATAGAGAGACAATTTAATTCTAAAGAGAGGGAGGCCCCATCACATTATTGTATATAAAGTCGCAGTACAGATGGATCAGCCTTTTTCTCTCACTTAAACATAAGATGTTGCGTGAAGATGCTGCTGTCTGTCATGTTGTGTTTTTTTTTTGTATAAGGTGGTAAAAATATCTAAAATTCTATGCTTTTAAATGAAGACTGATGAAAACTCTCTAAACCAGAACATGAAACGGTGCATAGTACTGTGGACTGTGGCTAAAAGTGAAAATTTTTTAAATACTTTTAAGGATAATTAAAAAATATGATCAGTTACATCAAAGATTAAGCAAACTGAATTGAAATGTTATCTATAGCATTTTATGCAAATGTGCTGGTTTCTGTCTTCTGTATCAGGAGCTTGAAGTTCAGTTGATCCTAACTTTAGAAAATAGCTTTTAACACAGTTGACAGTGGTATTCTGATAAATCCAGTAGTGGGTCAGCACATTTTAGTGGTTTTCTTTCTCTTCTCTGCCAAGAGTTTCTTTTCCTCTGGCAATGGTAATTCCACCACAGCCCTTATAACCTCTGGAGAGCAGCAGTTTTCAATTTTTAAGCCAACCTTATTCTTCCTAAGGCACATTATATGTAGACATTATTATCTGTATTGAAGGAAGGGGCATTTCCTGCCAAGCCCAGCAACCTCCACCACCTGTTGTCTTGGTTAATTGTCTAGTTTTGTAAATGTGACTGTGGTAGGACTGAATGCGAAATATTTTTTTTTACTGGCTTTCCCCTGTTTCAAGTGCTTTTTATGAAAAAAAACCCTCAACCATATCCTTTGTACTTACTTCATACTACAACCATTTCATCTTTAACTCAGGGGCTTGACCAAATTATTAAAAAAAATTTAGTACCAGATCAGACCTGCTGCGTGTGGATTTCAGGCACAAAGCAGAGAAAGGGACCAAGCAGGATAATAACATTGCTAGAAGGAATACTTTCTCAGCAGGAGGAGTGTTGCAAGTGTTCGTAATGACCAGTGATACCATCTGCATTTAAAAGCAGAACCTCCTCTAATGGGCCAGAACAAGAGTACAAGTGGACTCCACACAGAGCAGCTAGCTCTAAGGAATCTTACAGTACAAATAGCAGCTCAAATACAGCAAGGCAGCCGCTTCACAGGACATATAGTGTTGTTTTTTCAATTCACAATCTCATTCAACAGAGCCCAACATAATGGTGCTACTGCCAAATGCAGTAAGAAAAGCAATCTGAAGGTGTTTAGAATTTACAGCTCCATAATCATCCCTTTAGATATTATTGCTATCGTGGGTTGACAAGTTTACCGTATATATTTAACGACAAAAGATAATATTAAAACCAACGCATAAAAGACCAAGTGAAAATTTTATTTTGATGTGGTTTTGAAAGGGACAGTGTGTGCAACACTCCCACGCTGTCACAAAATTTTTCTGAGCACTTGACTCTGAGTAGTCACTCTATGCAACGACCCATACAGTAAGTGCTGGTGCTCTTCTTTTGTCATCTGTGCTCCTAATAGGCTTAATGATAGGCACTGGGCGTCAAGTTCGATCTTAATTGCTCTGTAGACGCTTAATGTTGTTGTTGCAAATGAAACACAGCTTCTTTCTCAACATCATTTCCAGTGAGAGATTCGGATGGAAAACATAATGTCAGATTTTAATCATGTCAGCTGCTCAAATGTGGTCAAATTATGTAAAAGAACAATTTAGTGCTGGCGTCCAACAAGGACATGGCGGAAGTAAGTGATCAACAGTGTTTTATCTAACATAGTTGTGTCCCTTGATTTCTCCCTGCCATGCCTCCTCTGCCTCTCTCTTTTCACATTTAATTCTCCCTCAGTCTGTTCCGTCATCTTCTTCACTCTTCCTTCAACAGCCAGCGTCAGTCGGCTGTGTCTCAGAGGGATGCAGGGATGTTCTCTTGCCATGGTTCTTAGTCACAGTTGACTGCTTCATCGGACAGAAGATAAAAACTGTCCCTTAAATGTACTTCTTGGGAAACTTGAAGCTTAACATGAGGCATTTTAGAGCAGAACCAATTTTATTTGTAAGTTTTCATCATTGATTCATTCCGAAGTTCTGACAGCTTTTTCTTTATAAAGAACTATTCACCACTTGTTGCCTGTATACAGCTTTTACAGCTTTAGTCTGGTGGATAAACTCTTAAAAACCTCAAATCACAAAAATATAAACAAAATGCACGTACTAAATGTTTGTTAAAACAGCTGCTATATTGGGCTTTAAGGGAAGGCAAGATATTACTTTACTAATAAGACCACATGATTTGAACAGTATAAGAGTAGTTTTATTAGGGAAATGTCCAATGGTTAAATAAAACTTCTGTTTGGTGGGGCGAATAGGGGTTAGGGAGAGGGTGGTGGTGGTGAGGATGATTGTGGGATGAACAACATAATGTTGTGGCTAAAATGCTTTACAGACAGTATCAGCCTAATTAAATTGTTATTACTTGTTTAAATTGAATCCAGCAAATAGTTTACTGGTTAGATGGTATATTACGAAGGACTCGAAAGACTGCTGGTCTTCCATGTACATTATTCATTTTCAATTACTCTGCCAGAGTTCCCTTAATTGCACCATACTATGTCCAGTTCATACCTTCCTCAGTTCTTTGGAAATTTGAAGTGGCTATTAAGCTGCGGCTAAAGACACAAACACAACAAACAAACACATATGCACTTAAGTACACTTTACACAATAAAGGCATTCAGGCAATTTACATGCACCCACACACAGACTGTACAAACTGTGCACTTAACTGTAATTGTCTCATCTCTTGTGAACACTACTTTGACCTTTACACATATAAAAGCATTGTATTGCCTAAAGAGGTAGTTTAGTTTGCTCTCTTTGGTGTATGATTTGCTTTTAAATACCCAGCAGGGCTTCTGAGTGCATGGTATCATCAGGTTGTAAGATGTGACAACCAGAGAAGACTTACAACTATACTTGCTGCAAAGTGGCTTTGCTTTATCTTTTTTTACAGGAACCCATGTATTTTAAGTCAGTCAGGTGTAAATTCAGAGATGCATTTAATGTTAATGGTGAATAATGTATAACCAAGTGTATCAAATCTAAACCTTATGATGCTTGTCCTTTTCTATTGAAATAATGTTTGGGGGTATTTGTGGTTTACTACTCTTATGTCATTGGAAAAGACTAAATGCCACATAAATAATTTCTGCTGGAGAGAAAAAGAGGATTGACTCTTGCTGTTCCTTTGTCAGACTACCTCACAGCAGGAAATAATACATACTGAACTAAAAGGTTGCATTCATCCAAAGAAAGATTATGCTTTTTCCTTCCATGGCTGCAAACTTTCATTCTTAGATTTTTTTAAGGCATTGTGTGTAATGCTGTCTCAGTCTCATTAACCTTGTGGTCAACAACCAGCTGTCATCTGCTGCATCTGCCCTCACGTTTATCATTTATCTATGTTACTGTTTATGAGGCTGTCACCTACCTAATCTACCTACCTACTTTTCCCCTCTGTCCTAATAGAGTCATTTGTGTACCTCCTGCTAGATTAGCTCTCGCCTTCAGCTCTCTAGCATGATGGCATAGATGGACATTCGTACAAAGTCAGGCATGTACAGCACAAAGAGGTGTAAGAGTAGGAACAAAATAAGGCCTGCTAGCTGGAGAGTGATGAAATGAAAGTAGTGCTGAAATGCACAGAGCAATGACTTCACTGAGGTGGTAACAGAATGTCCTGATAGCATACATGTACATTTCTGTAATGCCACACTAAATGGGTGCAGCCCTGTCGAACTACAGAAAACCTTGTCTAAAACAAATTTAACTTTTTATCAGAATTAATAGAATTTAAGGTTTTGATATTCTAATGTAAAAGGTTAGGATACATTTTTCATTACTCCTAAGAAGGTACTACCCTGTTTGACCTCCTGAGAATACGCTGTATGACTAATGGAATTTGATTTGGCAATCCAAAGGCTGGTGGATCGAAATGGTAAACAGAAACTTTACTGATCCAAAATATAATTATATAAAGCTGTGATAATGGACAGCTTAAGTGACTGCAACATAGGCAGCCCCTTCGGGTCATTATTTTTAATCAGTATCATCTTCGCAGTCTGTTGCCTCTGTCTTAACTGATAACTGTGCTATTTGTCAGCAGTCATTAGCACCTGCCGATAATGTTTAGTAGTACTGATAGAGGCCCCAATGTGAGAGCTTAAAAAATGGGGACCTGATTTTAGGAATGTGATTACAAATACTCTGTGTGTGAACTTGTGTGACAGAAGTTAAAAAAGGAAGGAAGCATAAAGGAAGGAAGCATACCGCTATAATGAAGCAATGGTTTATCACAGCAGTCTTATGAACATTTTTGTTTTTTTCCTATTCTTAAATTTCTCGTATGGATTGTTTGTACATGTAAAAGTTTGGACAATTAAAAAGCCAATATATGTGCCAACAGTGTTGTTTATGTGCCTGAAACTCATAAGGATCATAAACACATAAAGTTTGAAGTCGAGGTTGACACACATCTGTTGTCAAGCCCGACTTCAAACTTGGGGGCTTTAATTTTTGACAAGTTTTGTGTTTTATTGTTTTATTTTGCGGGTAAACCTGCATGAGTGTTACATGATGCCCACTAAAATGGCTACTCTGGGGAATAGTCTAGGAAGATATTGTACTTTGCACCCAGCAGTCAGGTTCACACTGTACATAGACTGTTACAAAACTGTGACATTAGTGGCCTGCTGGGATTGACTCAGGCTAACACCTACCAGATCCTTACTCTAATTGATGTGGTGCTGATATTTTTGGTTTTAAGATGTATTTTTGTTGATATTCACGAGTGCAGCTAGCTAGAAGGTAAAAACCCAGGCAAAGCTGACTGGATCTATGGTGAGCGGTAGCTGCTCAGGCAAGCGTAGTTTGACAAATCAAAGTAGACAGAGCTTTTTGGGAGGGGGGACTGTAAGGAGGAGGACTGGGTTAAAGGGGAGCATTTCAGGCAGGTGTGCTGCTGCAGTGGAGAGTATGAGAAAAATAACTTGAAAACATCTAAACCTACTCCAGTAGACAACTGAAATAAAATCATAAGCCTGAAAATAAGAATTATACGGCTGCTTTAACACAGCCATGTTTGAATGCACATCACAGGGGCTGAGTAGCTGAACTGTAGAGAAAACAACACATTTTGAAACCTATAGTGTGTTCATGAGTGTTTGCCTGTGTGTGCGTGTGGTTCCATCCCGCGGGCTAATAATCATTGCCTCTCTCCAGATGGAAGAGTGTTCCCGGCTCAGCAGAGGTCTTCCTGCTTCCTCAGGGCAGGAGACATAGGGGGTAGTAGCCTGTGTGTATGTGTGTGCATATGTGGGTTTGAGTGCATAAGGAGAGAGGTATTGAACTGTGACTTACAGAGAATCCTCCAGGGAATAAGCATCACACAGAGAGGAGGGAGAGGATGCCAAATTCAATAGAGGCTTTTGGCTCTTGCAATTTACAGCAGACAACTTTGTTATCACATACCTTCAGTCACTTGTTTTACTGAAAAACTGTGTAACTGTGTTGGTCCATTTGGTTGAAGCAGTCATCTACAACACTTACTGCTAAATGTACACTTTTCACCATGATTGACCATGAGATATTGAACCCCTGATCATGGCACTGGTAGACAGAGGAAGTAACTATGTTGCCACAACAATAAGTAGAAGATATAAAAGTGGTCGCTGCTCCTGGAGAAAACTCCATTACAGTTAGTTTATATATAACTGTTATGAGTCACAACAAATGAAATGAATCGGGACAATACTCTATGTTGACTGAATTACAGCTTTCTTAAAGGAATAAAATGACGCCTGTCTGCGCAAACAAAAGATAAAAACAAAACATACTGAGAAACTATTGTGCTCATCTTGTCAGACAAAGTAAAAAGGAAAGACTTCCCAGCCAAAGCTGTTGTAACAGATCCTTACACTTTTATAAATTTCAAGGCAGTTGAACTGACTTGCTCTTCACATAAAAGTTATCTTTTTTCATCTTCACTTTTTCATGACCTGTCATAGCAAAGTTTTACTCTGAGATTACATTTTTTCATCCCTTTTGTAGTCTTAAATAATGCCAATATTTTTAATACAGATTGAAGAAGATCGATATGGAGAGAAAAACCTTGGGGATATGTTAGGCATGCTCTTTTTTGTGTCAGCTGCCTGGAGGAGGAGCAGCTCATGAGCAGACAGTGTTTTGTCAGTGGCACTGAAGAGATAGGACAACCTCAGCGTCTAACCACACCAAAGTGCAGCTACAGTGCTTTTAGATGCTGTTTAATGTGCTGAAACTGCACAAATTCTTAACTAACACCACTATTTAACAAACTCATATTATCAATGGACTGTTTGCCTGTGAATATATTTTTTCAGTAAAACAAGAAAATGATTTCAGCAGTATTACATTAGCAGTCTTAAAAAAAGGTTTCATTAACTTAGATGGATAGCAGAACAGTAGTCTGTTGAAATAAAACTAGGGAGTGCTAATACCAAAAGATATGAGATATAAATTTCTCTGTTGTGGGTTCTTCTAAATTAGAATACAGGACAAATGATGTACAGGGCAAATATGTATACTGTAGCGAGAAAAGCTTTTTTATTAAATTGTAGGATGTTCTTTTGTTGTCTCCTGTGTTTCCCTGCACAATTTAGGTCAGGTTGTTCACTTTATTCAGTTCACTTTTATGGTAATGTTGTCAAGACTTTATTTAAAATGTTTGTAGAAACTACAACAAAAGTAGCCCAAAAAATAATCTTTTTAAACTGATATTCTTTCACAAGCATTTTTATATCAACATGGAGGTTTCGTATTTTCAAGGAGAGATCAGCTTCTCAGGAGTTCTGGCTTTGCTTGAGTGACAGGTGGAAATGGGCTTCTTTCTCACTTCTGTCACAGTGCAGTTGTCACAGGGTCCACCTGTATGTCTCAGAGAAGAAATGGGCTACAGAGAACACCCACTCACTGTTATTACACGTAAATGTGCTCGCATCAACTCACTTTTAGAAAGACAGACGCTGAAACGTAGCCTCGTCACGACTACTTGTGGGATGTGAGTAAATTATTCAGACATACACTACTGCATGCACACACATTTACACATTGGTACATTTACATAATACCACATAAATTCACATCTGCAGGCACCAGAGCAGAGTGACTTTAGCTGGCACATTAATCATGATTTGAGTACAGGGCGGTATCTTTGTAAGTTGACAGTATATTCTGTTATGTTTTTTTTTTTTTAAATATAAAAATGCTACTTTTTTCATTCAACATTTTTGGATATTTATGAACCATGTGTTATTGTCTGATACAAGCAATCGTTGCACAAGCCCTTTAGTAATTCACAGTAAATTACCTTTCCTCATCTGCTGAGCTAAGCTCCTATAGAGTGAAATAAATCACTGTGAGAATCAAACATATTGTTTGGTCTTTGTTAGTGCTTTTATAGCTTTTCAAGCTTTTCAATGTTGTTAGTGTCAGTCTAACAAAGAAGAGTGAGAGGGTAGAAGACACAAGACACTGTCTTCAGCAGGTGTGTTGAACTGGTGCCCCCTAGTGGTATGATTTTGTATGTTGCTTTTCCTACATGAAGATACAGCAGACTTGCTTTAATGTGCCCAGTACACTGATATATTAACTAATGAAAAGGCAGTGGTTCTTGTGTGCTAGAGAAACTAGTAGGTTGATAAGTATTCAGATTTGTTTAGAGAGGCATTGTGCAGGGGTCAGGTTTGAATGATTGAACTCAGGCTGAAATGGGTATTGCATTAGAAGGATGCCATCTAGAGTCAGAATGCAGACAGTGCAGAGTGAGTCACTGGGTTAGATGTACTTACTGAACCGTTTCATGGGGTGAGATGGGAAAGTGATAACTAAGAGGTTAAAGGGGAAAAGGCTTACTCTCATGCTACTTCCTCTCTGCCATCCCCGTCTCATTCGCTCACACACACACACACACACACTATCTCCTCACTGACTAGCTGTATGGTTGACAGACACATTTCCCAGAGGTCTTGGAGGTCCCCAGGGCTGCTGGTGGTCAGTGAGGTGGATGTGTGTAGTGTCAGGCTTTGACTGTCAGGAAAAAATCTACTTACTGTGAGATAGTGAAGACTCAAGAGATCAATTAGGACATATACCATTACATTAGGATATGCTTTTGATAATGTCATTGATGTATAAGATGTAAGATGTCAACAGCAAGCTGCAGTTTTAGCGCATTACGTCGACATATCTTTCATGTTTTACTATGTTATGTTGCATAACAGCAGCTCTTGTTTTACCTTTGATTAAAGAAAGAAAATCATTCTTTCATTTCAAATTACTCTTTGTTCTTTATTTTCCTTCCAAGATAACTCTAAAAAGCCTGTCTTGCTTTGCTTTGCCAAAAGTTTCT
>JAUZTA010000027.1:23593503-23623822 GCA_034780835.1 Ctenochaetus striatus
ACCAGAACTACATGAATGCAATTTGATATACAATAAAAATTATTTTGAAGCTTTATTTTTTGGGGTAAAATAGTTAAATAGTGTTGCTTTATAATTTAGCGAGAAAAAAATTAGATACTCAGCATCTTAATTATTGACTTTTGATGTTTTTGCACCTGTGAAAACCTCAATTTGGATGCATGCGCCTTGCCCACAAAGAGGAGAGAAAAATCATTAATTTTTTTTTTAAGTTCAGTCATAGTATGCAAGAATGAATGAAGCACCTTGAGTTTGCCCTTTTTCATTTCACCTAAATTACATGGAATATTAAAATTGGTGCCTAAGTGCTTTGTATTTGAAATGTATGCATTGCTGAAGGGCATGTGTGTTCTTACTCAGTGTCCACTGTGCAACCTTCACTGACCTTCTGCAGCAGTGGTTATGTTAATTACAGCATAGGTAAAAGATGAAGTTGCTGGGGTAATTGAATCCAGAAGCCATAAGAGCCATAAGGCCTTGCGTAGCAGATTAGCAGTGACATTGTGACCTCCTCCATGGAGCAGCCATACAGAACAGATTATAGTTAAACCATAGAACATGAGAAGTCAAGGGGATTGCAATACCGTTCTTTCAAGCACCATAAGTGCCTGCACAAGCTCTATATTTTTCATATGTATAGCTAATAACATTGCTTCTTTTTTTTTGCTGCCCAACTGTGTGACAAACTGGATTACACAGCGGCTCTTGCTCTTCAACACACATCACATAAGTGACTGTATCCAATAAAGCAAATAAAGAAGCACAAATACTATAATATGTTCTGGTTGGGCTTGAAAATTGTACAGTGAAAATGTTAATTCAGATATCAAGATAGTTATTACTAATAGTCTCTTAAGTTTAATATTAGCTTTTCATGAGCCCTCTGGTCAGAGAGTTCGGTCCCTGTGGTGGTTCTGCATAAATGACTGGTTAAATCAGCGGGGCCGAACTGACACTGGAGGTTGGATCACGAGATAAAATATTTGCAGGCACATGAGAATCCCTGTACAAAGGCAGTGTTAAAACAGTTAAAGTCACTGGGGGTAAGTCTCCTCATGCACGAATGGATACAAAAAACATGTCAAGATGATAAACATGAACCACCGGAGTGTTCAGCCCTGTGGTGGAGAGATAACAGAGCCAATAGAGGTTATATATACAAGACTTGCTCCTGGTGTGGTCCCAGGTTAAGGATGTGGATGGATGACAACTTGTTATGTGGCGTACGACAGACTTTGAAAGCATAATCAGAGGTGTGTACTGTGGTAAATAACTTTTGGAAAAGTAGAAGTGTTAAAAAGAATGATGGGAAGTTAAGAAATGTCCTTGTTACACTTTTTGTTGATATCTTCTTCATTTAAGTCAAAGCAATGCAAAATATTTAAGATTGCCCAGCCTTTGCTACTTGTGGTGTCATGACGTTTCCTGCTGTCTCATCAAAGGTAGTGAAGAGATGGTTTATCTCTTTATTAATATGCGGTCACATCATTGAAATAATAGAAAAAAAATATGAAGTTTAACCGAGACCTTATTTACATGTGTCATTTCATGTTACTTGTGCTAGATGCAAATTAGGCCTCTCCAAATTATTCAGTGATGATACAAATTAGAGATCAGATAAACTCCAGCTCAGTGAAACTTATGAATGATCACATGTATTGAAATGGCTGCAGTCAATTTGCGCTTTAAAAATTCAGTGTAATTACCTTGTAATTTAAGCTGCCGTTCTCACAGGTGTGAATGTTTATGTCCTGACTTTAACCCCGGGGAGAAGTAAAGATTCAGTGTGTCTTGAAGAAACAGATCAATTTACACCTGTTTAGCATTCAGTTAGAATGCATCTCATTCCACCTCCCAAGGTGGTTCAAACAGCCAGAGTGCAGTGCCTCTGAGTTACTTCTTGGATGCATTTACATTTACATTCAGGTATTGATATTCAATAGATCTCCAGTACAGTTAAGAAGCATAGACTGAACGGAGTTAATGAGGTTTATTTGTTTATTTATATTGCGACTTCATCTAGCAAAGAGTCGCTGAGAGGCTGACGCCGGGCCTTTCCTTTGTCTGACGCGCTAATCGAACAAAAACACTAAGAAACGTAAAAGTAAGTTTAACCTTTTATTAACAAAAACAATAACCAACTTATGATACCGTGCATAAACTCATAATCAAAGTCGACACAGTAATCAAACGGGAAATAGCAGTCAACAAAAAATATGGCGACCCTGCTCACCCTCTCTCTCTCAATTTGGTTACACAGAGCAGGTGATAATATTAACATATCCCCGCCCATATCCATATGACCTACTTCCTTCGTCAATGTGATCACAAAGAAAACCTAAATAATATCATAAACGATAACAAATACCAATATTTAAATTTAAATACGTACTCCTACAAAATACCTAAATTAATTCATGGCTCCTACAATTTAATTTAGGTTTTTTTAATACCATTTTACCTTTGTGGGTCAACACATTACCTTAAGTAGATGCAGCTTAGCAATTCCTTAATAGACAAACATATGTAGAGTACAAAGTAGTAACAATGATACACACAACAAGCAAGTCAATGTAAAAACCTTTGACCCCAAGCTGTGAATTTCTTTATCTAAGACATCATTCAATGGTGTCTTTGATCCTTCTTTCTGATAACACTGCAACTAAGTTTAAAAAAAGGCAAAATATTGAGTTTGACTTCCTGTTGATATCACATGACTAAAAAAAGTAAAGTCGGAGAGTAGCTTTGCCCTTTTAATGTACTTTACTCTCTGACCTTTTGTTCTGCAGCCTGTCCAGTCATGTTGCCTTCACAGATCGGATGTATCCTGTCTGCTTTAGTTGTTGCTGGGATAATGTTGTTTTTATTTTTATTTATTTTTTATTTGCGTTGTGAGGGAGGGGGGGTGCGAAGACAATGACCCACATATTGTAGCACACCTCCTCCAGTCATGCTGATCCTAATTTGACACATAAGCGGACAAACTCGCAGACACTTGCACACCCCCACGCGCACAGAGACACACACGCAAAAGGATGAGTCATTGCTGGATCCTTAATTAGTACCATTTAAGCAAATTATGTGTGTCTTGCTTACACGCTCCTCTTTCCCTCCCTAATTCTTTTCAGCTCCTGGTTGCTTCCTGGTCTCCCAGGCTGGATAAATATAGAGAGATGTGGCCACAGAGTCTCAGAGAAAACATCTCTCCTTTTCATCTGCCTCTGCTTTTTTTTTTACACTTGGGTAGTTTCCCTCCTGAGAGATGAGATGTGGGCACTGGGTTAAAACTATGTATGAGGTACAGAGAGACAAGGGAGAGAAGAGGGAGTAGGGGTTTTATGATTGTATTATCTGATGCATTAGAGTGTGTAGGGCTGTAGTCAACCAAAGAAAGACTTTATCAGAGAATTTCTACCTACCCTCAATCAATTAATTAGTCGATGGTGGTGGTGGAGATGGAGTAGGTGGGTGTGGGGTTGGGGGAGACTACATGGTATCTCTAGATTAATGGGATGGGTGGAGCAGAGGGACAGACGCCAGCAGACAGCTGCAGGTGATAATTGCACTTATGAGAGTCGAGGCAAGACTGGAGCTTTTGGAGGGATGAACATTTGGACTCACATCATTTTGCCATAATCAGGGCCTGTTTACTAGTGGGAGGACAGCTCAGAGTCTATTCTTAAAGCTAATTTTCACTTCAACCTTTGAATGATCCATTGGTCAAACCCATATGAGTAATGCAAAGCGATGATTTGTCTGTTTAAGAAGGGTCATAATGCTGTAAAATATGACAACTAACATTGAAAGCTTCTCTCAAAAAACTTTAATTTATGCTTTGAATGTCAAAAAAGGACAAATTTGTAGAACTTGAAAAGAGCATTTAGCCTTTTATATTGTGTTGCACCTGTAAAACACCCAGCAGTAATGTCATTGTGTACTTGTGGCTTCTCTACATCACATCACAGCAAAGTGAGAGTCAGCAAAAACAAAACTTCCTGTTTAAGTGGTTTGATTTGAAAGCTGTGATTCCACTTTAATTTAGAGCTTCTACCAATGGCACACATGCTCCTCTATTTTTGGAGAGCGAGAGAGTTTGACATTAATTACCAACATAAACAAAATGTGATGGAAAGTAAAGTACTGTGGGAGACATTAAAACCACAAGTATATGGGCAATCAGCTGTGTTGCACTCAGGCAGTTTAAATACTTGATGAACTTTAGTGACAATGATTACATCGTCACAAAATACTCAAAGACACATTAGCTCTCCAGAGATGGGTTTACATTCCCATCTAAAACAATAGCTCTCATCTAAAAGTGCTGACATGTATAACCATACTCAATGTGTACAGATGCTTAGCGCTTTGTTTGATGAAAAGCAGACCCCCAAATCCATCTGCCAGTTAAAATAATTCAAAAGGCTTTCAGCTCTCTAACCATCACAAGATTAAATAAGCAGTTTGCAGAGCGTTAACACTGCTTAGTTTAGGGTTTCATTTCTCACTTAACCCTCCAGGAACATCACTGGACTGTGTAACTGTTTCTCAGTAGTGGCCCCAATCAAAATCCAGGTCACGTCATGTCTATGGATCAAGAAAATCTTTTCATACATACATCATAATACACATATCTGTAAGATAAAAGTATAACTTAATGCAAAAAATATTGTCTTAATGCCATCCATGTGTCTTATTCGCACCCTCAGTGGGAAGGAGAAACTTTTTTCCTGTAAGTGCTGGGTTGACAGCTTTAATTAGAATGAATGGACCGCCATGTTTGGCTTTCTCATCCATGTTTATAGCATCCAGGTTCCCACAGGAATAAATAAAGTTAAGGCTGTTGTTAATTAGAAAACCCTACGGAGAATGGGAGGTCAAGAGCCATCCTAAAAATGCTCACTGTTTTAGGTTGGTCAAGCAAAAGAGAATTTGTCTCGTTTGTGGTTTGTTTATGTGTGTTTGCCTCTATCTGTTTTTGTGTGTGTGTGTTTGTGCGCATGCTCAGGCAAAATTTTCCTCTACCAATTAGCCATGACACAGCTGTGCTTTCCCCTCCTCATCTGCTCCTCAGTGGGTTTCAGTTGAACAATAATCAGCTTTAGAAACTGCCACACTGCCTCCCAAAGCTCGCTCATCGTCAATATCAGTGCTCGATTGCGACACAACTCCCAGGTCACACACACACATGCATCCAACACAAAATGGAACAATCTGATTCAAAGTGCAAGTCATTGGTCTACTGCTCCCTCATATTCTGCTCTGTTGATCCTTGGTCATGTGATGTGTTTGGGCATAGTGACGTTTTACCTCTTTGAAGAAGGCGAGGCCCCGAAAATATTCTCCTTATGTAACTGTCCCTGTTGCAAGACTGCACAAGGCTATGTGAGGCAAAGTGTAACGTGTGGTTGTGTGTGTGTGTGTGTGTGTGCATACAGTATGTAAGCACTTATCTGTATGTGCTCGCCTGCCTGTGTGTTAGAAAGACAGACTATGCCTTCTCCTCTGTGAATTATGCAGACCAGGGATGAGGGGGCAGGGTGGGGAAGATCCGGCAGTTACACAGCTTTTGAATTAGAAGAGTCAAAACACCCGGCAGAAAACACAACCACATGAAGCAGAATGGGAGGGAAAAGATGAGAGGGGAGTGGCTAAAGAAGGAAAAACTAGAGCGAGGAAGACAGGAAGCGAGACAGAGAGCAGGAAAGGGCAGGATGAAGGGAGGAGGGTTTAATAAATGGATTGCAATGAGACCACCAAAAGTGGAGAGAGCATAGGAGGGTAAGAGAGGATGGGACTCTGAGGCTTACAGGGTACATGATGTCTTAAAAGTGATGCTCGACGGTATAATGAGAAATAGAATACAGAAAGGAAACTAGAGCATAAAAGGGTACAACACATGCAAGCATAAGGCAGAAAATTCATAGCAATGACTTTCTTATCTACAGTATTGTCATCTATACATAGTCTGACAATGTGCAAAAAAACACACCTGCTAATTATGCATAATTACCCCAAATAGCCTGCTATCAGCGGGAAAGGTGGATTTTTTTGTGTGGAACAGTAGGGGGTTTATCTGTGAAATTTACTCTCTCTCCTTCACTCTTCTTCTCTCTCCTGATAACACACACACACACACACGTTCATACCACAGGAACAGAGCACAAAGTGGGCTGGTTATTTTTGGCACAGGCACTTAAAAAGAAGAAAAAAAAAACTGCTCTACCATAATTAGAAACCTTACACCGTCTTGACAGTACAGTCATGAGACGTCACAGGTTTCACATTTGCACTTCTCAACATATTTAGATTTCGTTTTTCTATTTATAGATCAAGTATTGCTGATGTCATGATGTAGTCTATTTATTGACTATCCTTCTGTTTTTTCTATCCTCACCTTTCCTATTCTTTCTTCACATCTCTGTCCCTTTTTCCACACTAATCCTCCCTGTTTCCCTCTCTAAAATCACTCTCCTGATCCTACTGGTCTTGTGCAGGTATTGGTCAAGGTGTGCCAGTGGTGGCCCTCATCGTTGAAGGAGGCCCTAATGTAATCTCCATTGTGTTGGAGTACCTCAGGGACACTCCTCCCGTCCCTGTGGTGGTGTGTGATGGCAGCGGCAGAGCCTCAGACATCTTGGCCTTCGGACACAAATACTCTGAAGAGGGAGGGTATGCACTCAAACAAAATACTATCAAACAAAATAGTTTTATAATAGCCTGTCGCCTGTTTTTCTTTTGGTCCATGTCAATTATCTCTTCACCTCTCTCATTTATCCATTCATTCATTCTGAATGAATAAACACTGTCCCTAACTTGCTGACTTAAAAGCTAACCTCTTTGGTAAAAATTCAGTGGGTGAAAGTGTGTTTTTTTATTTTTCCAATGTCAAAAGGATTCTGTGAAAGTGTTAGCTATGCACATACATTCCACACTACATCTTTTGTGCACATCTCTTGTCAGGCCTTTGCACCTCACAGGGGGAATGTGCCCTGCACTTGGAGAAACCCTGAGTCACACATTGACTTTCTAATTGTTTTTAAAGCCTCATATATTCAGTATATTCAGTTTCAGTTCAGTGGAGGCAAACTTGGAGAATATTACCGCAGCATGGCCTCAGAGATTGTAGTGCTCAGAGCCACAGTCAACCTTGGTTTCACTTACTGACAACAAATCTAATTTGCCTGCTTCCCCTTAACCATTTTCTTCTCCTAACCTCTATTCGACCCCCTTTCTGACACTCTCTTTTTTCTTCCACACCTCTGCAGCATAATTAACGAGTCTCTAAGAGACCAGTTGCTGGTGACCATCCAGAAGACTTTCACCTATAGCCGCACACAGGCCCAACATCTGTTCATCATTCTCATGGAGTGCATGAAGAAGAAGGAGCTGGTGAGTGTGGATTTCATTCAGGTGTAAATGAAAAAGCCAATAAACACACATGCATATATTTACACGGGCAAAAATGCATTTGCAGATGCAGAAAAAGCAATTATATAAGCAGGAAATACACAAAGCATTTAATCATAGGCACCTGCCATAAACAGATGCACACACATTTTTTTTCACTCCCTTAAACCATTAATGTCACCAGCTTCACCATTCACTTAGACTTTGATTTCCCGTCTGCATAAAGTAGTCCCAGCATGAAAAATGTGTGAGGGAGGAACAAAAAGGATTTATCAAATGAAGCTTTGTCATTCTGAAACTTTTATAGAAGCAATTATTTCTCCATCTTTTATGCATGACACGTAATGTTAAGTGAATGTAAATGTATTCAGATGGCGTTCAATACCAAATGGCCTCCAGCTTGAGGGTCCGTACCCCTTTGGCAGTGTTTAAGTCAAGACACACATCTTGTCAAGTGGGGCTCTCGCACTAGTACCGCTCCCCTCCTCTGGGGAGGAATCTCAGTCCCTTTAGAGAACTGTCAGTCACTTGAAACCAACCTGTTAACCATGCTGTTTACTGCTGTCTCTGAGGAGGTGATACATATTTATATGTGTGAATGTATGTGTGGGTGTGGGTCCGGGCGGATGTGTATGTTTGTATGTATACATTCATCGCAGCAGCAGGCTGAAGGTTTCTCTTAGTGGTTCTCAAGAAAACCAAGTGAAAAATATTGATTTAAACTATGTTGAATAAATTTGATTTAAGTAGGAAAGAAAAAGACTCCACTGAAGTTCTGGTGATGTCAGTTTTTTCACTCAAATTCAGCTTCAGGATTCCAATTTATCAATTGCCCCATTGCTATCATCACTAATAATTGATAAAAAATGTGGTGTTGGGAGTATGAACTTCTCTTTGCTCCTGGAGGGGGGCATATCAGAAAGAGTTTCAAAACTATACTTAACTGTTTCCACACACATTGGGATTGAAACTGCATACCACAGCAGGCCATACAGTGCACATGCATACAGCCACACACAACCTTACACTCATTCACAACATATTAGTATTCCTTGTCCTCTGTGCTGCAAGCGAACAGCCAGAAGCGTGAACTGTATCATAGTTTTGCAGCAATGCTGAGTTTTTATTACTTGGTTGCACTTGGCTTTGCTCACTTTGAACAAAGTGCATGATGTCTTTTGTTAGAGAGAGATATTTGCCAGATCAGTGACTGTTCTGCTGAGCGCCAGTGGCATTTTGCAAAGAAATCTTGTAATTAGTTGCACAAACACATTCAAGTTTTATTTCATCACAATTTTTGAGCCAGAAGTGCTGAAATAGAATCCAGATAACCATCCTGAAGCATAAAGGAGGGTATGTTTGAGACAACACGGTTTTAATCTCTCTTTCCTGCTGTAAAAATACTGTAGTTTAATCATTTTAATATGTGTATCAGTAACTGTGATGATTGTAACCCTGAGTCACACACACGCATGTGCAGAGACAAAGCATGTATTTTTTTGTTGGCAGCCCAGCATCGGTCATGGTTGTGCAGTGTGAAAGTGGATTGATTGCGTCCTCAGTGGGGTTCCATTGGCTGGCTGATGCTCACACTGATGGATCCTCTGAAAACAATACACCAGAGCAGAACAATGGGGTGTAAATCATTCAGCAGGAGCAGCTGTGAAGCCAGATAATCAGATGATGCCACTCTCTGAACTTAAAAAAACTGTTGCAACTGAATACTGAAACTAGGCACTAAAAGTGTATTTTGGCAAAATAATAAAACCCAAATAACTTAGCTTTGCCCTCATTTAAATATGTGTTTCGCATTTTACAGGCTAGTGGGGTACTTTTATCATAATGAAAGACAATGATCGTTATCTTCAAATTCTTATGAATTGTAATTAATCTGTGTGATCGCAGGGTACATTAGCAGGTAAAGCTAAAAAGGGAAAGATGTTCATGTCCACACAGGACTGCATATAGGATTTAAAAATGTAAAGAGAAATAGTAATTTGGAGCTTATACCATTAACAGAACCATAAAGCAGTCACCAATGACTTTAAACTTTGATAGTAGACATTCTGATGATAAATTTGGTCGAAGTCATCCTCAATAAAAACTCTGGCTTTTCTCAGTTGACTCGTACACCGGTCATTAAAACTAGTGCACAAAGCAGAGCAGCTCAAAAGGCCAAAGTTGGTTGTGGTTATTGGAGGAGGAGAGAGATAAATGTCTTACTCTCAGCTCCCTGTCACCTCACCTATTTATCAGGCTGATAAGCATCACAGGGGTTCTATCCTAATCGCACTCCACGATCAACCACAAATTGGACTGTGTATGTATGTGAGACTGCAGGTGAGTAACTGCAGGGGAGGAAAGAGATAAAAGAGAGTTCCTTATGTCCTGTGCAAAGCCTTAAACACTCTTTTCATGTCTCAGCTCAAGACCCTAAACAAAGCGGATCAAACACAGCTGATTTTATTCGATAAAACCAGAATATATAAAGTTGGATTCATCAGTGAGTGATCAAGAGTCCTCCAAAAAAATTGCTAAATATATTTCTTTTTGCTTTTGGGAGCTTTCTCTTTGCTTGTTCATCATCTTCATACAACAGCGTACCTGTTTTAAAGTCAACCCCTTGATCCCTGATCAGACTGAACCTCTTTTCAAACCTCAAATATTTAAATGCCGCAGGACACCTTAATTAAAGCAGCGCATTGCTTTTGAGATAAGGCCAAAACAAATCTCCCAGGATGAGATCGTAGCTTTTTATGGCTTCTGTTTTACTACAGTGGTTCACCGTGTGAGATGCGAAAGACTGGATTTTCATTTGTGTTTTATCCTTGTTTAAAAAACAGGGTCAGAACATAATCACGCATGGTCAATGGACTGTTCGTCATTAAGCTAACTGCTTCTATATACGTGCTGTTCTATGTTGTGCAGCAGTGGTTTGTTAGTTCTTAACAGGTGGGTATATTCCAGTGAGAGGGTGAGACCCATGGGTCTGGACTGTAGAAATACTGCAGGCAGCAGTGTGTCTCTGTGCTCCTCTTGTTCTTTAGCTAATACATAATGCTACTTCTCACTTTGATCACTAAGGTGACATAACACTACAGAGTATACAGGCTACTATGTTTTTTCATTACAGTATAGGATTAAGTATTATAGAATATAGTTTCAAGAACATTGTAGCTTCTTGACAAAACCGACAGATGGGGAGAACTGAGAGAAAAGGCACAATTACCAACATTTCTGGCACTTCAGCACCGCAGACAGCACCTTGGATTTATCAATACACAGCACAGTTAGTTTTCTGAGATTTCAGTACCATGGTCGAGGATGTAGATTCGAACTTGTACAAACTTCCGACGGATAAAGAAGTAATGTGTCAGGCAGACCAGACTATCATGATCAACTAATCCATCTGTCCCTGTACTCTCTCTGTTATTGGGGACAGAAAGGGAAAGTGGCAAGCTGGTCATTTTGTAAACAGAGGGAAAACATCTCCCCCTCAAACTCTAAAATCCCCTGCTGATTATAAGCCTACTTGTTCAGACCACAGCCAGCTGTATTCTGGAGAAAAATCCAAACCACCTGGACAGCAAACAGATAAAATAAGAGAGTTGCAAGTCCCAAGTTCACATAGTTTGATAAACAATTGAAGATAAAATACTGCGCTTCAAACCTGCTTGTTTTATCCATATAACACTGCTGTAATGTGCTATTAGTGTAGTCCCCTGCTGTATCCCTGCTGACTCAGAGAATTACAAACTTTCATTTAAACTGCTGTGAAGGAATAATAAGTTTTGGTTTACTCAAAGTGGTGGCTGCAGTACTTACACTGGAGATAAAATATGACAGACATTGCAGGAAAATTGATTCTAATTAATTTTCCTTTTGAAAGGTTATCGCAACAGCATTCTTTCTACTTGTATGCAAGACTTTACATTACTTAGACTTGTTTAGAGCAGCAGTTGTAAACCCTTTTCCTATGATAATATGACCCCCAAAGGGCCATTTCAGTTTTTATAACAAATTTCGAGGGTGGCTGAAACTGCTTTTCTTTTGCGAGGTGTCTGCTGTTAGAAGTTAGTGGTGATGATGTTAACAGAGCTTGTTTTTCAGATTCGGGTCTGTCAGTAAGCTGTAGGTTGTCAGACTTCTAAGCTGGTTCCATTAAACATTGTAGCAAATATGTTCAATTTCTTTTGTTTACTTTTTATTTCCTAAAATGTCCTGACAAATGCCTGAAAAGGATTTGCACACACACCAGCGTATTAAGATGTCATAGCAAGCTTTTGTCCTTTCGGAGAAAAATACACAGTTACACAGTTACTCCCCATTTGGCAAAGCTTTAAATTTGCTTCAAAGATGTCACATTTAAAAGAAGAGTGCTGGGAAGCCGGAAGGGACCCTGGAGCCTGAGGTTCAGCTTTAAGAAGTAGTAATGTCACCATGAATGCCAAATCATAGAGTTACCTCCTGTAACTGGGCTCCACAACAGGTTTTCTCCTCATCAGCTTGAATTCCTCAAAACCAACTCACACTTTGAGGATAATTTTACTTTGCCTGGTGCTTGCAGCTCCATAGAGCAGCTACAAGCTGCTCTATGGAGCTGCAAGCTATTTGCTCATTCACCACAAAATATGTCTGCATTTAATTGTGTCTGTTAAAATGTAGTAACGTCAAACGTTGTAATGTTCTTCTGTCCAATAGCAATCATACGAACCTGAGTTTGCCCTTCTACATCCAAGCAGTGCCAAACCCATGTTATCACCCATGTCAGGAGCAGGGTCAGAAAATGTTTTGCATCAACCTACTCACTTGGCAGCAAATGCAGGATGGGCCTGGTCAGTGCAGTGGTCTGCGAAGGAGTAATGTTTATGAGACCAGGAGACAATTAGAGTGTGTCTTTGTCTTTGTGCCAGTAAGTCTGGGCCTGCAGCAGGAAAGTCAAAGAGTAGAGGAAAAAGAGTGGACTAAAGGTGACCGGCAGGGAAAATATATGAAAAAGGGAAAGAGTGTGTGTGTTTCTGTGTATCCCAGTGTGTGTGTGTGTGTGCTTAAGAGGGCAAGTGCAGAGAAGAGGGAAGACTAAAGAAAGCTTGTCTTGCTTTTTCCTTCATTTTCGGCATGTTGGTTTATTCATGTAGACATTTTGTGCTTTACTTATTTCCCTAATGCCTCTGCTTTGTTTATCATTCTCTGGGCTATTTATGTTTTATATCAAGAGGCAGTAAAATTGCGTTTCTTTATGTTTGCACACTGTGGTCTTGTCTACATGCACATGGATATTTTTCAAAATGTAGCTTTGTCTGTGTGTTTTGGCCCTTGTCCAAGTACAAACACATTTTTAGGTCACTAAAAATGGATCTTTGGAGACTCCAGTCAGGATGAAGACACTGGAAACTCTGCAGTATTGGAGTGTACATCAGGAAAACTGAGTTTTTTGAGTGTGACGATGTGTAGGTTGTGTTTTGTTATCTCCTTAGTTTACATTGCACTTCTAGTGCTAACCTTGTTAATAGGACTTTTTGTATGTTTACACATAAATGTATTACTTTTCACTACATCAGAAACCAAGTCATCTGAATATAATAAGTTCTTTTTCGGCTTCTGATCGGGCAGCTTGTCTTTAGGTTTTGGGTTATGTTTCCTCTAGTTGGTTTAGCATGTTTTAACAGCGCTACAGTTTTGTTATTACATTTTCCTTTTGATAGAGATTTATTCAAAACAGTACTACTGTGGATGTGATTTTTTTAGAACCAAAGAGGGAAAACTGCATTTTAAAAAATACCTTTGTAAGTGTGGATGAGAACTGAAATGTGTTTGTAGTTTTGTACCTCTGTGTTTGTGTCCTATTTAACCAAATCAAACAAGCCTCATAGCCCTGTCTTTGCTTTAATAATGTCATTTCAAGATGCTAGATGATGAATTTTATCACTAATATCATAAACCCTTTGCATAATACATGTGTTTGTGTTAGTCATCATCACTATACTGCTGTGAGGTTAGTTAGGCAGTAAATTATAAAGCTGAGAAGTTTTATGTGCAGCTACAAACTGCAGCCCTATTTATCTGCTTTTTGGTTTTATTCAGTGTTATTTTAGAGTATGCTTACTCACCACCATGTGAAAAAATCTGCTCAGATGGATGATGGATTAGTAGTTTCCAAAGAGGAGGGAGGGAAAATAATTGCAAAGGTAATCAATTAATAATGTGCTGGCTCTCGAGCTTTACAGTGGAATAAAAGATAAAGTATATTGATGATGAGTTATGTAAGTGCCATGATGGGAATACTAAAAAAAAGCATGGGCCTCATTTGTTTCAATTTGTCAAGATGATAAGGGCAATTATGCTCCTCATGTATGCATATTGCTTATCTTTTTTTATTCCTTATGCTCGCAGGTGAAATAACTTAATATGAAAGTCAAACAAGCACACTGACAAGACTGCAGGCTTTGTTAGAACCATTTCCATACCTTCAATCAAGGCCACATACTGCAGCTCCTTTTTTTTCTAAATGTGTAAATCCAATTCTAGGTGTAATTAAAAGAGAGCTGCCTCTTGCTCCCCCACCCACCTTCTTTCCCGGTCCCTCGCTTTTCTTCTGCAAGGGGGGTTCAAGATGACTGTCCTGGTATCTCCCTTCTTTGCATGAATAATTGAGTGTAGAATAGTCCTTATATGTTTAATTCGGATTAAATATTGAGGAGGAACCACCAACCCACAATTTCCCTCCGCCTCCCTGACAAGAAAGCCTAAGAATATGTGGGAGGAGTACGAGGACAGAAAAAGAGCGACTTAAATGGACCGGGAAAGAGAGGGAGAGTGTTAGGGACAGATGGAGAGAGAGAGAGAGAAGGGGGAGAGTGGGAGGAAATGAGACAAGAAGTATAAGAAGGGAAACAAATGTGGTTTTGGTGGAGAGCAGATGTGAATGTGTGTTACAGTAGAGAGTTCGAGCCACATACAGACAGAAATGCTGGAAGAGAGACAATTCTCTAAGTTTTGTCATAAACAGAGAAGCTCACTTCCTTCCTTCCTCTGCTTTTTCTGACATACTAAAGAGTACTGCTTTTTTCCGGAGACTAATAAATATACATCTAAATATTTAATGCTAAATTCACACAAATTAAACCATTAGCTTAGCTCTATTAGATCGTTACCGCTCCCATTGTTAATGTATGAACTGCAGAAGATGCTTTAGAGGCCTCTGAGAACTGTAATGGTGTGTGCATGATGGCTGTGTTAGAGTGTGTGTCTGTGTGGTCTTCTCTATCATGTATGTGCTTTTATGTACGAGTAACAGTATCAGCAGGGTCTTGCCTGTGAAATGATGATGAATTTCGCCCAAGCAGCTTGGCTTACTACAGTGTGAAGAGCAGTTTTCTGATCCTCTAAGCTTGTAGCTTAGCCCCTCTGAAGATGTGGGAATCCTCTGACAGAACCCAGATACACTAGGAAAGATTGCACTGCCTCTTACTTTTTCATATCTCATATCTGTCCTCTATTGACACTAAATCTCCCTCTCTCTGTCTTCCTTTGCTTAACACATGCTCCCTCTTTCCAACCAACTCTCTTCTGTTCTCCTGATCCCTGCCTCCACTCGTTTCCTGCCTCTCATCGTTCAGGCTCTTTTCCTCCTGCCTCTTTCTCCTGTCAGCAGAGAGATGGAGTGCGACAGACACGAGTCAGTGCCCCGTCTCTTGCATGTTGACCCCTGAGGTGATGGCTGCCAGTATACATGCAGATAAAGGTCAAAATTTTTATTCAGCGTCGCACAATGTTTTAAGCTACACTGTAAACCCACCACAGCTGTCTTCCACATATAAAAACATTTAATGTATAACAGATGGTTGAGTTCATGCCATTAGTAAAAAAAAAAAACCCCACTAAAATACAGCTATTTGCTTGCAGTTCTTTGCTGGTAGAAGATGATAAAATATATATTGGAGAGAAGCTGCCTGTTTGCCTGTGCACACACTTATGACTCTCTGAGGGATTGCAGAACTTGAATTAGCAACCTTGTGTTGTCTTAGTGGTTGTGTTGCTTATCCTCTGCACCGTAGTGCATCTACAATAACAGGTAGCACATATACACAGGGTCACCTTGGGGGTATAATTGGTGGAAGGGAAGAGAGAGAAAGAAGTAGAGAGGAAACAGGCAAGGATAAGAGGGGGGTGGAGAGTAACATACCGGTGGGAGGTGGTTGCAGGATTAGTGGTTGTGTGTCGGGGTGTAGAAAGATGATGAGTGGGAGAAACCGAGTGGAGGTACAGGTGGAGAAGCCTGGAGGGAATGGGGGGGGAATAGAAACAACGGTGAAGATCTTCTGTAATCATCATTTTTCCTCCATACCACCGTCATCCATCTTGAGTCCTTAAAGCAGCCAGGAGTCATATGTGTGTGCATGTGTGTCTATATTTGTGTGTGCTTCTGGGTGGCTGTATGTGTGTGTGTATGTATGTGAGTATCTCCATTGTGGTGTGATGATAACTACAGGGTATAATGAATAAGTGACCAGAATAAGAATCTGCTCTGATTGGATGAAATTAGGCTTTTACACGATTAGACCCTTAAAAATTATAAATGTCCGCTCTTTCTCTCTCTCTCTCTCTCTCTCTCTCTCTCTCTCTCTCTTTCTCTATCCATATCTCCAAGACTCTCTGTCCCTCTTTAAGTAAAAAATAGGTCTTGTTGATCTTAGCATGCAAATAATTTGACCTTTGAGAGTCACCATAAAAAAGTACACACAAGAGCAGTCACAAGAGCTTTAGTACACACACACACTTAGTTAGATCATAGCTGTGCATGTGTGTTCAACAGATAGCTCCTTAAATGTGTTGTTGACATCCATTAGACTAAAGGCAAAGACGCATTCTAGCAAATAATGATCTAGCCATTGGCCCCGCCATTCAAACACACAATCAAACACACAGTCTCACACACACACACAAACAAGTACACGACAGCTCAACTCAGAGAAACGCATGAAATTACACACTCTAACAGAGGCTCATTGGTGTCCTCACTCATGAAGACCCTAATCGATACCTTCACATCCCATTGCACTCCTATTTCACCTGGAGAAAGACCCTTTGATTACACAAGCCGATAGTGACCGCTGCTCACACATGAGCACACGCTCACTTTGATGCCCTCCTTATTAGTGAAAGCATTTGCGAAGCACAGCACGGGCGATACGTGATGTCTCACCGCTCATCTCTCTATCGGGGAGGAGCCAGCATGTCATCAGCATGTGGTGCACAAATGATGAATGAGCCAACATAATAGATACTGTAAAGCCTCGATGTGAATTGAATTAGGTTTGTGTATTTAGATTTTGTGAAAAGAGAGAGAGAGATAGAGTGAGAAAAGAACCATTTGCCTACAACGTTACATCATTGCCCAAGGGAGAGCAGCAGCAGCAGAGCCTGCAGATTCCTGGAGCTTCATGAAATGAAGCCATTTAGAGGGGGAGATGGGAGGGAAGATGGGCTGCAGGGGGGGTGGGAGGAGATGGATGGGTGGATGGAAGGATTAGAGGAATAGCTCGTCAGGCATTCAGAACACGCATTCTCTCGTACGCAGCTCCCACAAGGTGCCCTTCACACATGCACTCATACGAACATGTATGTCCGAACATATTTCAACACCCGTGCTTATACACACACTTGGGATATATGACCCAAAAAAAAAAAAATCCAGAAAAGCTGCCCCATTTCTCATATTCCCCTGTCTGCAAACTGTGGCTTTCATCCATCACACCATTTACTTTATCTTACACAGGATACAAGAAATGCCGCAAAAAGACATGTCAGACTACACAGATGAAAAGTATAATGCTTCTCCGCAAATCCTATTCAAAAAAATTGCGTGACCCAGCAGGAGAGCAGAGAGGGGAGTCTAGAGATGAGATACAGTACAGTACATCAGAGTTATGCCTCCCTTCTCCTCCACTTCCCCCTCTGAGCTGCCCAGCAGTGTGTTTTCAGAGTTTAATCCAGCCACTGGGAGCACTCTCACCCAGGATGTGTTTTTTTAAACTATAAGCCTTGAAACATTCAATAAAACAACAGAAGAAGTAATGGACTTTATTCACTTCAAAACGGTTTGTATTGATGCATCATCTCTCTCTTCCTCTCTGTGTCTGCCCCTCTCTAATATTTTTCAGATAACAGTTTTCCGGATGGGGTCGGAGGGTCATCAGGACATTGACCTTGCCATCCTCACTGCATTACTCAAAGGTGGGTGTGTGCACTTATGTATGTGTGCTGGGGCATGAATGTGAAGTAAGTGGCCTCCATTTCACTGTTGCCCTCCAGGGATGTTGTTATTCTGAAGTTTATAAAACATAAAAGGTGGATGACATTGTTTGAAATATCATTCCTCTAGCTGTCCCGGTTTTGGTTTATGTTCTCAGCACACAGATGCGTCCTTATTTGCAGTTCACAGCTCAGAAATAAAAAATAGACATCTGTGCTTATTTTCTTCTTTAAAGCTCCATTAAGCAATTTTTGATCACCGTGGGGCAGGGACACTGCAAAGCAAACATGCAGCATTTTGTCTTGGTATTAGATTAACTTGTCATACAGTTGCTTTCTTACAGTTAAAGCGCCATCACTGCTTTGTCTATGTAATTCAGTATTCCCTTGTTTTGTATTTATGTTGTTTTTCTTCATTTTTTTAATGGATTAAAAAGATACAGAGTGTGCTGTTAGTAAGCTTTGGAGCTGTTACTTTGGACAGAGTCAGGTTGGCTGTTTCTGTCTGTTACCTGTTTTAATGCAAAGATGAGCAAACCAGCTTTCTGATCTAATTACACATTTATTGTACGACAACATTCTAATCTTACCCTTTGTGAGATGCTTGTAAGTGTATTTTACAAAAAGATTAGCTGTTTCTTCTAAATGTGATGAAATTGTGACTATTGTGACCAACCGGTTGTAATAGTTGATTCAGACAAGGCACTATTGAGCTTAGGTTTCCTACTCTTTATGCTGATAAATCCCTGATATGACAACACCTGCAGAATAATTAATGAGCATGTGCACAACTGCTCATTAACTGTTTGGCCAAAGACAAATAATTATGAACCCACACCTACAGTCGATGAATTATGGAAAGTATTGTGTCTTTTAATTCCTGTTTTTGAGTATATTTATCAGATGGATGTGGCCAGTGTCCATCAGAGCTTGGTGATTCATCCAATTTTATTGTCAATTATGGCCTCCAATGAACATTAAAACAAGATAGTCAAGATAAGACCGTCGCTGTGCAGAGTGCCATTTTACGATGATGCTCCTGTTTGTCTTGTGCTCAAAATGTAGCACAACCTTTTTTTTTCCCTTTACAGTCATTTGCTTTCACCCTTCTCTAAAAGCACAAATTCACTGTCGCTTGTTTGGTTCAGCACACTGCAGTCAGTCCAGCCATGCTAAACTGTCATGACCCCTATTTTGACCAAAATATCGTGATTGTGATTTTTATCATAACTGAGCAGCTCCTGCATCAATACAAGTAATGTTGCACAGTCACAGCAGTCGTTGTGATTTAGAGGCTCGTACCCGTCTCGATTTTCCCCTCAACATATCACATTGCAAACACGTGGAATAATCAATCACTGTGGTAACAGCAGCACAGACCTAAGGCCTGAAGCAATGAGGTTCACATACAGTTAGCAGAAACTGCAATTCTTACGCTGTAATAAATCGGTAGGCTATTATAAATAAGGGCAAATACTTGGACCAAACTGAGTTACTGAATTGAAAATTTGTCTAGTGCCGACAGTAATTCAACCCAACCGCCATTGTTCCTCCTCTATCCTATTTCACACTTCAGTGTTCCACACACAGTTACTCACATACACACACACACACTATCAAACCTTCACACACACACACACACACACACACACACACAAGGGATTTATGGATCCATACCTTCGATTGGATGTTCAGTAGCTTACATTGATCCTGTTTGCTTTTGCCTCTTCCAGGGAAAGGACGCTAACCAGACCCACTGGAGTTTGCACACAAGCTCTCTCTCTCTCTAGCACACACCTATGCATGGGAACAAAGAAATTTGCACATGTATAAAGAGGAAGTGAGTCCCGTGGGACTGCTCAGCCATTTAGAAAATATGATTGACTAGCTCGGGAATTGTTCCTTAGAGGAATATTTCATCCCACAGCGAGATGGAGACTAAACTAGTGAGTCTGGAGAGGGAGAGCATGAAAGAGAAATGTATTTTACATAATTTATGTGCAGCAGTCAAGATGAATGATTTGTTTGGCCCATGCATCGCTCCCTGATCTTTGCTTCATGTCATACTGTTGCTCTCTTGCCCTATTGCTTTCCTTATGTACACATGTCTCAATCATGTATTCTGTCAACTCCATCTGTTCATCTTTCATTCCTGGTTTCCTTTTTGCATTTCTCCATTCATGTGATTTCACACTGTGATAGGAACAGCATGTTGATGAATAAGCGAAGCAAGGAATTGAAATCAGAGAAAAGAGAGAGACAAAACGGGAGAAATGAAATGAAAAGTAAGAGATCAGAGGTGAAAAGATGAGCGAGGAACACTGAGAAAACGGTTCTAAAAATGCTTCATGGTAAACAGCATAAGGGTTATTTTACATTCAGGCCTCATTCTGAAGATGAGTGAATGAGACGCAGTAATACTTTTAGTGTAAAATGAAATCAGTCACATCCTGCCTGAGAGCTTTCTAAAACACTGGATTAGACTCCTTCACTGAGGAACTAAGCTACTGCCTGAAGCTCAACAAGGCACAGCACAGTCAGGAATACAAGGAGAGGGGAAAACAGAGCGAGAGCAAGGGGAAAGAAGAATAAAAGGATTGAGCATGTGAGCCTGTGTGGGATAAATAGAAAGAGCTTTTTTACAGAAGTGGGAACAGACAAAGCAGAAAGGAAACTGCAGCTGAAGACACATGGTGTAACAGAGGGGAGTTTGGAATAATTGATGGTCTGCTGTCTGAGGTAGTCAATATCCTAAAGATCGGGTCCATGAAGTCAGCTGGCCGCAGTTCAACCTTCATGCAGGCAGGCAGAGTGAAGCCACAGGCCTTCTGATAAAGCAAGGCTCCCCTGCCTTTTAATATACACATATCTCCGCTGAAGCTCCTATTAGTAGGCTCTGCACCTTATTAGCAGGGCTCTGTCTGAACCATAAGCTCTAGTAAGGCTGTGCCGGCCTTTAAGACGACGAGAGCTCTGTGTAAAGTGATGAGCCTGGTGTGCTTATTAAAAATTACACAGTCTTGTCTCCTCGTGAAGGATTATTATGCTTTATATTGCAGAGATATGTTTAAAGGCTGAGAGGAATTGTTGTTCTATCTTCCTTATTATGGGTAACTCCTCCCAGAGCTCAGGTAAATTATTCATGCGAACACCAGACTGGGATTTTGTGTTGGCTCTCAGTAGTCAGCGGTGTTTAAAATGTTTCACTACAATGATAAAAAGCTACATTTGCTTTTTTTGTGGTTTGTAAGGAGCATTTTTACGGTGAAGGAGTTTTACATTGGATTATACAGTTCTGAGTAGAGAGGTTGGATTTTATTTTTTACAGCTCCTGTCTGTTAAATGGTGCATCTGAGAATTTTTTCCACTTTAATGAAGTGTTTAAGATGTATTCACTCACCTCCGATAATATCTCTCGACTGTTCCACCCCTCTTTAAGACATATTTGCAGTAGAGAGTCTTACTGTGCTCATGTGGGCCTCATTTCACAAGTCTCTTAGGCTAAGATGATCTAGAAATTCATCATGATCATCCTCTTACATTCTCGTACATATTCTTACAGGAAAAACTCCAAACAAACCAACCATTCCTGCATTGTGAACAACTTGGCAGATTAACATCCCCAGGTGTCCTTTGCCAAACAGCAGTGGCATGCAGCGACGCTAAACAAGGGACCTTTCATAACAAAGCCATCCAGTTCTTGTATTTTATCTTCCTTTGTCAGGGTGCCCTTGAATTGTGTAAACAAGATGTTTTTCCTTTCCTCTGCTTTGTCCAATATCATATTAAGCAAATCCGATTCGTCCAGAATGTTGCTTCTTTCATTTTTTTGTTTTTAAGTTTAATTTGTTTTTCTTCCTTTGTCTCATGTGTGTGTATTTACTGTAGTTCTTTTTCTCTTCTGCTGATTACATTACGACCATGTTCATGTTAGTGGGGGACCGCAGCACTGTAAAAGATGTTCATGGACAAAGCAAATCAAAGAAAACAAAGTTGAATTCTGCATGCTATAAGGGGGTGAGGTGGAGCGTTAAATTAAGTGAGACATCAAAGATCAAGCTGTCATTCTTTGAAGAGATGCCATCTTCTTCCCTGCAGACGCACAGAAAAAGACAGGAAAAGTACAGACACATTGTAAAGAAAAGCAAAGACACACCAAGCCAGAAAGTTAAATTAAGCCCCTGCAGCCCAGAAAAGAAGTCTTCAACCTTCAGTGAAGGAAACTATCTGTCATTAGTCGGCAGAAATGCCTCCACGACTTTACAAATTTGGTCCCTTGCTGATATCCACGCCATTAGACTACAGAAAACGGGGACACATCGTTCTCCAAGACGGCTGTCACTTTGTTAACCATCTAACTTCTTTCCTTCATTTAAAGGTGTTATTACTTTTTCATCACTTTGTCGAGTCCCAAGGTAGTTACTGGATGTATTGAGAGTTTTTTGTTCATTTTATTTTCTCTCTCGGGAGTTCACAAATCATATCACAATCAACCGGGTTAAAATTAAAATAAAGTATTAAATCTTGAAACTGTAGTGATTCTGTCTGCTATAAATACAGCAATGACAACAGAGATGAATAATGTGAAATACTGTAATACAGCACAGCATGTTTTCTTTTCTCCATCTTATTTTTTTTCTCAGTTAAGACTTTATCCATACCTCTAAAGTATATACAACAAAAGACAGTAGGGTAAATGAGAGTAAGGGGACAAGAAGAGAAAACTTAAAAAACAAAGATTTACCAACTAAACAAATAATGAAAAATATAGTAGTATATTTTGCTCATTAGTCTTAAAAAAAGCCCTTGTTTTCCAGAAATGTGACATCGTCTGTGTACTCGCTTGTGTCCTGTCTCAGGTGCCAACGCTTCAGCTCCTGACCAGCTGAGTTTGGCTCTGGCGTGGAACAGAGTGGACATCGCCCGCAGTCAGATCTTCATCTACGGACAGCAGTGGCCTGTAAGAACTGTGAACAGTACAAACAACAATACACAAACTGCAGAAATGAATATTGATTGTATTTACAAGGCTTATTTCTTCTTTATGCATTCTTCTTGGTGTTGATACGGCATTTTGCACTGCCTGAAAAGGTCTATTCCCAAATGATTTCTTAGTCTTTTATCATAATGGAAATTTTTTTACAGTTCTCAACTGCTGTTATTATTATTAATAACAACTGCATACAAGAAGTACAACTAATGGCCATGTTTATACGACCCTTTTATCCTTGCCTTGCATGATTTTTTTGGTGCTCATTAACTCAAACTCTAATGTCAGCGAACTTCCACCATCAGGGGCAATTTTTAATTTAGTGTCTTTTTTTTAAAAAGACTTTTCACTGTGAGGACAGGAGGAGGCTGGGATTGAACTATCAACCTTTGATTAGTTGACAACCTGCTGTCCCTCCTGAGTCAAATTCATAATGTTTAACATCAAGATGAAATATTTCTGTACAAATGATCAGAAAGAGAATGATGATGACAAAAGACAAAAGGATATTTCCAACTTAAAAAGGCATTTTGGGTGAAAAAGGTGAAGCATGACCAGTGATAGTTGAAAGATTCAGCAACTGACTAGCGGCTGTGGTAATTACCATTCATAGCATTTTTTAAACTGCATAATTTTAGATGTAACAGGTAAAAAACACATGATAAAACATGAGAAACAAATATGAGTATACAAATAGATATTAAACATATAACATGTAACAATGTTTACTTGAAAATGTCTGAAAAAAAAGTCCAAAAGCGACCATTTTTTTGTGACTTTCTATTTTTTTGTGAATTTTTACTTGCAGTGATAGCTAATGAAAATCACTGATCCGATGAAAAAGACAATGTCACAAATCTACATCTTTTTGTTTTCATTGTTTTGTTTTAGAGGTCTGTAGCAGCAGATATACTGTGTATTTAACTGTGACTCCACTTAGATGTTAGATGAAATCCTATAATTATGTAACTGCACATAAAAAAAAAGAAAGTGCTTGATAATTATTTATTTCCCTGCAATACTTTATGGCGGTAGTATGTGCTGTGTTGTTTATAGTAAAGTCACTGTAAGTATTTCCCATGTGCCTCAGGTTGGTTCTCTGGAGCAGGCGATGCTTGATGCTTTGGTCCTTGACAGAGTGGACTTTGTCAAGCTGCTGATTGAGAACGGAGTCAGCATGCACCGTTTCCTCACGCTTTCCAGACTGGAGGAGCTTTACAACACGGTAATAAGAAATGCACGCAAATGATACAAGTTGTATTTTTCTTTTTGCAACACAGTGAGAGAGAGAGACAGCCTACTGCTGGTGGTGATCAGTGAAGCAGCCTGTGTCAGTTTTGTCTGAACTTAAGAGTTGATGCTGATATTATCCTTATGTGATTTGTTTTTTTAACAGAGACACGGACCCTCCAACACGCTGTACCACCTCGTCAGAGATGTCAAAAAGGTATGTGTATCCCTGCCGTCCCTTTAGCTCTGCGGCTGTGTATGGGAATGTTGGCTTGAATGTGTGTACTAAAGAAGACATTTGACTAAATAGTGTTTCAGTTGCTTTTTTTTTTTTTTTTTTTTTTTTTTTGCAGTTTGTGTTGTTAACTCTGTTTGTATTAACTCATGTGTGTGTGTGTACATTTTGGTAGCCCTAGTTGCTGTTAACTGCAAATAGAGGCCGGTTTTTCTTTTTCAGCTGGAGTTGCAGGCTGTAGTGGCTGCGTAGTGCAATGCACGACTCACATCCCTCTCATTACATTTCTGCCCTTGACTGTGTTTTTTTTCTCTCAGGCACACACTACATGGTAAACAAACACCACATGTATTAAACATTGCTTTATCCACAGAACTTGAGTTTGAGTTTTCACTGGGGCCACAGTGGAGCCCCTGTGAGGCTCTGAAGGAGGACCTCAGTAGACGCCCTAAATTTAATAATTTCTTTTTTATTTGGATTATTAACAACACTGTTAACTGTGTTCTTTTTGTTATGCTATATCAACCAGTTCTTTGAATAGTGGAATTGTATATTCCCTTACACAAAATGAACCCTATTTTACATCAGGATTGTGTCATTTTCATGTTTAGAATGATGAAATGTTGCAGTCGTCTCTCTAAGCAAAAACTGTCACACTATATGGTGTTCAATGTTTTGCTGCATATCTCCTGTAACACCTTAATGATATATAATGAAAGAAAACAACCTGGAACTTTATAGTCAGTGCATTCCTGTATACCAATTAGAAATGATTCCACTGTTGAGAGATGATGAAGAGGTCAGCAATACCAACATCAGCATTTAGAGGTGTGCATTAATTAAAGTGTTGCTGGTAACAATAAAGTTGTTTGCTCCTCTTGTTGCTAAAGAGGCTCAATATTGTAATCACTCCTCCTTAACCTCCTCTTTAAAAACAATTTTGATATCAAGCTGGTGCAGAGAGAATATGCAGTTTATCTTCCACAACACTTCATCACACCACTGCACACATGCAAAACACACGCTGTAGTGCATGGCATCACATTCCCATCTTATTTCTGTAGAGCTGTAAGTCTTTTACATAGAGTAGCTGAGTGTTTGTGTGTCATCGGTTTAGTCGACATGTCACCACAGCTTCTTTTTCCTCATTCTTCTCTGCTGATTGTTTGGTCACACTGTTAGCCATTCGCAGGTCTTATTTTGACTCATGTTGTGCAGGTGTTGTGTGAACAGCTGTAGGTGAAGATTGCTATCAGGTCAGCTCATCAGATTGTGTGAAGACTGTCATAAAACAGAGTATCACAGAGATGTTCTTGTGTTGTTTTTTTGTACTAAGTAAATCACAGTACAGTTATTTTGAGGTCTTTAGTGATAAATCTGGTGCCTTGAGTCTCAGATATCAGGAAAAGTTAGAAAAATCCAAATGTGTGGCACTAGTGATGTCAGTGTAGGTGGGGACGGGACCCGGCACCTATTCAGTAAGCGTGTATAGTGTAAGTTGTCATTCAAAAACACCTTCTTGCTTCTCAGAAAAGCTTTTCGACAAAAGTGCCTTTCAGTGCCAAGATTAACTGATAACAACAGTCAATGCACAACTCTCTCAGTGGGAAGGTTCATGAAGTGTAGCAGTACTCCTCTACGCTTAAAGTAGCAACACTTTTACCTGTAGAAGAAGCAATATTTTCCAAAACATATGTTGTTATACTTTTGCTAAAAAAGGTTATGGAAACAGGTAGCAATATCTCACAGGTAGCAGTCCCTTCAGTAAAGGTAGCACCACTTCCCACCTCTCGCTAGAGAGGAAATATAGTAATAGCTCAGTCTTCTTTGCTGTTATTTCTGGTGATACAGGTGTCAGTGTTTTTTCCCAAGAGCCAGACACAAAACAAACATTATTAGGGAGAACTTAGGGTTATGATACAACCCCTGTTGTCTGTTATCATGAATAAGTGTCTCACCAAACTACCCTCTTTTCATGGAATCGAAGGAAGAGATGAGCTTGTTTTGAATGCCAACTGACTCTGTGTCAGCCTGAAATAAGAGGAAGGATCCCACGTGCTGCTCATAGCCGTCACTTGTGTCAGTCAGTTAGGGCTGGCATAATGTTATTTAAGCTTCTAATTAGGTGCCATCAGATAAATGGGATTATGTCTATAACCTTAAGTTGAGCTTCAACACTATGGGGAGTACAATAAGGGCTCGGCTTGCTTCTAACTGGTGCATCTGGACTTTTATTATAAGCATGAGGTGGTGATGTATAAAAAGACAAGCAGTATCTGTGGCATCTTTGCTTTTAAGTGTACTATCAGTTGGCCTTCAGGGTTCTGACAGGCTTTATAATGAATTAAACTGAATCTTTGGACATAAAGACAGACTTGGACTGAGTAAGAAAGAAAGGATTTGGGATCTCATATTTGAGTGCAGAGGCAGTTGAGATGTAATGAATAGGGGGGAGTTGGGAAATGTAAGGTAATTGATGTAGGTCAAAGGAACAGTGGGGGTCAGGCTAATGACTGCAGGATCTGAGGTGATGTTGAGGGCACGATGAGGAGCAGCGAGTGTTAACACAGTTATAGCCACAGCAAGAACTTCAGTATCAATAATAATTTTTCTCCTCCACCATTAGTAACTGTCTGTCTGTTTCTCCATGCTGTTGCCCCTCTCTTCCAGGCTAATGAGACATTACCACTCACTCTTTTTCTCTTCCTTTCTCCAAGACTGAATTGAACCTCACTGAGAAGATCTCATTATTTCCCTAAATGCAAATTATGAAAATGCATTACATTTTTTACATCCTCTAAAATTGCCCTCAAACATAACATTTTCTGTGAATTATACAGCACCTGAGTTTTCATTCTCTTGTCATTACCTGTTCATCATAAGCCAAAAAAGTTACAGCTTGGGTTTTTGCAGCATATCTAAAATCTCACACTGACAATTTCTCTGTTCAACCAGTAATAAATTGGGAGGAACAACTCTACATTTCTAGATTCAAACCAAGATCCACACTAAATGACATGTACAAAAACTAAACAGTCTGGTCAAGATAACATTTTTTAAAAAAGGCTGGAAGAGAGAGATCTTGCCTGAGAGTTTCTGTGTATCTCATTTCCCCTGCACTTGCTTATCGTGCCGTTTACTCACTGACACTGTGTGTTTTTTCCAAGCGAGAATATCCAGGGTTCAGTTGGATCTACTTCAAGGTGAATCCGATAATCACGTTTCCTTTCATAGCCAAAAACAGTTTGATATGGATTTTGTGAAGTGAGTGTGTGTGTGTGTGTGACTGTGTGATTTGTTTTGTACTTTTGTTTACCCTCCTTATTAACTAGTTGGAGTGGGCTGTTACCTGTTAACACTGTCTGGTTTTTCAGGGAAACCTGCCCCCTGACTACCGCATCAGCCTCATCGACATCGGGCTAGTCATTGAATACCTCATGGGCGGAGCATATCGGTGTAACTACACCAGGAAGAGATTCAGAACTCTGTACCACAACCTATTTGGACCCAAGAGGGTGAGTGAATGTTTGCCACCTGCATTAATATGACATGAATTACTTGAAACACTAATGTCTGGGAATTGTAAATGTCATCAATCAAAGGACCAATATCAGTGAAATTATTCTCCTGATCAAATTAGCCCAGGACAAGATGAATAATATGAGCAAATTATTATTTATGATAGAATGTTAATCAGGAATTGTTTACTCAAGAGCAAACTTCACCTGCTGATGCAAGTAGTAAATTAGCATTTATGTACATATAAATGTTGTTTGTCGTGACATGATTGCCTGAGCAGGAAATACACGAGTCATAGCAGGTATGAAGCTCAGTGTTTGGAGCAATAATGATAGAAATTAGTAAACTGCACACTGAATTATTCTGATATTTATTTGCTCCATTCCAAAGTCTTTATAAATATCAGCCATTTGTTGGACACAGAAGAAGATATTCTCAAAATCAGGTTTGAAATGTTTCCCTTCAAGGTGTAACTTCTAGCAAATGTAGCAAAAGAATGGACAGTGAATCTACAAATAAAAGCCCAAAACAACATCCAAATATTTCACTTAATCTATGCAAGTCATGATCTCTCTTTCATCAGCGGAGGTGAAACATAAGAGTTGTTCATCTGTTATTCTTCATTTCCACAAAAAGTACAAAGGCAACACAGGCTACTCCTGGCACAGAGCAACAAATCATCTTTAGGAGTGGCTCTTCATCATGGGGCATCATAAACTCAATGATATACACTTCCACCCAACCACTACAGAAACGCATCTCGCTGATTAGTACACCTTCAATCAAAGTGGAGGAACTGATAATGAAAACATGTGCTGAAGTGTTTGGTGCTGGTGTGTTTACGTCAAACATACTGCACATTAAGTGGTAGGGCTGTATATCTATGGAAATCTAGCAGTTTTATTCAGCTGATTTTTGGGGTCACAGTTCAATTAAAAATCGATTTTTTTTTCATACAAAAAGGATTCCTGATTCCTGATTGCTCCAGCATGCTGACCATTTAATGGAGTCCTTAGTTCACTGAACAACAATATGAAGTATGATTTACTACTTAGAAAGATGATTTGCGGTCTTTAATTTTAAAGTGTAAACAAATATAATTGATGAATTTATTAATTTGAAGTTTCCTTTAGTCACCTGCCTCTGTGAGTAGTGTCAAATGATGGAGATTGCTCTGCTAGAGAACAGCCTCTCTGCTGCACCGTCAGCTCCAAGAAAAGCCTCTGCTGTCCAAGACACACAGCAAGAATTTTTAAAGTCAAACAGACTGAGCACATAGTTATTTTCTTCACCAAAGTTGGTGTAAGTTTTTAAATGCCGCAGTGTGTTTTTGGTCAGCTGGTCTTATTTGTCACTGCCGCTTGCTGCTCTGCTCCATTAATGTTAACACTGGAGCAGAACAGCATAAAAAGTTTACAATGTGCTCTGTGTTTAACCTGCAGGGGTAATTATCCAGTCATTAAATAAAAAAAAATGTGTGCAACAGCTGCCTCTTTTTTTAAGATAAAGACTCTGGGACAGACTGTCCTCACAATCCAAATCGGCTTTTTTTGTTCCACAACATGACGTGTTAACTTAAATTTAGAAAATCGATTTTTGACATTTGTGAAATGATTCTGAATAGTAGAATCTCTATTCTAATGTGAATCGATTTTCTCAGCCGCCACTACAAAATGGTATTTGTCCATTTTCTGTTGTTCTAATTCTCTCATTCTGACTCAGTACCTCACACACCCCCACAGGTGTGATGAAAATAGAAGCACACACAGCTGTGTCTGGAACACCACATTTCTGCTTGATTGTGCACCTTTGTGTTTGTATGTTTGAGTGTATGTGTTTGTGTGTGTGTATGTGTGTCTTCGTGTGCCTGTTTATCTCATTGGAGGCAACAAAGCAGCTGAAAGACTCAGATAAAGCGAAAGCAAAGACCAAGCAAAGAGGCAAAATGAGAGAATGAGAGAGAGAGAGAGAAAGGGAGTCAGTTCCAATATAACTGTGATTTCATGATGAAATAAATGTGCGATCACATTTTCACATGCACGCACGCTCACAAGCACATGTTAACTAAGAACAAAGCCTCGAAATAGATGCAGATATCAAAATCCCCACAGGAGACCGAGGCTATTTTTACCAACTCAGATGATGGCTCATGAATGCATAATTCATACATGCCCTGCTTTAATACAGATACACACTACTGTACCAAATGCACAAATGCATTCCGCTTAAGTACATGCAAACATGCAACCACAAGATTTTTTACTCCATGTATTCTATTCTGTCAATCACACCAGCACAAAATGCCAATGCTTGTTAAACTTAAAGTGGGTGACTTTTATCTCTAGTCTCATGCAAGCGAGTCTGTCTGTCTGTCAGTCTGTGCTGTGTTGTGCTTATAGAGTACATTACTCTATAAAATACATCCGACGAGGTCTTGTTCTGCTTGTTTATGTTCTTGTTGCTTTTCTAGCCCAAAGCCCTGAAACTGCTGGGGATGGAGGTGAGTGCTGATCTCATCAAGGTTGTTATTCAGTCGTTCCTTCACTGTTCCTCTCTCTTGTGTCAAGCTCCTCTTCCTCATAATGTGTTGAGTGTATAGTCAGTCCACAAAATATTTTCATTAAAAACGTTTGAGCCTCGCAGTCTTTAAAAGGAAAACCTTGAGG
>JAUZTA010000027.1:23623894-23644354 GCA_034780835.1 Ctenochaetus striatus
CTCAGTGTCGGATACAAGTATTAATAAATTTCACACCACCTTGTTCAAAAGTTTTTTTTTATTTACAGATTTATAAAATGGAAAAAAACATGAATATATGGCTATTTGATGGCACCAGACAGTATAAATGGACATAACTGTTATGATACATGTCAGCACAGCACAGTTACATTGAAAAAAACAGGTAATGACTGACCTGACAGGATTACATAATACATGTGTTGTGTACTCACATGTATCCATGGTGTACACACCATGAGGTATCCACACCGTAAAGCTTTTATCACAGCATGTGACTACAGTTTTTTCAGAGGTATTTATATTTGACGTGCATGGCTGTCCATTCCTTTGTGTGTTCGCCTGTTGAAATCTGTCTCCCTGCCAGTGTGTGTTCTCCCTTTGTTTGTTCCTGTTCAAGTCTTTGCCTCAATGTCTTTCTCTCTTTTTATAATCCAATTTATCATCCAACTATTATCTCAGCCTGACCTTTGAATACAATATGTTAAATTTGCTGTCAGTTACTTAAGATGCTTCAGATTGTTGAAGATATAAATTTAGTGTTCTGTAATCTTTTCTATATATCTGTGAAATCTCACACTATCACTTGAATAAATGGATATTCACATCTGAAGCATTCATGCCATTGTGTAATCGCATCTTTTATGTCCAAGAATCTTTCTTATAGCAAGCAGCAATTCTACAACCACTAAAAGCCCTTCCTCAAATCTCTGTAATTGATCAGGTGTCAGTGGTCTCCAATTTGAAAAATGTGAAATTATTGAAGATCAATACTGCCCTGTTGACATGCCATTTAGACATTCACTGGCAGTCTCAGTCTCCCCAGAGACACAACCTGGATACACTGTGCACTAAAGAAATAACCACCTCTGGTGAAGTTATTTCTTTATTCAAAATGAATGGAAAAATATGAAAAGAGAGACAAAAGTAAAATCCTTTTAAAAAGATTTTATCGAAAGGTTTATGAGATCAAGCCTGTGTTGTATATTATGTGTGTAGTGCTTTGTCCTTCCACCTGTGTCCTTCAAAGTCTGAATTTGCCTCTGCATTCAACTAACTTTCAACCCAGGGTGAGCAATTTAAAAAGTATATATATATATATATATATATATGTATATATTCTATGAAAATCTTTTCTGGGTAATAGGATTTCTCTAGACATGTGCACAATGTGGCCCAATACAGGGGCGGTCCTTCAGAAATAGGTATCTGTATGATTCAGATTCTTGGGCTTTTGGTTGTTATTTCCCTTTAGAACTTGATCTTTGGCTGATTGCATCATAAATAGCTCAGAATCAACCTAAAAAACTCTCCTGTTGTACTTGATTTATTAAAATAAATGTAATCTCATAAGAGGTCATCCAGACGTATGTCTATCTACATAGCTGTCTCTCTTTCCACCCCACTTGCTTGCTATGGATCCCAACCAGGATGACATGCCCATCCGCAGAGGCCGCCAGAAGACGACACGTAAAAGAGAGGAAGAGGTGGACATCGATCTGGATGACCCCGAAATCAACCACTTCCCCTTTCCCTTCCACGAGCTCATGGTGTGGGCCGTGCTTATGAAACGTCAGAAGATGGCACTGTTCTTCTGGCAGCATGGCGAGGAGGCCATGGCCAAGGCTTTGGTAGCGTGTAAGCTTTGTAAGGCCATGGCACACGAAGCCTCCGAGAACGACATGGTAGATGACATCTCCCAGGAACTAAACCACAACTCCAGGTGGGTAAACAAATATGGACACATGCACACACGCGCTTGGTTTTAACAATAATATATCAATTAACTGGAGTCCTGGAGTCTTGAGTAAGACCCATCTTAATGAAATTTTTTCTGCAGTAAATGATTAATGCAAAACTGAGTAGCAAGTCTAGACACGAGTCAATGCTACCTCCACACTGCAGCACATCTGGGCAAAAACACACACAAACACACTAACATGCCTTTTTCCATGCAAACTGACCTGTTTCCGACTGTTCCAGGCTCTCATGGGATGTAAGTGACATAGATACGGAAATCTAATAACATGCATCATCCTTAGTTAAGGATATGCATTTGAGATGAAGGTAATCACCCAGAGATAAAAATGCTGGCTATGGAAATGATTGTTAATTAGGGGGAAAGTTTTCAGACACAAAAAAAAATTCAACACAGCTACAGCAACACCAAGTCCCCACACACACACACACTCACACTCACACACTGTTTCAAAACACAGCCTTAGAGCTGGCATACTATGAATGTTCTTTCCATAGAGACTTTGGCTGGCTTCCTTCGAGGAGCTCATTTAACCACATACATTTTTATATCTTTGTGTAATCTTTACATAATCTGTGTTTGGGAATGCATTTTCGTGGCTGTGTGTTTGTGTGTGGTTAAACTCAAGGGATATTTATGTAAACCTGTACTATTTATAATGTGTGGAAGTATGTACAGCTATGCCTACATTCTGTAAGGGAGGTCTTCTTACTTGGTGAGGAACTTGCAGACAAGATGTGTGAATACTGCTGAAATATTCCCCTTTTATATTTCATGATATAGAACTCACAAAAAGCCCTTCATAGGAAACAGAACTTGTTCATACAACATTGTTGAACACTTTAATGTGCTGTGCATCTGTCATTGTGCTATAAATCCTCCAATCTCCAGCAGTGCTGATGTCTTGTTATGCGCATTAAGCTATGCAGAACAGATTGCTTTTGAGTGTAGTGTGCAATATTGTGCTGTAATTTGTGAGTGTATGTGTGTTTGTGCAAAAGAAAGTCCTTTCAGAGGCTAAAATTAGAGTGAAACTTGATCTTAGAGAATTGATTTATGTTTTTATTGGAAGGGGACATATTAAAATGCTGGTGAAAGAGGTGGTGCTTTACGTTTGTTTGCGGTTTTGAATATTTGATAGATTTATGCTCTGCACGAGTGTGTGTTGGTCATATTACATTGCATTATTTAGGTAATGTTTTCATATTCTGGCCTCATTTCTCATAGAAATGTTTCGTATTAGCTCATAACTTTAATCATAACTTTAAAATCTGCACACCCAATTTCTTGTTCAGCTTGCAGTGTACATACATCATACGCTTCAACAACAAGCTTCCCAAAGCTTTTCGCTTTGTAAAAGATACGGTCAAAATTACAAGTGCAAATTTGGACCCTCTTTGATGTACAAGTGTGTGCTTCTGCTAAAGATGTTAGATGTGCTTGTCATGGCCATGCCTGAGTGCTGTGTTTACGTTTTAAGTTGTATGTTGGTGTGGGAACATAAGTGTCTGTATGCAAATTTAATCCTCCTCAGAATTAGGCCAGATGGTCAGTGATTCTTTGATCATTTTTTTCCAGTTTTTACATGTGTGGACAAAGTGTTTTACTGTCTCTGTTCATGTCTGTGTGTGCCTGTATATGTCCTGCATGTAATTTCCCAGAGAATTTGGCCAGCTGGCAGTGGAACTCCTCGACCAGTCCTATAAACAGGATGAGCAGATGGCCATGAAGCTGCTCACGTACGAGCTGAAGAACTGGAGCAACGCCACCTGCCTGCAGCTGGCGGTAGCAGCCAAGCACAGAGATTTCATCGCTCACACCTGCAGTCAGATGCTGCTGACTGACATGTGGATGGGACGCCTGCGTATGCGCAAGAACTCAGGCCTGAAGGTAATGAAAGTGGGCCAGATGTTTGGTTTAACTTGTGGCTGAACAAAAGTAAATGGTTAATGGACTGCATTTTTATATACAGTCCTATTCTGGTTCGTCAACCGCTCGAACCGCATTAAACCTCATTCACACACTAATGGCGGGGGCTTCCATGCAAAGTGGCAGCCTGCTCACAAGAACACAGAAACTCAACGTTGGAGCAGCCATATGATTTAAGGTTCATGTCTTGACCAAGGACACTCTGAAATTCAGACAAGAGGAGCCGGAGACTGAACCAGCAACCGTCACTGTAACTTCAGATCTTCTCACATTAAGAAGAGTGGGATGAGTGTGTGGGTATGGTTGTCTAACTCACCGGATGTGGACTTTAAGTATAAATCCGCCATTGACCAACTGCTTCTTTGGCATTCTCCACCTCTTCCACTATCTGTGTGTTATTACTTTGCAAGGACACCATTGCTGCATCTTTGGCAAAGCGCCGCCCAAGATCTTTGTGATTTGTTTCTAGGAAATACAAACAAGTCAGAGCATTTTTGCCTGTAGCAGAATAATAAATACTGCAGCCAGACTTTTCTCCAGCTCTGTGGAGACATCATAGCGAGTTGGCTCTCTCGGTCTTTCTTCGGCTTTCATTAGTATAAGACTATAAAGCATCTTCTTAAGCCAGAAGGGACAGAAGAACTGACCTTAATTACTTAAAAACCATGAAATTGTGTCCCACATATTTCAACTGAGGCTTATGGGGGTGCAGTGCTTTGAGTCCAGGGGAGAGGCTTCATTTAAGACTAGTGGTTGAATTTTGAACAGTTCTTGCTCATGTGGGTTTACCGCTCGTCTTGTGGGAGGGTGATAGGAGGCAGCAACTTAGATCAGAGAGGTTAGAGTTATTTATAACGGAAATTTGCCCTGGGAATTTCTGAGGAGACTGCTGGGTTCACACTCATTCACACACAGCATAAAACAGGATGACGGGTCTTGCTGACCGGCTTCTCAGAGCAGGGCAGGCTACAGCTGCTTTAAGTATGGTTTGGCCTTTGCAGGTAGCAGGGAGAGAGAGTGCACAGCTAGAGCGAGCTCATTGGAGCAGAGAGACAGAAAGCAAACCACAAGTGGAACAAACAAGACTGCCCCCAGGAGTTTATGAAATGCAGAGAATGAAGTCATCAAAATATTGTCAAAATAATGTGGATGAACATTTTTGAGTTGCTATATATGTAAGGACAGGGAGCCTTAACCCACTATAATTCTCATATCAGAATATGGTTTCTATAGGCTTAAAGTGGACTACAGAGGATGTACACATTGATTTTTTTGCTCATCAATAATTCTGACAAACTATTGACATCTTTATTTTTGACCCCGTGACATGACTGATGAAAAGAGAAACTGATACCCCATTTTCTCTGCTGTGGATATAATTGCATTTTGGCCTGTGTGTCACCCTGAAACTGTCCTTGACACGGATTGAATCATTTTGTCAAGTCATCTGACTTTACTAACAGCTTTTTCTATTACATTATGACGTGACCAGAAACCGATCGGAAATTAAAGTAAACTTCAAGTGATTAAATTTAGGTTCAATTTCGAATCAATGGTTTACCCAATGCAATTGAAGCAGCTACATTTCACTCTAAAAGTAATTAGACAGCTGCTTCCAAAGATAAGAAGGGACTCGATTACACTGCTCTCCATCATTTCTTTCAGTGGTTCTTTACTTTTTCACAGTGGTTCAAGTCTCACTCTTACTTTTCTTTCTCGACTGCCATACACCTGAAGTGTTTACAGTACAAGTGCTTTTATCTTGTGCAGGTGTTTGTCGCTCTCATCCCTTTTAGCAGCGCGCTACCCTTGCAGCCTGTCTGGACTAATGCTTTTGTAATTGAGTTCCACAATAAGAGCCTGTAAGAAATACAAAAGCTTTGTCACTCACTCATGCACAGGCACATGGGTAAATTTATATTATATGAGTTTCAAAGGCTGGTTTGTTCCAGACTTCCTGTGTCCTAATTTCCACAGAGTTGCTCATGAAACTACATTTTTTATCACATCTGTCGACTCCACTCATCCAGGTAATCTTAGGGCTACTTCTACCACCATCCATCCTGAGCCTGGAGTTCAAGAACAAGGACGAGATGTCCTACATGCCCCAGGATCAGGAGGCCTACCTGCAGGAGAAGGAGGAGGAGGAGCCTGAGAAACCAGTCAAAGAGAAGGAGGAGGAAGACATGGAGTTCACAGTAAGATCTTACTGTGAGACGCAGTACAACTCCGTGGTGAGAGAACCCACCTCAGCCCCGCATCTCAGAACCTATACACATATTCAAACTTGAAAACAACAGACACATGCTTTTGTCAGATTATGAGGCTGATATCTGAACACATAGTCAGACTCTGTGCACTTTGTAAACATCTCTTGTGGACCAGTTTCCTACACAACAAGATACCAATATGCACACACATGCGCTCACAGTATTTCACACACACATAGTCTACTTGTTTCTCTATTCTGGCCAACTGGACCCTTCCAGCCAAACAGGCCTTTCCTGTTTTTCATCGTCTAAGCAAAGACATGGTCTTGGAGTTGTAGCGTCTCAGTCTGTCGCCGCTTGTGGGTTCCCTCGTGTATGTTTCTCCTTCCATCTATCTCCTTCTCTCTTTCTCTCTACTTTTCCTTTTGTCCCCTTGTTCTCTCCCCGGCTCCCTCTCTTTGCTTCTTTTTATTTCTTCATTTTATTTTGCTTTCAGCTATGTCTTTCTCTAGCTCTTCCTCTCCTTTTCTATCTCTCCGAGCTCAGTTCTGGTTGAGGTACAGTACTGTATGCTGGCCGATTGCTGCCCCTCACTCTCTCCCATCATGATGATGGCTTGCCGCAGCATACCACTCAGCATGTTGGCTGCTGAGCATGGGAGGCCCAGGCTTTTGCATTATATAACCATGTCCGCCTGCTGCTGCAGAGCTTAAATCATGCAGAGTCTGTGCACCTTCTCCCAGCTCGCAGTGGAAGAGTTGGTCCATCTGCATTGACATGGATGTACAGCAGGATTAGGACTCGTTCCATTTCAATCCAATCACTTGTGGAGATAATACCAAGATCCAGTTTGTGTGCTAAAATTAAGACTGGAATTTTTAAAGACAATGTTAATACACAAACCGAATCTGAGGTTGTCCCATCAAGTGATTGATCTGAGGTTGAACGTCTTTCAGCACCACTGTACATACTCCCCATCTGCATTGAGCACAGCCAGGAAGCCAGTGCAAAGACTTACAAAAAACAGGCCATTTACACATGCAGTCCTGAAGGCACTGAGGTGTTAAACAAAGACTCCCGCCGCTAAAGGATGCATTTGCAATGAGTCCTTTTCATTGCTCTGGCTTCTGACTGTGCAAATGCACCCTCAGATACTTATGAATCACACAACGATTCATACAGATACACACAGGCTGCTACACCGCCGAGGGAGGTTGTATTGTTTTATCCTCAGATGCTTAGATACACCACACTGTGATGGATGTAATAGCTTTTGTGATCGTTTGTGACCACTCGCTGATCAGATAATGTGCATGTTTGGTACAGTTAAGGCATGGTGTGATTTACACACTGGCATCTGAACCTGTTCACCCTGAAGGCCCCACCTGTGTGTGCCTCGGACAAAACTTTGGCTATTTATGTTTTTCACTGAAAAAAAAAATATAGTGCCCTTGATTCCTCACTGACTGTGATGTCTTCTTCGATTTCTAAGCAATGGTTTTATCTTTATTGTACCGATTAAGTGGCCTGGGGACCTAAAGTGACTACTCACTGTGTGTTTAAATTATTTGGCCAGATCAGTTATTTTATTCCCCCAGGTCTGCTATGCAGCCCTACAAAGAGCGAGTGCAGTAACTAGCTACAGAAGACATGAAAAACTAAACAGACAGACAAGTTGTAGTGCTTTTATTTCATATCTTTACATGGTGGTTATTGGCTGATATTAGTCTGCCTACAATTAACATTTATATTAAAAAAAGAGTTTACTTAAGTCTTTTTTTAAGTCATTTTTTTAAGTTTATGTATATTATTTAAAGGTGGACTAACCACCAAGGGACATTAAATTAACTTTTCAGAAAATGAGATGACAGTCAATGAGATATGCTACGCTATCTTTAGCAAATGTTTAACGTTGTTAAATGCTGTTTTTTTTCTTCTTTTGTGTACATTGATTTATTTTTTGCCTTATTAAAAAATATGTGGAATACAAAATTTAAAAAACAAAAGGATGTTTTTCCTCACTGATATAAATTAGAGCAAAATCATCTACTGAATCTGCTTTATTCCCAACTAAGCTAGCTGCAGCATGATAGCTTGATTTACTTTAACTTTGATTCACTTGAGTTAGCTCTTAGCTCTAGTTAGCTTTGTGTCTATGGTAGAAAGTGGAGTTGGTGCTGTAACAAGTCCTACAGCACACAGTTAACAAATCCAGATAGCAGCAACCGCACAGCCAAAGTGCAGATGTTCAGTTTGTTCAGTTTGCTTTGTAGTTATTGCAAAGTTAAGTAGCTTCAAAGAAGGTACACATTTCTGAGGTGAAATACATTATTATAGTGAAACAGATGTCAGAAAGACTACAGCTCAACTTTGACATGATATTAAATATGCAGTTACTGTGTTTTGCCTTTGTAGGGCAGTGTACTTACATACAATACAATTCCATAAACTGAACTCCCTCAGAGGTCTGGTGTTGCTTCGACATTAACACCATGACCCATAAAAGCAGTGGGCTCCGAACCCTCTCTCATGGATGAAGAAAATGTGTCACAGATTGAAATGAGATATCTATGTTTTATCTTTTTTCTGTTCTTCCTCTGTCTCCTCTCTGTCATTATGTTGTCTCTCTTCTGCCTCTTAATTGTTGTCTGAGACACAATCCATGAGTGTCTGTGTCTGCGTCATACTGTGTTAACAGCCTTCACCCAACACTCCACCTCAAACACACATTTCACATTTTGGAATGACGACATTGCCTGTGCTTGCTTCTTTGATTATGATATTAAGACTTTGCAGAGGCGAGAATGTAACCCTCCATTCTGTCTCCTTTTTTCTCTTTTTTCTCTCTTTTATTGGACTTTTCACTTCCCTTCTCCTCCCCGCATACTTTACTTCGTCTCCATCCTTTCTCTGCCTTTCCCCCACTCCTCCTTCTTTCCAATCTGTCACACTCCTCCCTTTCCGCTTTTTTCATCCTTTTATCCCTCAAAACCCTTCACTCCCTCCTTCGCTCCATGTGGGGTTTGCATTTCCCCAGGCAATGCTGGGTAAAGTAACCACAGAAACATCGAGAAAGAAGGATGTCGAGGAGGTTCAGAACCGTCACCGCCTCATCCCCATGGGACGCAAGATATACGAGTTCTACAACGCACCAATTGTAAAGTTCTGGTTCCATACGGTCAGTGTCAGCTTCAGCAGCACCACCTACATACTCAGTTCCCCGCTTGCACTGTCAGTGCTTACTGCACTTCTGCAACAGCATCAATTCCAGGTTCCCTGCTGTGAGCTTTTACTGCCATGCTGCCTTTATTTTCATTAACCTGCTGTTCTACCCTGTCATTACCCAGCTTTACTGGGGTGGGAAAGTTTGGTGTGTAAGGTACTGCGTGAACGATAGAACTAACATGGTGAGAAAAATACAGGGGAGTGATAGAGAGAAACGGATGGAAGATCAAACATGGAGAAGTTTTTTTTTCAGTTATGGAGTATTGCCACTGGTTGAAATATTACAATAGGTAAATATGACTTGATTTAAAGTTTAGTTTTAGAGTATTTACATGTGTGAGAAAGTGTGTGTTATGTATTTGTGCCTTTACATCTTTCTTTAAGCATTTTTTATCCAGATTCTATAATTCCAGATGCTTTTGAAGTTTGTGTTAACATGCATTTTGCGCAGTGTCTGCATGTATGAAATGTTTGATATAAACTCATTTTTTTGTTTCCTGTTCTCTGTCTTTGGTTTGTTCACTTTGCTTGTCCTGTGGAAAACCATTTTACATCACCAGCAGGAACTTCACTGTTTATTTATGCTGTAAAAAAACATTTCTTACTGTGTGCTGTTTCATTCCCCTCCCCCTTCTGCTTCCCCCTCACTTCTCCTTCCTGCCCTTCAGGTTAAAGAAAAATTATTCTACTGGGAATTTCATTGCTGCTTTCAAAGAAAAACATGCGGGGTTTTCTCAGGGGCACAATGCATTCTGTACCCCTTTAACAGATTTGTATTCAAACCTGTCATCTACCGTAAGGAGCTGCCCCCATTTATGGTGCTATTAGTCAAACTTCTCAAACAGACCAACTGTGCACGTGGGACTGAATAACAGTCGCATTAAATCATATTTAAATCACTTAGCATGCTCACTACACTGTAATGCTTGATTAAGCATGGACTGGAAGGGAAACCATCCCCAGAGTGTTTGCAGTTTCTTTAATCTATAATTTAAATATCTTAAGCTTTTCATTATTGTTTCTAATTTAGGAGTAGAAACAGTTTCGTATTTTGCATACTGTCTGAATCACCAGTGAATATGTAAATGCAGTTAAAATGGTCCCAGAGGATGCTGGATCACCAATCGCTAAATCAAAATTGTCATATAAAAGACTGAAATTGAGCAATGCCAGAAAAGCATGGAAAAATTAATTCTGAATATGTTTTATCAGGTCCCACAGGCCTAATCTAGATAGTTAGACTTGCAGAGGGATCAAAATTTTATCTAGTCTGGATCATGATGAGCTACAGTGCCCGAAAAAAGGCGCAGGACAAAAATGAAAGTGGACAGCTGACATGTTTAAATAGACAGTCTCAGGAGACCCATAATGGACATTTTCATGCCAAGTGTGGAGGCACTGCAATCAAGTGTCTTGACATCAAATCTCTATTACCAGATATAAAGAACTGCATGAAAAGGACGTGTAATGAGGTTCAGTCATTCACCACATAACCACTTAATTTGATCAGTCACACACAAAAAAGGTCTTTTCACAGTAGCCCTTCAAGACAGTCAGAAGAGAGAGCACTGAACTTCATTGATGACCAGTCTGCCAGTGCTTGAAAAGTGCACAAACACAAAACTATAATCATGACTTTGTCCCAGCTGATTTCCCTTCACTGTTGTGTTTTTATGAAGATGGCGTACGTGGGCTACTTAATGTTGTTCAACTACATTGTCCTGGTCAAGATGGACCTGTGGCCCTCTCCTCAGGAGTGGATCGTCATCGCTTACATCTTCACCAACGGCATTGAGAAGATGAGAGAGGTACCAGCGGTCTTAGAAGCGGCTTCATGCAAATGTGCACCATGAATACACAATTCTGTTGAACACACAGTAATCAATTCTTTAACTTTCCCCAGTGAAATGAAGGCATAAAGCATGTCACCATAACGCTGCCAATAGTTTAATTGAATGAGTACAGCAGTTGACAGGGGAGGCTGAACATTTTGTCCAGATGACCAAACAGCTTATAGAAAAAAAAGGAAAACTGAACATTTAAGAGAAAGAACAAGAAAGACTCAGGGAGGAAAGGCGAAATAGGAGACTGGTCTGTGTAAATGAAGGCAAGAGACAAAAAAAAAGGAAAATATAACAAAAAGTAAATAGAAATGTGAGACTGTTTAGTTCAGCCTCACTGTGTGGCTGTGTTTTACTGTAAGTGTATGAAATGCATTAATCATTATGTCACATTCTCAGCTGCTCAACAATGCTCCCTCAGATACCGGCTGAAAGCTATGATTGGTGCACTCATACTGCCCTCTAGTGGTTTCCATCATATAATGCATTTCTATATTTTCACTCCTCTAAATTACACCTCATTTTTTCCTTCAGTTTCTGTATCTATGAACACTTTTTCCCATCATTCCTGTATCTGAGCTTCCTCATCTTCCTTTCTTTCCTCAACAAGATTCTGATGTCAGAGCCTGGGAAGTTGTTGCAGAAGGTGAAGGTGTGGCTCCAGGAGTACTGGAACATCACGGACCTGATGGCCATCCTCATATTCTCCGTCGGCATGGTTCTGCGCCTTCAGGAGCCACCGCTCATGAGCTACGGCCGGGTCATCTACTGCGTCAACATCATCTATTGGTACATCAGGCTGCTGGACATCTTCGGGGTCAACAAGTACCTCGGTCCCTATGTGATGATGATCGGCAAGATGGTGAGAAGAGGCAGGGGGAAGTGATGAGTGTGTGTCTTTCTTTCGCGTACAGTATCTCTCTCATTTTCTCTCCTCATCATGCATTCTGCATTTATGCCTGACTTTTTTCTCCCCTCTGACCTCACTCAGCGTGATCAATATACTGATTGTAAGAGTCCTGGGATTTCACCGGCGTCATTTGTATGTAGTGTGCAGGCTCGGTCCTAATGGAGCTTCTGTGCCTCTAAACGTCATTGTTTGATATCAAAGAGCACAAGATCAGAGCCTGTGATAAATGCATGAAGACAAAACTAGAGGAGGGATCAAAGCCCCACATCTGTATTTGTCTGATGCTCGATGGTCTTTGACATGAGCTTTGGACCACAGGACACAATATCTCTTTGATATGAAAATTTGCAATTAGCTAAGGAGAGAAAAAACTGCAACATTATGAAACACGATGCTTTTTTCAACATATTGATATGCACACCTCATGATTTGAACAAAATAATAATGATTGATACTTGAGCTCCAATTTGTCTTTTACATGTGACTGTATCTGTAATGATTTTCTTTTCAAAAATACTCAGAGACTCTGCTCACAAAGGCTGATGGAATATTAATCAGCCCAGAGAAAGTGATTCCCCCACTTAAGCTCAGTTGGTTCGATAATCAATCTGGGATTAACCTAAATTAAGTGCATGTTAAATATTGAGTTATTGAGTTAAACCAACATGCTCCCATCCTTTTGTTTTGCCTCTTTCCTGCATTTATCAATTTATCCGTTCCCTTTTGTTTTTTTTGTGATTCTTGTCTATAAACATTCTCACCAACTGCCCTCTTTTTTTCTCCCCTTGAACCACTCACACCCTCTCTTCTCTCTCTGAAAATCCTCCTCTCCCCCTCCTTCCTCTGTCAGATGATCGACATGATGTATTTTGTCATCATCATGTTGGTGGTGCTGATGAGTTTTGGGGTGGCGCGTCAGGCCATCCTCAACCCAAATGAAGACCCGTCCTGGATGCTAGCCAGGAACATCTTCTTCATGCCTTACTGGATGATCTACGGAGAGGTGTTTGCTGACCAGATTGACCGTAAGTTCAGGGCCATAGTGTCAGAGCTTACGAATAATTTTCTTTTTTGTTAATTCAGGAGAGAATTGTTCCTGACTGTGAAGAGATGTGCAAGTAATGTGACCAAACACACACCTTTTCAAGTGCAGAATTACATTCAATTTTCAGTCTTTCCTCCACAGGTTAACAAGATTTTCTTTTGATAACACATCAATTTAAAAACACTGCACTGCAAGATAAATTACACCATATTAAGAACAAGAAAATTCTTGGAATTTCTAATCTAATAAGGAGAAATTCAGTTTTCTATCACCATTATCTGTGGAAACTTTCCGTCAAGTTACTCAGTTTACATCCAGTCATAATTTTTACTGTCAGTGTGTCTTGATATTTTGTCTCTGCATTATTTTGACCTTTGACTCAATAAATCAAATATAGATGGTGAGAAATGTCTGTGAGAAAATGTCTTTGAGTGGGAGTGCATTCGTGTGCTGCTCTGTTGTCTTTTTGTATGGTAATGTGTATATGATGGTGTGTACAGAATGCGAGGAGTGGCCCAAAGAGAAGAGATCTGAAATAATGTTTTCATTCTTTGTTTCAGATATGCATAGTAGGAAGTTACAGCAAAGGCTGAATGAAAAACTCTGGCTGGTCGAAAATAACTTTCGAGCTCACGGAAGCTGGCGTAGTAACGGTCCATTCCACATTTCCCAGTGCAGTCAAAATCCCAGTAAATCAATAGATATAAACCTCAATCTAACCACATCCACCTATCCCACCTCTCCTTCATCATCCTCACATTACCACCATGTCATGCCCACTCCTACCACTAGAGGCCACTTGAGACAAAAGTGTGCATGCAGCTCCACATGCTCTAAGGTTAAAGTTGCCCTTGTATGTTTGGTGTCTTGGGTCAGCTACTGTATTAAGGCAACATTTTTCTTGATAAGTGAAGCTTATTTAATAGACTTTAAAGAGTATGACAACCTGAGGATGTCTGTTTTCTCTTAAACTTTGATTAACTAACTTGTAGCCTGACTTAAGACTTTATGTTATAGGCAACTTTGTCCTTACTAGTTTTGGCACTGGCTGGCAAATGGCACTGATACATGGCAGAAGCACTTTTCAAATGTGTTTTTTTTATGGTGTTTGCTTTTGGTCAGTTGTCACATCAAGAGGAAGTATCAAAATTTAAACGTTTGATATTCTCTTGATGTTTCTTCCACCTGTTTTGTTCCTTGATTTTTCAATTAGTGTCATTTGAAGAGGTGACCCTGCCATGTTAACTCCGTCTGTCACATAAACCATAACACCCTCCCTTTACGCCGGCTCAGCTTTGCACTAAAGCTATTCCAACATCGGCCAAGTATTTGTATCAACATAGCAAACATTTAACAAAAGTAAGCTTTGAAACGTATATGTAAAAAGCAACAACATACATGAACAAAACATCCACGCATCTACACCAGAATTTATTAATCAGCCACCTTTCATCATCTGTAATCTGTTTTTTCACGTGGTTCAGTTGTCAGAGTTTTTAATCCAAATTTATTTGATGGTAAAAAATTTTGAAAACTAGAAAAATTACTTCAGTTCTCTGTCTTTGGGCTGCATTGTGTGATATAATTGAACATCAAGCAATAACCAGCATGAATAGAATGAATCTCAAAGGCAAACAAACCAAGAACAAATGCTGAATGTTCCCCAGATAAGCCACCGCAACTGAACCATCACAGATGGAAAAAACATCCGATGTATCCTAAATACATTTCAAATGATTCAGAGCAATCAACCATTGCTGAATGAAGCTATGGGACACATATGTGACAATATATTTCAAACATTGCCGACATGTTTAAATATATTGAGAACACAAAGTGTGACGATGAATGCATTTTTATGTGTGTATTTTGTTTCCAGATGCACATTCGTGAACATGAGCCCCGACCATGGCGTTCACTCCTTCCAGTCCCTTTTTAAGAAGCATAAGACAAACCATGCTTCTTGTTTGTTTGCAAAATACATATTTTTGATTTTGTTTGGTATTTTCAGGTCTGCTTGTCTTTGTCATTGTTGTAATGTAACTCTTTGTACAGTATGTGACGGATTTTTTTTAAATTTGTGTCACTTGCATTCATTTAATATATGTTATTTTACCTCATGCTGTGTTTTCTGTTAGTTTCGTGTCTGCATGTCTTTCTTATCATTTGTGCATCTACAAATCTCTACTTAAAATGTTATTCATGATGGATTCAAGTCTAAATCTTCAGACAAAGTCACCTTATATTAACGTGTATGTGTGTGTGTTTGTTTTGTGATGGTGTGCAGCCCCCTGTGGCCAGAACATCACCACGGAGGACGGGGTGGTGGTGGCCCTGCCTCCTTGTAAGACCGGTGCCTGGATTGTCCCAGCCATCATGGCCTGCTACCTGCTGGTGGCCAACATACTGCTGGTCAACCTGCTCATAGCTGTGTTCAAGTACGTAAACTCTCATCATTTCAGCTTCTTCACCTGAAACAAACTTTAGGCACCGCAGCACTTTACAGAAACCTCCAAACCTAAAACAGACTTATTTTGAATGCATAATAATAGAGATTAGTCTTGTTCCAAAACACTGACAAAAACAGAAATGGCAGTAATTTTGGTTTGGACTGCGGTTAGGCTGCACTCATTAGAGGCTGGTAGCAAATTGCATTATCAGAATTGGATGGTGCTTCTTCCACAGAGACATTATCATGCTAATGATCTGTTATTGTACTTCTAAATAATCCGTGTAGCAAGGACAATTGTTCTCTTCTTTGCATTTTTCAGGGTAATTACCAAAAAATTCACAACAGAATAAAACAACTGTTAAATTGAAGCTGTAATCACATAACAGCAACCATTTATTGTGTTGGCTGCTGTTTTTATTACTACCTCCATGCACTCTGTTTATGCCCAAGCTTGGCTCTGCTGCATGCTAAGTGGAGGAAGCTAAACTATCTGAAGTAGTTATGAGCTCAGTTTTGCACTGATGTTTAATTCAGCCTATTTTAACTTTCATTGGATGTAATTTGTCATTTTTCACTATCACAGTAATACGTTCTTTGAGGTGAAGTCCATCTCAAACCAGGTTTGGAAGTTTCAGCGATACCAGCTCATTATGACCTTTCACGAGCGCCCAGTCCTTCCTCCACCCCTCATCATCTTCAGTCACATAACTATGGTCCTCAAGCATCTGTGCTGTCGCTGGCGCAAACATGACGATGACGAGAGGGACTATGGACTGAGTGAGTCACGAAACATTATGAACAACAACTGACTGTATAAAAACATACTTTCAAACAGTTAAACGCGACACTGCAGCATTGTCACTTCTTAAACTCTTCGTTCTGCAGAACTTTTCATCACAGAGGACGAGCTGAAGAAGGTCCATGACTTTGAGGAGCAATGCATAGAAGAGTACTTCAGGGAGAAAGATGACCGATTCCACTCCTCCAATGACGAGAGGATCAGAGTCACTTCTGAAAGGTTGGACATACACAGCTACTCAGAAAACATCTGTCTCCATTCTACCTAAACATTTAAGGCTGTAGAAAACAAGTATATGAAATTTCTTCTCTTTCCCGTGACGGCATGAATGAAGAATGAACACGCAGCTGGAAACAAAACACTCAACAGCTGCTGTTTTACTGACCACAGAGAACTGGGTTGTGACTGCCTGTATAGGCCACATACAGAAGGAAAAAAACACCACTTCTACCTATTGAGAAAAAAAACTAAAAATAAATTAACTTCAAACCTCTCTGAGCAATTGGGTCAATATCTGAGTGCAACAAACTGTATGTGTTGGACTTTGAGCTGTGTTTTCTCTTTCATTCGGTGTGGCGGTCTCTCTCCGTCACTCATTTTTCTCCACCATTGTCCTCTGCTATTCTCCCCTCTCCAGTGCTGTAATGTCTATTTTTTCCTTTCTTTTCTTCTCTATCAGAGTGGAAAATATGGCAATGCGTCTGGAGGAAGTCAATGAAAGGGAACACTTCATGAAGGCCTCGCTGCAAACCGTTGACATCCGTCTGGCTCAAATGGAGGAGCTGATTGGACGGATCGCCGTAGCACTGGAGCGTGTGACAGGTGTTGAGCGTGGGGAGGTCAACAAAGTACGTTCCCGGACTTCATCTGACTGCACAGACTCAGCATACATACTCCGCCAGGGTGAGTGCCCAGATGCAGCGTACATCCTCCGTCAAAGCAGCTTTAACAGCACAGAAGGCAACACATATCGCTTGCAGGAGGCACTGGAGGGAACAGCAGAGGGCTCCATGTCCCCTCCCTCTCCTACTAGCATGGCTACAAGGACGAGAAGCCACTCGTTTTACGTCGGAGGCGGTCGTGGTGGTGAACGTGCGGCCGGAACTGAACGAGCTGAGAGCTTCTTCAAAGAACGCTCACTCAGTCTCCACCGAGCGAACAGCTCCCAATCTGTGTCCTCAGGTACTGCCCTCAAGGAGTCTAAGCCCCTCCCCCTGGCGACACTGTCGGTCTCCCAGCAGCACCGTCCATCGTCATGCATTGATATCTACGTCTCAACTTCTGAGGAGGTGGGGCCTGCAGAGGTTTTTCTGGATCCTCTCCGTGTGGCCCCACATCTCCAGAGAGATGCCTCACTGCAGTCAGATATCATGGAAACGGTGCTGCCGGGAGGCCGAGACTTCAGCAGTGTTGCCACCAGCGGTATGGGCGACAGGCACTCAGAGGGCGGTGCAGGCAGCAGCGGAACAGCGGGAGCCATGTTTGACGACAGTGCGGCTGCTGATTTGTCATTGTGCTCGGCTCACCTCTTACCAGACACCACCTTACCTCCTTGGGACATGGAACCATCTCCACCTCCCTCAGCAGGGCTGCTCGAGCGCTCAAAGAGCAGCCGCTACCTCTCCACAGCAGGTACAGCGTTCCTGGACGAGCCCCCTCTTGTCAAATCCCACAGCCTCATGTTCACACCCAGAGGCTGCTATGGTGGATTAGGGGCAGGAGTCCAGGTAAAAGCTGCAGAGTACACCAGCATCACTGACTGCATCGATACACGCTGTGTCTCAGCCCCGTACACTCCTGTAGAACGCTCAAACTCCCCCGGAGGATCCACCTCTTTCCCCTTCGATAAGCCGTCAGACATTGGTTCCTCTCACCCAGAGAGAGAGGCAGAGCTTAGTCACACAGAGTCGGATCCAGAGGATCCTGAGGACCTGATTCCGGCCCCTGATACCCCTCGTCTAGGGGGTATTAGTGGGCCCAGTGGGGCCCCTCTCTGCACCCCCTACTCCAGGCTGGAGCGAGCTAACAGCTGCTCCTCAGATGACTCCCATCCTTCCCTCACGTTGGCCCCTCCGCACCGGAAGAGCCTGTCGGTGAGTGAGAGGATGGAGAGGGGACCGGGTCTGGGGGCAGACAGGGGGCCTGGGCCTGGGGGCCGGGGTCTGGCAGGCACCAGAAACCCCTTCCTCAGGAGCAAATCTGGAGCACGGCCTGAGACAGCCAAGACTGACAGCCTCTCCATGAGGAAGCTGGCCACTCCATCGGCCTTCCGCAGCTTCGATAGACAAAACTACACGTGACAAGAACCGTGATCAGCACACACTCACACTGACTGGACCAGGAAGGAGAACTGAAGGGGCCGCGGGCAAACGAAAGCAGGGTGAAGTAGCACATAGATGCTGATCTGGACCAGATCTACAGTTTTTTCACTTACGTTTTAGGTTAGAAAAGGTGATAAAAGTTTTTTTCATAGTCAGTACTAAAGGGCAACTTTACCCTGGATCAGGAGTCGGGATTGAGAGGATGGAAGATGTCGGGGTCCTACTGTACACCAGTCAAAAACAAAGAGCGTTGAATCTAGAGTAGTTTTTACCTCCTCTTGTAGCTAAGTAACTCTCAATGGGGTGTTATGGCAATGGAAGGTGTATTTGTACTGTGTCTTCCACCCACCACCTTTACGTCAAGTAATCATCTGTCACTGTGTTACATCACATATTAATCACGTTAGTCAGAGAAAGTAAATTTACTCTTAGCTGCATCATATGGTAGAAACTGTCAGTCAGAGAGACAAAGAGAGCAGGGAGAGAAATGACAGTCACCTCATTTTGTCTTAGCATAGAGTCATTATGTCACGAAAGTTTCGCTTTTAATACATTTTCCTCTCTTCAGATAAAATCCTGAAACCCCAGCACTAGCAAACAGAAAGAAGCTAATGTTTCTGGCTGCTTCATAAATGAATCAATGAAGTGTTTAGAACCATCTGGAACTACTTCCCCTCTAGGTTGCACTGGAAATTATTGCAGTTAAATGGCAACAACTTACCTCTGGATACATAAGTACTCTTTTCACACCCTTGATATAATCAATATATATCTCTTTTTCAAAAGAATATCAAATTTGCCTTTAATTGTCTTAGAATTTGTATCATAATTTATCACAAAATGTGTTTTTTAAATTCTTTTGTCACTTTAGCTTGAAAAGGAACGCAGTGTTTCAACATGCTCCAGTCAAAAGGTCATTACTCTATACGTGTCTCCGGTGAAGGCTGTCAAGTGGGACAGTGGGTGTTAATTAATCACACGATTGGAGTGAGAGGCTATGTGATAACAGGAAAAAGTGAGAAAAGACATGAGACATGAAGACTAAGATTAGCAGGTGACAGCAATGAGTCAAGGCATTAAATGATAACAGAAAAATTAGGAAAGAAACTTAAAGTGCTTGTTGACATTCACATGCATATTTACAGGTTTACACACACACACAGATTGTCAATGAATTTTTACATAATACTAAATAAATTATATTTTCAGACCTGATCCCTGCGAGCTTTAACAAGTGCAATTGCAAAAACATGGGAAAAGAGGGCGCTCTTAACCTACTTCAGATGTAAAGTTTGCTGAGAGAACCTGATGTGAACCTACTTTGCCTGCACCTGACACCAAAAATCCTTACACTCAACAAACCATCGCTCTTTTTGAAGCCCAGCCCTCCTCCTTCAGGCAGCGGCATCATGTTGCAACGGCTTTACATCCACCTACACTTATTGGATCCGTCCTTCATTTGTTCCATGACTGTCATTCATTTGCTTTTCTCCTTTATTTTATTTTTTTTTAAGTTGCATTCAAAGCCAGCTGCTGCAAAAGGAGACAGCAACTGCCTGATGACTAAACCCAATTTAAATCATGTACAGGTCAAAGAGAGTTTCTGCAGAAGGAGCTATGAATTTAGCTTGAAATAAGCTGACAGGTATGTATATGCATTCTAGCTGAGACATAAGAAAGACATGCATTTTAAGTGACATGGAGGAGGAAATGGGGGGGTTATTATTATTAAAAGATTAAAGCCAGATCAGTGTTTAATTTTTTTTATTCTAATGGAAAGAGTCTAGACGGAGGAAGACGCCCTTCTCTGATAGCTTTGTAAAGATAAGTGAAATTAATAGAATTCTTACTGATTTTTTTATGTTTGTTTTATATTTCCTTACTATTACAATTCAGTTTAATCATGTTGCTTTTATTTTGAGATTGATTCTATTTATTAACATTTTCTTGC
>JAUZTA010000027.1:23704867-23716563 GCA_034780835.1 Ctenochaetus striatus
GGAAATGTAATGACATGGATGCTCATCGGGCCTTCTGTATCCCTTTCTGTCAATTTCTTACCCCCCTTTTTTTTAATCTCTTTCTCATTTGTGATGATCTTTCTGTCCCCCCCCCTTATTCTACCTTCTTTTTCACTCTCGTTCTGCTTTACCCATCAGATAGCCACATCAGTCAAGTGTTTGTGTTTGAATGCATCATGCAAGTTGTCTGGCTGTCAAGGATTGAGACCTCCTGCGCCTGCAGTTCGGCCTTCACAGCACCCGTGTTTCTCTCTGAATAAATGCCTCTCAGCAGTGTCCCATTTTGGTCCTGTCGCCCCTCGGAGATAAAACCTGCTTTAATACAAACGAAAAGCTCTTACAGTGCAGCTTTAATCTAATCACGATCCATTGTGCAGTCAAGCAGGCTTTTGTTAACTGGAAACAATCTATGTACAACATCCATCTCTGGAAACAAACACGAAGGGCTAAATCCCAGCAGACCCTCTCGAAATGGTGCTAAACCACTTCTACCACCACCAAAATCGTTCGTGGACGAAACAGAAAGGTTTCAATATTGCTGTTGTTGGGTTATGTTGCAAGTAATGCAGCCTTGAAAGTTTTATTTTAGTTTAGAAAGATGAAGAGTGCAAAAGTACGTGAGAGAAAGTGAAGAAAAGCAAAGAACTGAAGATATGAGGAAGAAGGGTAGAGCTGCAGTGGGTGAAAGGATGACACCTGTGCAGGTTTCTCCTAACATGATAAAGTCATGTATGAAGGCCGAAGGACAAACATATTCAGCCACTTTGCACATATTTCCACTCTTTCCACTGCTTAAGGCTGTTACAAAGTGTAGAAATCCGTACAGAAATGGAGCTCCAGCCTCGGTGTGCTCCTCGTGACCCGTGTTGACCAGGGGCAGAAAGTTAGCCTGCGAGCTCGAGGGCTAAACCATTGTGTCTGTGGAAAGAAAGCTGATGTTGACCAGAGATGAACTGAGATTGAAATACTTCTTTCCTTCCGGACAAGCCCCAAACAAACAGCATGCAAATATTTTAATCTCTCGGACAAGGTTATCACATTACATTTTTTCAGCGCAATAACTGAGATTTTTATGTCAAATACTTAACTAAATGAACGCAATAAAACAGCTCAATAAGACGTGAACATGAATAATTATGCGGGGCTAAGTGGAAAAATAGGAAAACATCACAAAATTAGTGACATAAAAGACTCAGCAACACATTCATCATAACATCTCATATCAAAGACCAGTGTTTCGTCCACGCTGGCGATTTGAGTTTTAATCTTAAGGAAGAAAGAAAGAAAGATCTCTTTTAAAAATGGACTGACTACAAAGTATTGAGTTTTCTTTTTTTTTTAATTGGTTGTTTTATAATGTGTGCAATAGAGAAATGTCTATACACAGAATAAAACTATGCATTCATGCAGAGCAATGTGCATTTCAGTCTCTGGATTGAAAGTAAGACTTGTTTTATTTAATCAGACCACATGTTTTTCTCTCCTGAATGAAGGATCAGAGACAAACATGGGTGGTTTGTACTCAAGTAATAGATGATTTTATTCACTAAGGACTCTGTCTAGAAGGTCTTTCAAGAGGACTTTGTCGACTACGGAGCGTAAGTCAGAGAAACACTCATGTGAATCATGTCAGGGCTGTACTCTAAAGGTGCAGTCAGAGATTCAAATCAAATACATACGGAGAAATTCAGTGAATATCTCCTCACGGTCTGCTAGCTGTCCGTCCTGGTTGAAGCTCTGGTTCTCTAAATGGAAACAAACCGGACTCAGAGCAACACCACAACAACATTGACACTAATGCTGCTCATCACTAAAGACTTTGCTAGTCGATTGGTAGTCTTTAAATCAAGCCATTAGTCAGCAAGTCGTCACATGTTTATGATATTAATTTAATCATTTAAACCTGAAAAGTTTTGGAGTTACATACTTTTGGCTGTGCAACGTTACCATTGAAGCTCACTCACCCTCAGACAGCAGACGCTCTTTTTTTATTTCTCCTGTATTTCTCTTTCGGTCGGCTAGCCAAGTTGTGAGTGTCGTAGCCTTGACACTGTGTGTTCATGAATTTTTTTGGGGTAGGGGTGGAGGAGTGCATTAAAAAAATCAGCAGTCTTTCTCCATAATTGCTCACAGCACCTAGAAGCGATAAAGAACGTCAGTCAGTCAACCTTGAAAAGATCATCTTCTTCAAAATTCACTACTTTGCTGCTCTCTCTCCTTTTGCTCATTTTTATGTCATTTCGCTGCAAAATGGTTGCATTATCTCGTGTCAGAGACAAGTAGGCTAAAGCAATAAAGCAACGATTATCATTTTTTAATTCTGCATATCAATAGCAAAAAAACTTAAACTTGGAAAATAGTTTGGTGAAGTTTTAATGGCAAATTTCAAAGTTTTGTTTCTCAGTTTGTATCTCCAGCTGAGGTAATTCATGACATCGCCTGGTTCTCATAAAATGACATGAAACAATGGTTCAAAACGATGAAGGACAGAAGGGAATATGTGGGGTTGAGATTTTTTTTAATCATTGTTCATTCAGAGGACCTTCAGCTGAAAATCAGCATCACTCCTTTCACCACTGACTCTGCTGGTGTGTTGTCAGTGTGTGTAATGGCTGTTTTTCTGCACACACCTCTGCGTAATCAATATTAATTTCAGATTAAAGCAAATATTGTTCATGCACAGGCTTAAAAAAAAACAACAACATTGCTGTACATTGAGCAACATGCAGCATTTTAACCTATCTTTCTTATGAGATTCCACCGCTTCCTCAGTCTGACAACTGAAAATGTCACACTTGTTTGAAAGCAGACTGGAAAGAGTACTCTGAGACGGAAAAGTTAATCATTCAACCTTTAGCCGAGTCGAACCAGACTCACCATAAAATGCCCCGGTGAGACGGCCCTCAGGCTGCAGTGTGTCCTCTGTCCATGAGACACAACTGTAAATTACTGTGTTTATAGCAATCAAGGTCCAGACACTTAAGAGCTTCAAGAGTCTCTCCAGTTACATAAGTCCGGTGACAGGCTTTTTAAAGGTGTTTCAAAGTTGACGATGTGTGTGTGTGTGTGATGAAACAACAAACGGCTGGTGAGAAAACACTTTTACAAAAAGCCTCAGTATATATAAAAAAAAAAAACAACGTGACTCAGGTGTTGCTTGATGTTTCTTCTCGAAAAAACAAAGAGAGCGTTTTGACAAATTTCAGCAGGCGTTGGCAGCTTCGTTCCTGCAGCATCTTAAATTTTGAGTCAAGAGTCCAGCAGCGGCGATGTGCTATCAGATCGCTCTTTTTTTTGATTGCCATATTGTTGTTGCCTGCCTTAAGGCTACTGTACTGCCCCGAAAGGCTGAAGGGTATTATAATTTCAGACTTCGAGTCATCAGTAATGGTGCTCATGATGATCTGTTAATTGTGTTTTCTAACAAAAAATGGCAACTGAATCCAATGTGTCAATGCAGCCGTCCTTGATGGATAATAGGCGGTTTCTGCTCTGAATGAGCCTGTGTCGGTGTGAGGCAATGAGGTCCAGCAGTTTTAATCTATAAAAGAAGTAATTACTAAGAAAGAAACATTGGCTGCTACACACAGGGATATTGTATAGGCAGCTGCGGCTCTCTTTCAATTGTGCCTTGGGCCTCATGTGGATATAGCCTCATAGGTTTGCAGGGGAATTGGTCATTTAAACGATAAGTTTCACACCTCCAACATACATTATTTCATGGTGTCAGCTATGAAACCATAGCCTGGGTCTCAAAGTAGCAATCGAAGATCTTTTGTGAGGACCTTTTAGAGCAGTTTAATTAGCTGAGCCAACTTTTGCACTGCAGATAGAGAAGGGAGGGAGCTCCAGCATGAGAAACCACACCACTCTGCTTTTTTTTTTTTTTAACATGAAATGAAGAGAATATCAGAAACATTTGTGCAATGATTTTCTTTTCCTGCGTTGCAAATTTCACCCTCTGAATATATTGCTACATCATGCTAGTTGGTCCCTAACCCTTACGGGAAGTTGCATGTAATGGACAGTGTGAGGATGCAGTGCGCATCATGATAGAGTCAAGCAGGGAGGGAGGAAGAGAAATGGACAGAGGACAGGAGGTGAGGAAAGGACGTAGACAGATGATGAAGGGAGAAGAAAATTTAAGAGAGAGAGACAGAGAAAGCCAAAGAGTGAAAGAGCGAGAAGAGAGAGAGAAAAAAAAAAGGAGAGAGTCATGAGGGGGGAAACCACGAAGGAGTGGGGGGTTACAAAGGTACACAGTATTCCTGGGTGAAACCATCATTACTATGAGCAATGGTAGCAGTCACCGCCCATTACCTTAGCCATCCACTGTCATAAGCAGAACATTTTTCCAGCCTGCCCCGCATGTCAGGGGATGGGGGAAGCAGGCTCCTGCATGCTGAATATGTCCTCTCCTCTTTCTCCCTCCCCTGCACCCGAGACCCAGTTGGCTCTCGCTAGGTGGCTACTTCATCATCAGAGGAAGGGACCTGTCGATAGCTTTTGGATGTGATCAATAAGGTCTTTTCAGAGCTCTCCCTCCTTTGTCCTTCTTCGTGCCTCTTTCTCCCTTTTCATCCTCCATCTCGAAATGTGAAAAGGATCAGTGAAATATGATGACAAAACAGGCACTGTTTGTCCTCATAAATCTGTCTAATGATTTTCTATACTGTAAGGTGAACTGCTCGAGATGACTCCAATTCACGGTGAGGCTGGTACAGAGTGTGACAGCGCGGCTGAAATGAGGGCCAGGTAGCCGGGTTTTAGATTAGCCTTTTATGGCAGAGTGAGTTCTCAGGCTCTCTATCAGACGGGAGAGTGAGTGACGGGCCATTCTGCTCAGTGAATACTGTCATGATGTGGGCATTAAGACTCACTCCTGGCAGAAAGGTTCGCAGCGGTGCTGAATGAATGTGCATCGCTGAAGTCAACCACCAGCCAGCCCGGCGGCTGTCATCACAGCATGGTCACTTCTCTTTCTCCGTCTCTGTCTGTCTGTCTGTCTGTCTGTCTGTCTGTCTGTCTGCCTCTGCACGTCTGTATCTGTCTGTCTTTGTTTCTGTCTGTCTGTCTCTGTATCATTTATTAAAGGAGCTGCTTGCTTAAAATAAATCAGCCAACTTCTCTTTCTTCCATATGGTGGAATTCAAAGCACAACCAGGAGTCAAACAGAATTTTATAGTTAGATGAATCACTTTTGTTTTCATCTCCCCATGCCGGAAAACAATGATTCTTGCAGTCCACTATAAAAAATAAAATAAAGCTGTTGGTTGCTCACTTTCTTTCTCCCCTTATTAGAACATTTTTTCAATGTTGTTAATAATATTTACAGTGAAACCTATTTCTTTAGATTGTACTAAATAAGATAAGATAAGATAAGATAAGATAAGATAAGATAAGATAAGATAAAACTTTACTGATCCCACATTGGGGAAATTTGTGCGTTACAACAGCTCAGATACAGATGACAGAAGGAGAGCAACATTTTAAGAGAGATATCAATAAGAAAAGTAGCGTTATATATGAAGTTTAAAATAAAGATATCAAGAAAAAAGTAACACTATATACATTGTTAGCAAGCATACACAGTATGCATTATGGGTGAAGGGTTGTGCAAGAATATAGATAATAAATAAGTATATATATATATATATATATATATATGTACCTGTACTATATATGAAAAAAAAAACTAAACAAATGAATTACACTGAGTCACTGTTAGTCACTAAGTCACTAAGTAGTTCAGGTAATTGGTTATGTAATTTTTTAAAATTTAATCTATATTTAATTTGTGTGTACTAAAAAATTCATATGCACTTAATTACTCCCATATATACTTTACCTAGGTAAAGTGAAAATAACCACTTGAGAAACCTACTTGAGTAAAATTTTAAAGTACCTGCACTATAAATTACTAGAAGTACAAGTTACTTTCCACTTTAATAAACATTTTTTTAAAAACGATTTATAATCATTACTAGTTTTAAATTTCTTACTTCTAATTTAAATGCCCAACAGACCATATACAGACCAAAGCTACAACATCGATGAACATCATTATCATAACATCGAAGATTGATATGAAACATGAAAACTCATCATAGATAACTTTGGCTAGTTAAGTGCATTTTCACCTGCTGTATGTGGAACAAACTTCGATGTGTTTGCAAATGTTATTGAAGAGTTTTTAAACTCTAAGATCTAGAACTCTCTCTAATATAACAGTGATGTTGTTAGATTATGCAGATTTTGGCCAGATGTGGCCAAGTATTGTTGCTGGAAACTGTCTTTTTTCCTTTCGGGTTTTGCTCTGTTTTTGTCCCATCATGGTCAAAACACACAGATTTGCTTCCTTTTCTTTCAGTGATTTGGCATCACTGCAGTGGATTTGCTCCTTTGCTTGCTCTTCCACTCAGTTCCTACACTTAAAGCAAACCAAGAAAAGAGTAGAAGTGCTCATGTTTATCACTTGAGATGTTTTACTACCTACCTTCTCAAATGCAGCAAACACAGATACAATATCTCAAATACAGTAAATATTGAAGGTATGGATGCTGTTGTAAATTCTCACATCCAAAACGATGAGGTTTTGCCTTCATTCGTAGTGAAATAAAATCTAAAATGGTGCTGAGAGGCTGACATATTAGGCTGCACTGCTGCTGCCTGTTTCAAATGTTCTTCCCAATATGCTGCTGTGCCATAAAGAAGATGGCTGTTTTTACTGAAGTTTTGCAGAATTTACACCACATTTAACAGTACCTGACACCAGGTATTAAAGTGCTGATTTAGGTAAGCGAGTGTGTAACTATTCATATTAACATTACAGTCGCATAGCCGAAGGGAAGGCTGAAAATTTCAGCCCTCATTTTCTCAGCTGTATTTGCCCACCACGCCATGCTGGATTGGAATTGTGACTTGAAATATTATTGAGAGCTAATCCAATATTCTATTTTTTATGGTTTGAAATTGAGTTTAAAATGTCAATATCACTTCAAAAGCTGAGCCGTTTACCAAATCTGTGCTTCAACTTGTGTTCAGTTAAGCACAATTCAAAGAAAGATGCATTTGTGGAATCGCTTCACTTTATCTTTCCATTGTTGAAATGAGCCATTATGGGAGGGAGTTGAGTGGGAAGATTAATGCATTTACCCTAATGTAATAAAAATGTGAATTCCTCATATTCCCATGTTTCCTCTGATACATTTCTTAAGAGTATGAGTGTGCTTAGAGAAGTGATTTGTAGAGGAAAGTGTTCTGGTTCGCCTTATCTCCACTGACAGCTCATTTGCAAACTTTGGGAGCTCTGACAGCAAAGGCTCGGTCACCTTTTGTTACCAACCGAGTTCGTGCGACAACCAGCGGGGCTCTGCTGAGGACCTCCGGCTGTGCTTCAGGCTGCTCAGGCTGTGCTAAGCTTCCTTTGTATGTTACTGGTATAAGGATAGAGAAAAAGTATCGCAATATACTGTTATTATTTTAAATGAGGAAGTTATGTGTATCACTAGCATTTGGTCTTTTGTTTTTTTTACAACATAGCCTGCAGCAAAGATAGAAAACAATATAAAATCAATACTAAACAGGAACACAATCAGCATAGGGCACCTTTAAAAACAAAACAAGGTGAATGACATTTATTAAAATTGACTTCGCTTCCAGCCATAAACGGTTTGCCAAGAATGTCACTGAAAAATCCATCGGACAGTTTCCATCACCTCAGGAGTTTAGCTTCATTGATAATGCATATGAAAAGGATGAGCGATGGCGCCTAATGGCTTCATAAAACCCCTTATGGCAAAGGAGAGGACTGTGAATCCACTTAAAAGCAGCCTTCCTCTCACGCCGTAACAAGGGAACGGCCTGATTGCCTGTCTGAGCTGTGCCGGTCATGCTCCGTACTGTCAGAGCAAATGAAGTCAAACGGAGGCTTAATTACAGCGATAAGTTGTTGCCCTGTGGCTAAAAACATCTTATCACTAAACAGCTGGGAAGAATTTTCTATTATGAATCCATAATTGGGTCCAGGGTGACTGTCAAGACCAGTTTTTTTAAGTACAACAAGGCCTCCTGTTGTGAGGTTTTTCACATCCTAAGGGTGTGTGTGATTATAGTGTGCTTTGCACATTTTATGATTCAGCACGGCTTGTAACATTCATGTAAATAAGCTTTTGGAAATTCCTTAACTGCGGCTGCTGTTGCGGTCCGACATCAGTGTTTTATAGTATCATCACTGAAACACAGGCCATGTTTCTACTGATGAAATTTAATGCCCTTTTGCTCCGTTTGATTCCCTGCTGATTGTGCAGCAAAGCCTCTCCACACGGTAAAGAAGCTGCCTGAACAAAATGGTAAGCAACCTCACAACAACATGTATTTGCTTTGGGCAGAGGACGGAGCATCTTTTATTCCATGTTGCAGTGTAAAGTACAACATGTTCCTGGTGTTCTGCAAAGAAGGCATTGCACTTTGGAATATCTACCTCCTTTTTTTTAAATTCACAGTAAATGTCTCTACAGCTGAAATAAAAAATGAAAGAAGGTTTAAGGTGGTTGCTTGCTTAGTAAGTGACCTGCAGGAGTCTTGAGAGGCTTCAGAGACACTGTAGCTTTAGACGGTAATTGTTGTAATTAGACATAGTGAGAGAGTCGGGCGTCCTCTTAGATTTTCTCTCTTGACAGACATGTAAAACCTAGAATGAAAGGAAAGACAAGGGTGATAGGGTGAAAATAAAGAAAGAAAGAAGTGCATTTTAAAAGAAATTCATGTGCATGTTTATTTTTCGATACAGAAAGAGATTAGAAAGACAATAATGACACACGCAGCGCAAAGATTTAGGTAATTTTCTCTCCTCATGTAATTTTTCTTTCCTTCTTCAATTTTCTCAGTCTCTCCTTTGTGTCTCCGGTCTGACTCTCCTCTGCTCTGCTCTTTTTTTTCTCTCTCTTTTCTCAAATACACATACAATCCCCAAGTGTGCCAGATGTCAATAGCTATATGTGCTCAGAAAATGGCCAGCTGAACTGCTCCATCTTGTTATGATTGTAAATATTGATGGAGAGGGGAGAAGAAGAACTGGACCCAAAGCAATGACTTTGCAGATGTGCACCAAACTGAGGTTGGTTTTCTTTACTCTGTGGACAAATTATGATAGAAAATTCCCTTTAGTAATTCCCTTTTCCCTCAATTTCCCAAGTTCAGACATTCCTTTTTACCCTTTTCCAGCGTTTATGTTCATGTCTTCTGTGCTTTTGATTAGTTTGAAGACCAGAGTCTGCAGGGAAACACATGTTTTTTCATGCTGGTCAGTGTTGAGAATTTAAGCTACTTTGCTTCCATAACATGTCTTCTTTTTGGAAGGAAAACAACTATAATGCAAATTTAAATGTTTATTTTAGTGTAGATTTATGCTCTGGAAATGCAAATTAGCACCTTTTTAATAAAAAAGCCTCATTTGCATGTTTAAACATACAATTTCCAAAGAACTTGTAATACAAAAAATAATTATCTTAATGTCAGTAATCAACTTAACAGTTTCATGGGGAAACTTAGGCCTATTAGTCACTTTTTTTACCCACACTACAATGCCTTTTGTTTTTATTTCAGAATTTTACAATTCAGGTTTTGAATGGCATTTTTTTTTCTCAAACTCTGAGCCAGAAATTTCCACTTGAGTTGCTCCTTACAAATATCGAACATGTCACCTTTATTTCTATCCATATTCCATATTCTGAGGTTTTTTACGCAGAGTTTTTTTATACATATATACATTATTTATAGCCTGATCTATATAACATTTTATCCCTGATAACATGTTGAAAATAGATTTTTTAAAAAACCCTTACTGTAATGTATCTAACAAAATGAAACAAGGAATTTGAACAACATTTTTGAAGCATATTTTAAATTACAGGAATCTTTTAATATATAAAGTTATTTATTGTTGCAAGTTGCAAATTTCTCAGTGATATATAATGAATGCCATTTTGACCCCATCCACCTGTAATGTCTCAATAGTTCATAAATCATTTTGAAAACATCTGGCTCAGCATTGGGTTACGTCATCAGTTTGACACCAAGTTTAATTATGACACCTTAGTGAAGTATTTTAATCTCCAACACACCTGTAGTTTTCTATAAAAGTTGATGTACATATCATGAAAACACTTAACAAAAAAAGCTGCCATCCTAATATAAAGATCCACATCTGCAATCACATCTGAAATCACTTAAAAACAATCCTATTGCTTTTGCTAATCCTATTTATAACCATAAACTCAATTAATTGTTGCATTTTTTACCTCCTGTGGTTACAAAAAATACACACAGTTCTGCTTTCAATAACTTGTTCTCATTTCCAGAGCATTGCATTGGCAAAAAAAAAATAACCCAACAACATGAGCACCAGACTAGAATGCTGCCAACCTTGTGAAAAACATCTACATCCTCATCTGAGACGGAGACAAAGCGCTCCATTATGCAAAGCCATGTGTGCAACAAATAAACAGATGCCTCCCAGTCAGTGTGGTCCCTGGCCCCGCTCTCCATTATCTGGGGGTCGTACTTAGTCACTTTAAGCTGCACACAAGCTTCAGAGTGCATGTGCCCACATGCGCATGTTGATCCGAAGACTGTCAGTAAAGCAGACGCAACGTTCCTGAAGCAGCTGAACTAAAGATATCCAGCAGGAGAAGACGTGATCATGTGATTATGTACTGCTGTGGTTTCCAGCTGTTTCTGTTGGTCTGCAGACCTCGTCGCCCACACCGCTGGTCTGTCTGTCCGTCCTGAGCACCCACCCTGTTCATCAGAGATAAATCCAGTTCATGTCTGTCAAAGCTATCGGGTTTAATCAAGAAGGAGAACACGGGTCAGAATCGTTATGTGAACTCTGAGTCAACCCGCTGATGTATTTGCATATTAAAGCCGTGCTGATGATCTGCTGCGTGAACAGCTTCCCTTTACTGTCTGTCTGAAGTAGTGGAGAGCGGAGGTGGCAACTTTGCTTGAAAAATCGGCATCATTAGGATTAAATCCACCTTACAGTCGTTCATTAGTCGTACATTAGTCATAAACACCCCCCCAGAAAAAGTTTTGCAACCCACTTATCCTTGAGTTGTGGATAGCCTTGGCCTTTTTTCAGCCAGGAAGACCTTCATGGGAAAAATTAATGGTGGCAGAGGAATGTTATGTTCTGTGTCTCATAAGAATGCTTAATTTGTATGTTGACATGGTTACTCACTGTCCTTCACTCTTGGCAGACTTATGTGAGCAGAGTCCGGGTGTCTGGAGGTAATGATAAGATGAACCTTGAAGGCACTCAGGACTCCTTTAATAACAATGAGCTAAGAAACGACATTGACGGAGAGTTACGCACGCACTGTCTGGTGCCCTGCTGTCTGATGATCTGAAGATACGGGAATCTGGGCATCATACGACATATTAAACTGAGTAAAAATAATGTTTAGAGCTTTCAGTTTGGCTGTGCCCATTTACACATGATGTTGCACATGACTCATTTCCTTAGACGGGAACAGGAAATGGCTTGCCAGTCAGAGGCGCGGTAGGGTGGGTGTTTCCGATATTCAGATGGTGAAAAATTAATCAAGTTGCTGTAAACTACAGTTCATGAAACTGAAAATTGGTGTAAGTGTGCCATTAGCTCAGCTACTGTG
>JAUZTA010000027.1:23865491-23878583 GCA_034780835.1 Ctenochaetus striatus
AGGAGAGAGGGGCATCAGCCATGTAACCTGCATCACTGCCAGAGGCCAAGTTTCTTTTGAAAAACTCAGACGGAGTCACCCTTTAATATTTTATACCCTGTTAGATATTGAATAGAAGCAGAAATGATTTATTTCTGAGAGCATAGGTAGGAATATGTGTCATAAATATATAAAAAAATAAAAATAAATGCCTATCTTCTCTCTTGTGTGTTGACAGGGGCCCTAAGTACCACCTCTTAGCTCATACCACCCTGTCGCTGTCACACATCCAGGACAGCTTTCGCACACATGACCTCACCATCTCAGGCAACGGTGAGTGGCAGCCTTCATCAATCTGTCCCCTCACCGTCTTCTCCTTCTCCTGCCAGATCGGCCATCTGTCTCTCTCTCTTTTTTTTTTTTGTCCTTCTCTCTGTCATCATGCTCTCATTTCTCCTCCCTGCATTCTAATAATTTCCCCTAAACCGAGCGTATTGTGTGTCTGCTCCCCCTCCTCCTTCCTCCATGTTCTCTGACAGACAGCCATTGTCAAGGTCACTGTAATAAAGGCTGTACTAGTGAGGTGACTGCTGTGTAAAGCTGTAATGATGTTGGCTAACAAGGGCCCGGACCTCAGACAGACAGGCCCCTAGTGTTTTATTCATTGGCCCTTCAGCCTGCTGTAAAGTTTCATAGCTGCACTTCATGACGTTCCCTGCAGCTGCCACTCTTTTACACCCCTTTTGCCCTGTTTTGTGTGCTAAAGGAGGGGGGGGAGTTTGACATGGGGAAGAAATCTGTACGTGCATGTGTGTGTCTGCGTGTGCACATCGTTATATATGTTTGTGTGTGAGCTTGAATGCCGTGTGGCAGTATTTTTTGTTTATTTATGTTGTTTATTTTTGCCCATCTATCTCCGTCTCCCTGCAGAAGAGTGTTCCTACTGGCTCCCTCTCTATGGCAGTATGTGTTGCCGCCTCGCAGCTCAGCCTCACTGTATGACCCAACAGATGATGAGTGGATGTTTAAAGGTGAAGGTAAGTTGGCAGGCGTGTGTGCAGCACTGATGGAGGGACTATTCCTATCCAGTTTTCCATTGTTTTTGGGCTTTTTTCCAGTTTATTTTCACTCTTTCATCCTACTCACCTTCTTATTTGTGCACCTTTCCCGTTGTTTTTCAATCCACACCTGACCGATCTTCTCCTCTGCCTCGCAGCAGTTGGGTGGTGACCCTCAGAGTTGGACAGAAGTGTATGCCGTTCTAAAAGGAACCAGCCTTTTCTGCTACCACAGGCAAGAAGACGTGGAGGCAAACGTCGAGCCAGCTCTCACCATTGCCATCAACAAGGTCAGCAAAGGAATCGCACGAAAATGGAGAAATGTAGTCACACACTTTGCCTCCAGAGGTGGATCCAGCCTTGCAGAACCTATACAGTTGTGTTGTTTTTGGAAAAGCCTCAGGCACTGTTAACCTAGATGGTGAGGGATTGGGATCGTGGACTGCTGCCAGTTTAAATCTCATGCCAACTAGAACACTGTGAGCCAAAAAAAAAGAGAGAAAATACGAAATGATGTTCCTTTTTTTACTAACTACTTTTAACATGGCCTTGAACAAGGCTCTTAGCCCTCAGCCGTCCCAGTAGAGCTGCTTAAAAGCCAAGAGTGAAAAGCAGGTTCTGTTGCTGCAGCTTTCAAGTGTAACTGTGTAAATGATCAGCGAGGCTGGAAATGAGCAGGCATGCCCGGATAAAAGGAGCTAAAGATTTCCGAATTAAATCTGCTCGGTATCTTCTCAGGTCTTTGCAAACACAATAAGGCGCAGCAGTCGAGCTCCATCCAATCTGGAGTCATATTTCTCTCATCCGTCCGTTTTTTCCAGGCACCGAAGTGAAGAACAGTCAGTCATCCAGTCAGTCAGGTCCTTGATCATCGTGTTTCCTGTGTGTCTGAGAGATGATGCCTGTGGGGCTTCTCATTCTTTCCATAGTGACTCATTCAGCCTTTTGTAGTCATTGACCCTGAGCTCACAGCTGACCCGAAGCCAAGACGGTCAGATCAGATCAGGGCTCTGTGATCCTCTGTTAGTCAGTCGTCTGGCTCATGTGAAGAGGAAGGAGGAGGCAGCGCAGTGTGACTAATGAAAGAATGGAGCAACACTGCCACCTAGTGGTCGTGAACAGACCTGAACCCATATTGCAGAGCAAAGAGGAGGTGGGAATTGGGAGTCTGCACCTTTTGTTGGATAATTGCTGAAGGGAAATGGTTTGGAAGAGGACTAATTAGCGGCTGTATTAGTGAGGGCTAAATTTCAGCAGGGACTCGCAGTCACAATTGCCGTAATGATCACTTGTTGCAGGCACATAATTTTGTTCATTCAGGAGTGCTGGCATTCACTCCTGATTGTAGTCCTTTTTTTTTATTGTGGAAGGTGATTGTGTCCTTTGTCGCTCTTGTATTTACAGGAGACCAGGATACGTGCATCGGAGAAAGACTCTCAAAGTAAAGTTCAGAATATCTGCATCAGTAACCAGTACGGAGGAGAGGAAGTCACACACACGCTGACCACAGACAGCCGCGAGGACACACACAGGTGGATGGAGGCCTTTTGGCAACACTTCTATGACATGAGTGAGTACAAAGAAAAGTGTGTGTGAAATGCCCGGTGCATAAAAGTTACTCACAGCGTTCCCATAACTGTTAAAAAAGGACTCAGTTTCAGAGACGTATCTCATTTTATGTCCTGCATCTGCCGCCTGGTGCGTTGAAAGTGACAGTTTGTCTCCGTCGTGCAGGCCAGTGGAAGCAGTGCTGTGATGACTTAATGAAAATTGAGCTGCCGTCGCCGAGGAAACCGGCTCCTGTCACACCGAAACAGGGCTCACTCTATCATGAAATGGGTAAGACCTCAGCCTGAGGATATCGCCGTGGATGTGCGATCAAAAACATTTACGGTCACTTTTTAGCTACAGAAATAAGCAGAAGAGATCAAAGGGAAGGCAGGGAAAGGAAGAAGTTCGCCTGAGTTGCATGATAACTGCGTGTAGCCGTTAATTCCCTGGGTCCATGTGCATGAGATATGCTCTCACAATTAAATTTTTTCCTCTCTGGTATCTCGAACTCACACTCTGCTTTACTTCTCTGTGCTGTAGATAGAACGGGTCTTATCTCTGACACGCTGACTCACTCTCTGTCCTTTTGTTTCTCTGTCCCTCTTTGTCCTTTTTCAATTTTCCCCTATGTGTCCTGAATCCATCACTCCTTGACTTTGTCTCTTTTGTTCCTCTTTTTATTATTTCCCTGTGTCCTCATACATTATTCATGATCAACATTTTTCATCAACTTACAACCATAAATTTTTTAACTGGTGAATTATCTTTATCCTTGAACGAACCCTTTTTGCTCTCTCATCACGCCTTAACGTTCATTTCCTTAATAAACACGCATCGACTCTTATCGTTTTCTTTTATGAACATCAAAACATACAAAAAAACTCCACCTGTTGCACACCTCCTATCCACTTCACCTTTCCTTTCTCCCTGACCTCCTCCTTCTCCTTCTCCTCCTCCTCCTTGGTTTTCCTAACCCCCCGCCTGGCAGCTCCTCTTGCCGCACCCTCCTGTGAGGGTCTTCTGCTGCAGGATAACGCTGTGTCTGCCGAGATTCGTGCTCTGCTCTCGTCCTATTACAACGACAGGTGAAGTAACAGGAGTAGGGCTCCTCTGAAGCTTTATGTTGTAGTAGATGTTGCAGTCCAGGATTCACTGCTCATCCAGGATCAGCCTCATCTGGCTGATAAACATCACCGGGAGAGGATCTTTTAGTTTCATCATCATCATCCAGTAAAATTTAAAAAAAGATTGAGACATTTGAAGAACTGAAGGCCTTATATTAACTTAACTAAAACCACAAATATACAAGTAATCATGTTTGTTTTTGATTTGTTTTTTTATTATTCTGGCCAGCTGTGCAATGTTTTACTAGACAAACAAGAAACTGAGACACTTTAAATTTCTCTCTTTCTTCCTTGTAAACACAAGGACTCATTATAAAGTAACATTTCATGAATTCCAAATGGTCCAAATAATCTAGTGAGATAAATATATTCATTTATTTTGCTATTTGAAAATCTCAATCTCTGCCCTGCCATAGGAGTCTGAGAAATAATGACAGAAAATTCAGATGTCAGACTTACGACTAATTATTTAACCAATTATTTAAAAACTAAAACTTTTAAAATGGTTCAAGCCCTAAATACAGCTGTATAATGAGGACTTCTGTTGCATCTCTCCTGCAGTTATTGAATCATCTGATGACCTCAGCAGCACAGTGTCAGACATCCTGGCTCGGAGGATGCAGGAGCTGGAGCTCCGCAGCCAGCTGGGCACCTCCCCAAACTGGATGTCTGTGTTTGATGAGAGCAACCCCAAAAGCGCTGGCCGCCCCCGTCCATGTACCTCCCGCCTTTCTGGTCACAGCCCCTGCACTCCTCACCGTCTGCCCCGCAGCCCTGTGAGCCCTCACCGCTGCCCACAGCTGGGTCTGCTGTCCTCAGACGCCAGCCTGACCTCAGACAGCGACAGCCACTGCAGCACAAGCCCCTGCTCTCAACGCCACGGCTGGCCCGAGCCTTCGAACTTCTCCCTCGTGTCGTCATCGCCCTCCCGTCTGAGGCCACGCACTCTGTCGCTGGATGCTAAGCTCAGCACCCTTCGAGGGCGGGGTTACGGAGGAGGAGGAGGAGGAGGGACCTTCCAGTGCCCCTGCCAGTCTCCTCCCTCCTCGCTGCTCAACCCACTCCCCATCTCCTCCCGTTCACCTCTGTCCCAGCGCAGCACGCAGACCACGCTCTCCTGCTCCAGCTCCACCTCCAGCAACAGCTCCAGCAACAGCGAGGGCAGCCACAGTCCTGAGTCATCTGAGGGAGCCCCCTTCTCAAGGCCCTCCCCGGCTCGACGCAGCCTCAGGAACCTCAGGGCCAGACTCGATCCTCGCAACTGGCTCCAAAGTCAGGTGTGAACTCGTCCTGCCTGACAGACATTTTATGCTAGCCTAAAGGCACCAGTGCTCATTAAACCGTGATTTAACTGGCTTAACATATGTGAACCAACCTCAAGGCGATCTGCTAAGGCCACATGCACAGCCCTGAGATGGATAAGCTGCCTCCAGCCTGCCTCCTGGTGGAGGATGGATCACATTAGATCCTTCTGGGACAAACTGGAATGTCTTTTAAAACAAAAAGAAAGGTGACAATCACTGCAGGGCAAATCTGCACATTGTTGAATTGCCACAATTTTGAAGCTGGTTTCAAAACTAAATGGGAGGTACTCTGCTTGCCTTGAGCAATCCTGGTCTTGCTGCTTGGGAGAAAGTGATGCTAAAGAGCAAAGGACTTGCACAGATAAACACTTCACACCTGGCCTACTGTCTGTCCTCGGAGTCTAATTCTGGAACAAGAAAAGGTTTTGTTTTTGTCCTCTGCATCAGCCATCTCGGCCGCTCAAACGTTATTTTTTAAGGTCATCTCTATTAATGCACTAGCAGTATTTTGACTGGATGTTTCCTATTTGTATTTTATAAATAAAGGTTTGCGGTGTTTGTGCTATGAAAGCAAATGAGCACGTGGCAAGGGGAACATGCAAGATGAACAAAAGGTATAATAAATGAGTTTCAGATGTTGCAAACTGCTAAGAGTGGAGGGAAGGGTCGGTGTCTGTTGCCTGTACTGTGATCTACTTCAGTGTACGTATCTAATTATTCATTCTACAGATGATCTTTGTGGTTCTCCTGAAATTACTATGCACCATTTTGGGTTTTTTTTGTTGTTTTTTTTTGCATGATTTGACATACAGTTAAAATGTTGAACTACTTGAGATCATTTTCAGCAGTGAATCTCGTGAAAGCTTAACTTTATGCAAGTGCTCATACTTACTGTACTGGTTATTACTGTGATCTCTTCAGGGTAAAAAATCTGTGCTCTGGTCTTAATTTTGACGCATTTATCTGCACACTATTGACAGGCTGACGTCAGAACTGGGTAAATAGAGCCATCTGTTCATAGATACATAGAGAAAAAAAACAAAACAAAACAAAACAAATTAACCAAAGCTTGAGTATTATTGAAAACCCAAGCCATAATTATTCTGCTACATTGCCTCACTGCAGTATTTGGTTGATATTAATATTAGTTATTCCTGATTATGGAATTTCCAATTAAATGTGAAACATCCACTATTAAATATTATGCAACACAGAAACATTTCTTAGAAATTATTAATGGTTGTAGTACTTTAGGCAACTTACCATGAAACAGAATGCTTAATGAAACCCCAGTCAACCATTAGTCATGATAGTAAAAGCAAGAATAAAATTGTTTTTCCTGCCCTGTTTTTTTATAAAAGATATTTTCATGTAGTCAACTCTTAAAGGCAGAAACTTCTGACTAAAGGCGTCCATGTGAAAACATATTTAATAGGAGAGTCGTGTCTGTCAGTGCAGTAAAGCCTCTTCTTCTCCGTCTTTGTTGTTTACTGTAGATTTTATTTTGGTGACAGTTTCCCTCTTGGGGCTCAGAACTCGGGCGACGTTTCTACTAAGGGGTTATAACTGTCGACTATTTGAAAAAACAAGCATTTGTTACTGTAAATTAATTTTTATAAGTTAACAAATAAACCTCCTCTCTTTGTCTTTTGTTACATTATTGATTTTGTTATAAATGCAGCTATATTGATACCTGATCATGTTAACAGATGATGTGCAGATCTTTAACTGTTACGAGTAGATAACATTGAATGTTATAACCTTGCGAGAGTTTCCTGTGTTAGCAGGCTTCATTTTCTGCATGTACGCCGTCCTAGAAGGCAAACATAAAATGAGAAATGTGGAAATATGTTTAAATAATATAACATTAATTATAATAAATGTTTTATCAATTTAAAAACTGACTGTTTCTTATTACATCCACATTAGCAATCGATATGAGAAGTATTACATATTAATCTGTTAATGGCAAAAACTGTGAAGTTGAAATTCCTCATTCTGAGTTTCTTATATTTTTGTATTATGATTAAATGCACTGTAGCACTGAATATGAGTGCAAATGTGTCAAATGTGAATAGACATCACAAGTACGTTCAGAGAAACGTTCTTTGTTTTCCACTATGTTCACTGTTCCTGCAGTGGGGCAGCTGTCAGATCAGAACTCTGAGTATATGATGGATCATATTTGATCAAGTTCCTTTCTCGTCTTTTACCCTGCGGGAACAAATCCCACAGTAGATCCAGGTTTATGTAAAGATGTAAATCAAAAAAGAAGCCGTTTTCTGTTTAGTTGAAGCATCAAGAGAGAGGCAGGTAGAGCAGGTGCTTTATTGTCAACGTTTGATAGCAAAGCATTAGATTTGTCAATAGTACAAAGCACTGTTACAAACATAGGAGGTAGTCGACACTGAGTCTTCACTGAGCATTGTGAAATGCATAGAGAATTACTATGGCCATATTGACTCTGTTTCAAATGCCTCGGAGGAGAACCTAGAGATACATGCTTTCTGTTTTCAGTGCAGAGTTGTACCATTGTTGTGCTATTGTAACTTCATAACTGCTTAAAGTATAAAAAAAACATACATATAATCATTATATCCATCCCAACAAATACATATTAATCAGTATAGAACAGAATCACACTAATAAATACTTTATATTATATGCTTCATATGATGCTGATTATTGACTTATGTAACCCAAATGGGCATATTAAACAAAGTTTGGCAATTTTATGATATCTCTTGGATTACATAAGTGAATGAACAATGTAACATCGAGATTATAGATATATGAGGGGTGTCTCCCATCTTCAACCTCTGTCATGTCCTCCATATTTAAACATCTTTCTCTGTGCACTTGTGCTTCCTTCAGCTACATGATCTCTTCTCATTAGCAGGCACTCCTTGGATTACTCGCCCTCAGCGCCACCCCAGCCAGAGTACTCCAGGCGAACGTGGAGAACTTCGCAGGGCAGGTTCCAGCTCTGCTGATGTAGGTGGAAGCAATACGGTGGAGCCGCTTCGCTCCAAAGGTGTTGTAGTGTCCTGGGAGGACTTGGTCAACCTGTTTATTACATTTTTTTAACAGTCAGAAACTTAAAAATGATGTGCTGTACATAACACATGAATAACCACATCATCAGTTGCTAAAAACTGTGAATGAGTGCATGATGCAAAGCTCTGATTTAAGGATAATTATTACATGCATTTGAAAAATCTTTTCTGGTTAATCATTTGATTCACTTTTGGAATTTCTTTTGTTAATTTTCCTTTCCATTATGGTACTTATTGCTAGTTAAACACTGTAAGTAAACCGTAAAATAATTGTCACTGAGGGTACTAAGCAAAAGTCAGATGTGCATCCAAAATTTTTATATATAACAGACACTTCTTTGTGAATTTTCATGGTAAATTTATCTTTGATGTTAATGTTGTATTATTATTGTTATTATGAATTACTTTTCAAAACTACATGACTGAATCTCTCGTGCATCAAAGCTCAAACAGTTGGATAATCTGACAGAAGATAGTGGAGCTAATGAACTGAAATGGTTAGGTCGCTCTCTGTTTGAGTCTCTGTGTTACCTGTTCGCTGTCCACCAGCCCCACCAGGCGCTCACAGCTGCTGATGTAGTCGCTGACACGGCTGTAAGGCAGCCAGTCGATCATGGAGCCATCGTACACTACATCTCCGCTGAAAAGCAACTTATTGTCACGGTCATGGAGACAGATGCTGCCCCGAGAGTGACCTGGCATGTGGAGCACCGTCAGCTGTCTGTCACCCAGGTTGATGACATCGCCTGGGCAGGAGAGAGGAGAGAGAGAGAGATAGGATCATATTTTTCATTTGTCACAATCAGTCACACAGAAAAACACAATATATCTCATAATCTCAAGTCTATATAAACTCCTCTCTCAGACTCACTGACTCAATCCTTCTGTTCTGCATGATCCGGCCTTCGATAGTGCAGCCATGGTTAAATTTATGTTTTTCATGCATCACCTCATATCACCGTGATGCACAGTTTTTTGACACGCTGTATGTAATTGATTCGGTCAAGGCCATCTATGAGTGTCAAGAGTGTGACAGGAGGATGAAACTGACACACCAAGCATTGAGATATTCCATCTGCACTGCAGCAGCGGCTCTGACACAGCAGAACAAATCAGTGTATCGACCGACGGTACAGAACAAACTCTGCGAGAACACAACAGATGCTAAAGGTAAAGTTCCTGTCAAACTCTAACAAAAAGGCTGCTCATCATTAATACAGCATCCTTTCTTATATACAGTAAGTTCTGTGCTACAGTTGCCATTAAACCAATTAAAGATCTAAATTTGCAAAATATGAGTGTAATCATTGAGTTACTGATCTGGTGTGTATCTGCTCATAGCACAGGGTCGATGGCCTAATCATTGCTGTGAGCTCATTGATACTCTTTGGGATGCTTTCCATAAGTGTGGCCCGTCTCTGCATCCTGATCCTCTTTCTTTCCAAGAACAAACTGAATCCAGGCATCAGCACGCTGTCTTAAAATAGAAATGCTCTGCAAATGCATACAAAGAACGAACACTGAGCACTGAAGCTGCCATCAGCAACAGCAAAAAAAAAAAAAAAAAAGATTTCTTCTTGCCATGTATCATCTTACAAAACAATGTGCTAAGGTTAGGCCTTTTTTAAATGAGCTGTCTCTGTAGCCAATTTCATGTTGTGTAATTAGATATCCATATCTGTATAAGAGCCTGTCACACCTCGTGCTGGAACCCAGCCTACAACATCCTTTGTCATACAAGCTTTGTGCACCATCCATCATGAAAGCAGTTAAAAAATGTTGCAAGCCCTACCCCAGATTTCATATAGTACCTCCTTACTGCATAATGATTTGCCTCTATATTTGCAGGCGGTGAGTGTGTGTTATTTCATTCAGCAAATCATTTCTGGTTTGCTGTCAAATTAATTTGAGCTGTGGAATCCACCTGAGCCCATAGAGAGGATCCCGCACAGAGCATAATGTGCACACTAAGTTATTGCTACTGGGACTAATCGCACCCAATAAAAATCTTAATGGCATCGACCATGATGCTCATCCCTTCGGCAAATGCATTTAGACATAATGACCCGGCCTTTAATCACAGATCCAATCCTATATGCAATAAATGATATCAGCAAAGGCTGCATCTCCTACCTACCCTCTTGCAGTATGTGCGTAGGCTGCACAGCCTTGACTTTGTAGTGCCTTGCCCTCCATCCTGGACTGGGAGCCTCGGCTATCTCCCTGTCACTGAGCCAAGTGACCGTCTCGAAGTTGTCTCCGTTGGCCAGGGCATCGACCTCGGCGCTGTGGACGCCCACCTGTTGGAACTGATGCAGACCGCCCGAGTGGTCGAAGTGGGCGTGGGTGGCGATGGCCAGCAGCGGGTTTTTCCTCTGCGGATCCTTGCCTAGCAGCCCCTTGGCGTCGATGTAGTCAGGTAAGCTCCTCAAGCCCAGACCGGTATCTATCACCACGTCTTGGTGTGAGCCGCGGAGCAGCCAGATGTTGGCCCGATTGTCTGACTGGTAGAATCGCTCCTGGATCCAGAAGAGTCCGTCTCCGAGCGATTTGTGAGCGTACCAGTCGGCTGCAGACATCCCAGTTCATGCACTCGTCGAGGTAAACTGCTGCGGGTGACCAGCTGTGAGGTAATTTTGCGGCGGAGCGGTGGACTTAGCCTTCTAGCTAGAGGTGATATGTTTTCATTGAGGGTTAACGTTATGGTGGCCGCCGACACACCCTTGTTGAAGTAGCGCGTGCTCATTGGACGAACAGATGAATGACGACAGCCAGAGACGCGTTGTCATTGGTCGTAAATAAGCCACGCCTTCTTAACGTCACATGGGGGCGGGCTAAGTCAAAGCCAGATAGTGCTGAGTGTAGTGTGAGCACAAGACTCCACGCCGGTGTTAGCTAAGCTTACAGAGTATATGAAGGTTTTCCGTTTAATTTTGTAATGTCAGGAGATATTTAACGTGCGGAAAAACATCTAAAATACTGAACCGCTGGATGTTAATCAGTAGTAAACCCGTAAATTAAAAAACATGGAGACGTAGCATAAGCTAAATGCTGCTGAACAGCCCTGAATACAGACTCAGGTTCTTACGTCTCCACATTAGGAACAATATACTAACAATCCCAAAGTGAGTATTGCAACTTATTCTGTATAATGGAGTCTTTGTCCATGTTTGCCGACGTTGTATAGCAGGCAAATGTCAAGTCAAAAGGCGAAGAAAGTTGTGGTTAACCCACTTGTTGTTTGCACACGTGTCTGACAGTGACGTTGACCGTGCACATGTGGGCTTCCTTCTGCAGGTACACAGGAGACTTCCAGCGATGGCAGGCAGAGGTCGTGGAGTTGCTGCCTTCACCTTCAACGTCGAGGCTCTGGGCATCGGCAGGGGCAGCATGCCAGAAGCCATGGTGGGGCCCAGCCCGCTGTTTCCAGTAAGTACCAGGAGCACACTCACAAATGCGGAGATCCCACGATGATATCACATTGCAGTATATTTAATTCACCTAGGAGCCCTAAAAGTGATGCATGGGACAACATCTCAGGAAGGAAGGAAGGATTCAAAGCTTTTATTACACCAGTACTAGTTGACAGGATCAGGAGCAGGTGAAGTTTGCATTAAATTTCAAAAGTAGATATGTATCCAGAAAATGTAGGTTTCAATATGTTCTACACGCATATTAGAGCAACAAGCTAATACAAGCACAAGTTTGGTACAGTAATACTATCATGGTCATGTCAAGAGTCTGATGATGTTAAGTGCTCCTCCTCCTGGGGCATCTTTCTCCAACAGATTAAAGATCAGTCACTTTTGGATGCATCTTTTATCTCCCGCACGATGCAGCAAAAAGGCTCAGGGCAAAAATCACTTTTAAGCCCCAGCTTACTTATCTTCCTCATTCATCTTTTTAAATTGTGCATGTATGCTATTTAAACCGAATAAATCACATGTGCAGCACACTATATGTGACAGTTTTGTTATATTTTGCACACAGAGAACAACTATAACATTGTGATTTAATGATATAAAGTATATTCCTAAGCAACTTCTTACAAAACAATTTTCATACTTAAGACTTTGTGGCTCTTGAGATTAAGTTTTCCCTGTTGTATGTGAAACTCTCAAGTGTAGGATTAGTTTTGTACTATTCCACTGAACATAATTTTACTGTAAACAAATCGTGCAACTGCTCTCATCATATAAAACTCAAATGTTATCTGTGTTACACTACATCTACAAAAACAAATATTTGAAAAATGGTGCCACATGCTCCAAGTGTTGATTAAATATGACATGACATGACATTTAACTGTAAAATAACTGTAAAACATAATTGCTTTTTATCTCCTTTCCACTATCTGCCCTCCAGAGCACAGACTTTAAACCAGTGCCGCTGAAAGCAGGTGAGGAAGAGGACTACATGCTGGCCTTAAAACAAGAGATGAGAGGAACGATGCAACGGCTTCCACACAACATCAAGCCTCACTCCAACAAAGCAGGTGAGGAAGGAGAGTAGCCCATTAGTAACCTGACATCAGTAGAAATGCTATGGCAAGACAATTGGCTGCTGTGAGGGAAGATAATGCAGCACTTAGGAAGTGAGGCATTTAATTAGGGTCATCTGGGGGGAAGGAAAGGCCGATTTATGGAGAGAATATTGAATTACAGGTGCTACCTCATGTGATGGTTTGAATAGAATTTCTATGGTCCGGCCTGCAGAGCTCCCATATTCAACAGTGAGCTTAACATGTGCATAACAAGCGGCATCAAAAGTAGAGGCCAGTGATTTGTGTTTAAACACTTTGATACATTAGTGAATGTGATGTAAGAGAAAATTGGGACATATTTGAGAGTTTACTGAAGCAGAGTTTTCTCTTGTTCACATGAAACAGAAGTGGAGAAATACACAGAGAGATACCTGAGGAAAAGCAAGATGAATGATGAAGAATGGACTCCAGGTACTTGCTCAACATACTGTCATGTGATTTGATCAAATGAAGAAAAAAAAAAAGTGAAAAATAACA
>JAUZTA010000027.1:23896429-23912674 GCA_034780835.1 Ctenochaetus striatus
CCCATATTGATTTCTTCCTCAGTTTAATCTGAGCTTTATATCTGTTTTTCCTGCATCTTTTCTTAATATTCCCTCCATGTGTTTTCCGCTTTTTTGCAGGAATGCTTCCTGCCCTCCTGCTAGCTGGGTTGATTCTGGCTCTGTCCATCCCTGGCACGTCGTCCGAGTCAGCCACTCTGCGGTTTCTGGGGCAGACTGACTTTGTTGTCAACGAGAGCAGCACAGCTGTGGTCCGGCTGGTCGTGGAGAGAGTGGGAGACCCAGTCAACGTGACGGCTTTGGTTCTGGTAAGACACGGAACGAGCTAATCATTGATGACTCATCATGTTTCCACGCTCATTTGCTCTGCCTGCATCTGATCGGCAACACCTTGCTGTGTTGCCGAGCTTCCACTTCAATGTCAATTTGAAGGGATCAGTGACCTTTTCAGCAGACGTTGGCCAGTGCGCAGACACTGTGCGTCTGCAGAAACCGTCTTGGAAATCACTGCCTGTGCTCTGGCTTTACGTCCTCCACATGGGGGCCAGTGTCAGCTGCTCACAGTTGGTGTCTGGTGAGGCGAGCTGGCCATGCAGTGAAGTGTGGTTGGGGGTTTCCTATGCTTCTTGATAACTTTAACACATTTCTTTTTTTCATGATCTTTTATACCTGGTCATCCTAATTAGTTAATGAAATACTGCGTAATGTCAGGTTTTCCTTCCAGAGGCACAGTGACAGTCAAGCTTGAACCAGCAGAAAGGAAGAAAAGAAACAGAAGCACAGTGTGTGCTCTCCATTTGTAAAGACCAAAAACAGGCGAAAACATCAAGCCTGGAGCTTCCTATTGGCTCTGCTGTTTAAGGCTCAAATATGTACCTGCAGCATCCTGTGCTCATAGCCATCTTTGATCTAATGTGTCATGCTATTTCCTGTTTTTCTGGAATTGGGGTTGTAGAGGCAAATTTATATCAAACAAACAAGAACCTCACTTTAGTTAAATGTTTGTTTGATACAGTTTTGTGTCTGCTTGTTTTACCAGCTTGAGGGTGTCGACACAGGAGACTTTGAAGCCGTTAACGCTGCAGCCTTCCTGCTGTCCACCGAGTCCAGTAAGACCATCTTCATCGCTGTGAAAGATGACGACCTGCCTGAAGCCGATGAGACATTTACCTTCAACCTCACACTACAGGTAGAGCCCACTGTCAGTTCATGTATGTGTGTGTGTGTGTCAACCTCTCCTCTGCAGTTTTTAATGTGATACATTTTTGTGCCAAATATCTGTTTCTGGGTTGATGAGGACTCGTTCTCCTCTTCCTTTCACACTTCTTTCTCTCTCCTCTCTGGAGATCCAAGCTTACTTTCCACAAAGTCCAACTACTTCTGACCCTGACCGTCTTTAACCCAAACCTCAGCCACATTGCAGTGGAGAGTAGGGGGCCGGCAGACACAGTGAGCCTGGGAGGTGCCGAGCTGCAGAGTCTTTGATGTTTCTGCTCTGTCTGACTTTTTTAGGGGCTGACCTGGGTGGGGTTAGATGTATGTGTGTGTGTGTGTGTGTGTGTGTGTCACCAAGGTCGCCCACTAAAAGACACCTTTGTGAAAAGAAACTAACTTTGGCAGCCGCAGAATTCACACACAGTAGATTAAAGCGATTCTCTCATTCACTGTCCACATTGAGTTTGATGGGCATGTCCGCTCTGAGGATTTCACTTCTGTATATGCTGTATGTTCACCCTGGCAAATGACACACTGTTTCAGATAAAAGCTAAATCTCTTACAATGAATAAATGGATTCACAACCAAGTACATTAAAATCTTTTCATGCACTTTGAGACTCAATGCTTACATTATCAAATGCACTACATCACCAGAAGTTGCACATTTTTTTTCTGTATTCTAGTTCAGTAACTAATCTGTGTTTGTGTAGGACAGCCAAAGACATTTTTTAAGTTTGAGAATAATTTTCTTTGGGTAAACATTGTAAATCCTTGTCAAAAGAACAGCCATCACAGCCCAGGATGCCTTACACCTAGAGACTATCTCCATGGTTTCATGTAGCCTCTAGCTGTCAAGTTTGATTGATGAGCGAGGAGGGGGCTGGAATTTCTTATCCCTCACCAAAAGACCTACGACAAAAGTCATTGTGAATCACTTATTGTTTGTCATGCACATACAAGCAGACATCAACAACCCTGAACAGCTGTCAGCAGGAGTAACTCTCTGCAAAACATTTTCGCTTTGACGTTGCAGTTTTGTGACATCTGGTTAAATTCCAGTAGCCAAAGTCCATTTTTAGCCTGCAACTAGAGTGAAAGACCAGATGAGGCCCACTTAGCCCTTCTGTTTACACTACAGCGGAGACAAAGCTTTGGCCAAATGCTACCCTATCAGTTTACTGAAGGACTGTCTAGGGGATAAATGTGCTCCACAAAGGGGGTCATAGATCAGACACAAGTGAGAAACAAAGGGTTGATTGGGGTACATTTATCAATTCTGACAGTTCGATCTGTAAATGAGTTTTAATCAGAAATATTGCTCTCACTTTGTTAGAAGTATGACAACATATATCGTTGTTGTTGATCCTTAAATAGTGTAGAGTTGTTGTGAAGCAGAGCAGGTAAAGCCTCCAAGCACTGTGCATGCACAGAAGGTAGAAGCACACAGTTGGCAGTACAAAGTTTATGTAGTGCTACATGCATAGAAAAAAGATGTATTTAAGCGTCCAATTTTTGTGCATGAATCGCTGTAAACTTTATAATGTTTATGTACTCAGCCACACAAGATTGTGTGTGTGTGTGTGTGTGTGTGTGTGTGCGCGTGTGTGTGTGTATGTGTGTGTGTGTGTGTGTGCAGCCTCCTGGCCCGGCCAGCGGCTTGGCTTTGTGAAAGCGTGTGGATTCTGTGTCTGTGAGTTGACCGCTACAAGAGCTCAGCAGCGGAAAGAAAGCTCTGTTTCAGCTGGGAAAAGCCCTGCTTGAATAGAGGGATGAATGTAAGAGGCCTAAGCGCTTTTTTTTTTGTTTTTTATTTTCTCCTTTTCTTGCCCTCACCTTAACATAAGCACACACACACACACGCATATACAGTGCCTTTGACTTCCAATTGGGCTGTGATTGGCAGAGAAAACTGGAAAGTTGTATTTGAAGTGGGGAAATAGTGTTTCTGTTCATCATCATGTCAAGATTCTCACAGTCTCGTTGTCATTTTTCCAGAACTTCTGCACATTCACTAAACTGTGTATGTCCAGATGTTTGCATGGTGGAAGTTGGAAGTAGGAAGTTTTGGTGAAAGCCTGGTGCTGGAGTTCAAACAAGGCGGTTGTCAGCACATTTGGTCCATGAGATGCTTGTGAAAACATTGGTGAGCTCACTAATGGAAGCCTTGGAAAGTTACACCAAATAACAAGGCTGTGGTCTTTCTCTCGAACAGAGTTCAGGAAGAAAGGAAAACCCTTCTTGCGCAGATCATAGGTTTTGGTTCTTATTTGACAAGTTAAAAGCACACAGTTGTAATCCTCAGGAAGTCACTGATTTCAGTCCACTGAGATTTTCAGTTTGTCGGGTCTTAGAGCCAAATCAAAGCTCAGATCCTGAAGAGGTGTCCAGCTGTGAGCTAACCTTACAAATCAACCGGTCTGAGACCAGCACTTCCTGTCTTTGTACCCTCTCACCAGGGCCTCTCGGTGGGTGCACAGACATGAAGTGAAGACAATTGATAAGGCAGGCGCTCGGATTTTTTTCACACAAGCACCAGAGTCGGGGGAGGTTAAGATGTCTTAAGGTGTTATGTTGACTGCATGTTTGACCTCTTTCTTTCTGACCATTTGAATTCCTCCTGCTTTCCAGAGCTCCTCTAATGGCGTGACACTGGGAACTCCAAACAAGGCCACCATCAAAATCCTGTCCAATGACAACGCCTTTGGAATAATTGCATTCAACTCAGTAAGAAACTCCTGTAATCCACATGCATCTTTATTTCTTTATTCTCTTTGGTCTCATCTTTAATTGTCTGTCACCTCTAATTTCTAACTGTGATGAATTCAGTCTACATCTAGGAATAATAGTCATACAGTATAATGCAAAATGCTTTAACTGTTAACAGTTTTGCTCAAGTTTAGCAAAGTGTTTGCAGGCACTATCCGTAGATTTGAGTACACTTTTAGGGTTGAAACAGCAGCAGCTGCATGCAATCTTTACGAAGACAAGAACTGTCATTTTTGCAAAATGTCAAGTACAGGAAGCCTCCAGAGTTAAAGTCAGCAAGAGCAGAGCTGCCTGGAATCTTTCTCTTGACCCTTTAAGAAACAGTCAGCTTCTTTAAGAGGGTTAAAGAGGTGCTGAATTGATCTCCTCACCACTGAATCCTCCCCCGTCCTCACTAGTCGATAATATATTCCTCCCACATCAATACATGAACTCTTTTTCCATTCACTTTCCCAGTTTGCTCCATGCTGCAGCAGATCTGTGCCTGTGGTCACCAATATTGTAAAACTCAGCTGGCCATGCACTTGCACCATGAGCATGCACTTGCATTTGTTGCGCTGGGTGGAGTAATTTGGACTCGCCGCTGCAGACAGACGTTCAATCATACCAGTATTGTGGTTGTGGGAAAAGTGACCATGTAGTGGTCCTGGGTTTCCAGGGGCAATTAAAACCTCAACACTCCCTGGATTCATGAATCAGTGGGAGTTTATAGTGTTGCCATGGTAGCTGTGGTATATTGGGAAATGTTTGCCCTACCACCCCCAGATGGTCTCAAATGCTGGATAAAGATTTGACTTGCTCAGAATCAATAAAGGCCTCCTGGCCGTGGGAGATGTGTTTATGTTAGAGTACTGAATTAATTCCCGTACAGAGTTTCTTTGCTTTATTATCTTCTTCTTCTTTGTTTGTGTTCTCCCTCATACTTTTGTTATGACACTTTAGACTTAAATTAATTAGAAGATTTTGGAGGGGGGGGGATTCATTTCCAGATTTTAAGATTCACAGTCACGCAGTGAAACTGAATGAATTATTACTCCATGTTACTGTGGAATATTTTTTTAATGATTCATCGGATTCATTTACGTAAACAGAACTCATTTTGTTTGGCTTGTATTCCTTTTTATCAGAAGTACCAAGTTTCAAAAGCAGTCTCCAAAAAAACAGCCCAAAAAACAAATTCATTAGTAATTTAAACACATTGAGATTTGACATATTTTGTTATTTATAAGGGGTAATGATCAGTAGAAACGGTTCTAAGACTGGAAATAAGAAACAGTGTTGAAATGGATTGAATTGAACTGATTAAGGTTCTTTCTCTGTATTTGTGTTTTTACTTCTCATCCTTTTTCATTTCAGACCGAAGAGATTGTTGTCGATGAGCCAAGAGGAAAGAACCATTTTGTGCCTTTAACCCTGATTAGAGAAAAAGGGACATACGGGACTGTGACTGTGAACTTTGAGGTGAGAGGGAAATTCACTGCACACAAAACCAACAAAACTAAAACAGTCTGCTTTGTGGTGTTCAGAAAAAACAGACAATGTCTTTGACAAAAAGATGCTTTCATGAGTTTATCTCAGTGGCAAAACATTGACTTGTGAATCCGAGATTTTAGAGAACTGAGACTCAAATTACATCTCAAACTTTTAAGCAAAGGACATTTTATTCATTACAAACATGCAATTCCATGGTAGAAAAAAGCCTTTTTCCATTATTTATATGTGGCAAATTGATAATAATGTGCATACTGAGGTGTAAACTTCACCCTGACTCCTGTTCAGATCTCTGAAGGTCCTAATCCTGCCATTGAGGACCTCATTCCAGACAAAGGAAACATCACCTTCCCTGTAGGACAGGCTGTGGTGCACTTCAATGTCCTCATCCAGGATGACCAGGTATTAGACCGACTCCTCTTTTAAGTGAATCAGTACAAACAACTCAATAGCCTTTATGTGTCATGTGGTCACATCTATGGATTAGCTTGTGCATCTGTCAATCAATAATCTTTTTCAGATCGTGTTGGTTTGATTCTTGGCTGAAAAAGTCTGAGTGAAGTTAGATTTGGAATAAGTTTTGTGGCACTTTCTCTGATGGGTTTGGATTTTTAACAGGGTTTTCCGGGTCTCACATTCAGAGTTTAGAAACAGCTACATAAAACATACAGCTGTATGTGAATGTGTGTCCTTCTGTTTGTCTGTCAGATCCCAGAGGATGATGAAGTGTTTACAGTCAGACTGACTTATGTGGCGGGGGGAGCCCTCCTTCGGCCCAACGCCAGCAGCATCCGGCTGAGAATCCGACGCAATGACAGCCCACTGCGGTTCTCCCACTCCATCATGGCGGTACCGGAGTCCGCCGGAGTCATCGTCCTCAATGTGACCCGCGGTCGCCTGACGGAGGACGGGCCGCTCGTTGGCTCCGTTGACACCGAGGTTCCTTCCTATCAGTCCAGTTATTTGTTTGCGTAGACTTCTGACCGTAAAAGACTGGGTCACAGACACTTTAATTACACAGTGTATGTACAGAATCTACCGTATATAGTACAGCTTTGTGTAAACCATCTGGGCTATGCTGTCTTTAGGTTTCCGTAGATTACATGGTTGTAAGCGGTGAGGGACTGGGCAGCGCCACACCAGCTGTGGATTTCCTCGACCTACAGCCAGTGAGAACCGTCACGTTCCCTCCGTTTGTCTACAAGAGCAGCCTGCTGTTTAAGATCAGCGATGACGACGTGCCGGAAATCGCCGAATCCTTCCATCTGGTCCTGCTGGAGGAAACCATCCAAGGAGACGCAGTGCTGGCGTCACCCAGCGCTTTGCTGGTGACCATCGAGCCCAATGATAAGCCTCACGGTGTGCTGTCAATCAGCAGCAGTGCGGTGATTCAGCCAATCACCATCAATGAAGACCTGACACAGAGGTTAGATGACTTCTGTGTTGTACATACTGTGCAATTATAAGAGCAAAAGTGTCATGATAAATAGAAATACATTCAAGATTTTTTGTGTCTTTAACCATCCCTTGTTTGTTCTGTGACCATTTATAGATTTGATGGCATGGTTATTGTTAGAAATGGAGGAAGCTATGGTGTTGTGTCCGCCAACTGGACCATCAGCAGGAACTCCAGTGACCCCTCTCCAGTGTCGGATGATCTGATGCCTACAGCGGGGACAGTGAGGTTCGCTGCTGGTCAGGTGACGGCTGTGATCCCGATAAACATTGTGGCTGATGATCTTCCAGAGGAGGCGGAGGCATTTCTTCTCAAGCTGCTGCCCGACACTGTAACTGGGAATGCCGAGGTGGACGAACCCATGGAGGTCAGTTTGGTGGAGATCTTTGATATGCAAGTTATTATTTATGTGTTGCCGTAATAGATCTATAACAGAGCCAAAAAGAGGAGGCTGCACTTGTTAGGAAACACACTGTATCCTCCAGATGTTGTGCATGTGTGTGTTTGTGTGCAACCTACTGTAAGCAACGGTGGCAAACTTTGCACATTCGGCAAAAGTTGCCCCTTTTCGTGTGTCTCTCCGCGCCGTGGGTGTTCCCTTCATGTGGCTGATTCAAAACAAAGCGAAAGCAGCGGGCGCACTCTGTGTGTGGTGTCTGCGTGTTGTGTTTTTTTAGAAAGCGCGGTTAAAGTGGTGACAGGTTTTTTATAGCCTCCATCGCTGTCCAAGCCTCTTGGCCATGTGTGAAAGCAGTTGGCAGATCTAAGTTCTGTTTATGTTAAAGACGTGAGATAAGAAGTGAACAAACTCTGCTATGGTCACATACACACACACACACACACACACACACACACATACATGAGCCCCACCTCAGGTTGTGAGGGTGTGTTTGCCATCTGTGCAGAAAGATTTGATTAAGAATCAGGCCGTAGGACAAGTGAACCAGTGTTTACTGCCATTAATGTTGCAAATGATTTATCACACACATGATACTGAGCTTTGTAAATTGTCAGCGTGCCAAGAAATGCATTGCATAAACGTGGGTTTCGGGGAAGCGAATAAGCTTCTACCGAAATGCTCATGAAACCTACTCTTGCAGTCTTAGCAGAGTTAATTAAAGAGGATGCCGCTCTAAAGTTAGCTCAGGGTTCTGTTTTACTACTTTCCATCACACTTGTTTTCTTCCGTCTCTCTGTTCTTTATGTCTCTTTTCTTCTCGTAACGACCCGAAACCAGTCTTAGCAACGCGTAAACAAAATGACACAACAGAATCCTTAAAAGTAAATAATTTGGCCTCGTTGCAATTATTCACTTACATCCCAAAAGATCAATCACCTTCCTTTTCACCGCACAGACGACTGCACACGACCCAGAGTGCTGCTTCGTAAGCAGAGCAGGGAAGCAAATGCGCCAAACCTGTGGTATTACATTTTCTTTAAAGGCAAAGTGTTTAAATCTACCTGTAAATTTGAATGTGAACAGAACATATTACTAATCCTGTTTAGCATCAACACAAGCAGACACTAGATTAAAGTAAACTGATTGAAGCTGATTTGTTGTTAAGGAACTATTTGAGGAAACAAGCATCAAGGTGGTAGCAAATCAAAAATAGCATAACTTTTCCAGTCCACAACTAAGTTATGATTCCCTATAAGAAACAGAGAATGAGAATGAGAGAATGATCATTCAATGATCATTCCTTGGCATAAATGTAACACATATTCTACTCTTCATCTGGTCTTCCTCCCCTCTTCCCTCAGATTGTGTTCTACATCCAGGACAGTGACGACGTCTACGGGCTCTTTCGGTTCGACCCAGAAAAAGAGCAAAGCATCCAGAGCCAACCTGAGGGCCGTTTTCTGTCGCTAAATTTCCTGCGAGACGGCGGCACACTGGGTAATGTGTCCATGACCTTCACAGCCCTTTACATTCCTGCAGGCCCGAAAGACCCGGCACGGGCTCGAGACCGGATTCTGAATGTAAGCAGGTCTGTTAACGTGGTGTTTGCTCAGGAGCGGATGGTACATGTCACACTGCCGATCAGGAATGATGCTTTTCTGCAGAATGGAGCTCATTTCTTAATACAGGTAAGCTAGAAACGATACACAGAGAAACAAATATGTGGTTGACAAATGATTTTATTTTTTATGTGTTTAATGACTTTTTGAGTTGATATTCAGGCAACGATTTGCTTTCGCATCTAAAAATGTGCTTTTTTTTGTTTGCACCTCGGGCCAAATCAGTGCTTTCCAAACTTTAAGTGTCTCATTTGCATGTGTGAACGGTTTGACACTGGCACTCAAATCTGGCATGTTGCTACGGGATTTGTCCAACTGTCCAAACTAACAACACCACCTAGCACTTAAAGCTTGGAGAAAAAAAAGGAACTAAAAAAGGCCTCTCCACATTCTGTAGAGCCATGAATGCGTCAAACCCTTTACATGCACAAACATGACGGCAGTGAATGGAGCACTGATGGGTCATCAACACATCTTTAAAAGTGACGGAACAGAAAAGAACAGATGCAGATGTGCAAGAGAGAGCTGTCTTTTAATAAAGTTTATCTTTCAAAATGTCTTCTGTAAACATCTGTCCTGTTGATGCTCTGTTTGAACCTTCAATCAAGTTCATTTTTTCCATCTTTCTTCTTCCTCTAGTTGAACACACTGGAGTTGGTTGACATCAACCCTCCTATTCCTTCGAACAGTCCACGGTTTGGGGGACCTCTGAACCTGACCTTGACTGTCACACCAGACATCGCTAACGGGGAAATTGGTTTTACAAGTAACACCACAGTGGTGGTTTATGAGCCAGAGGACAGCAACACGAGCACAGTAAGACATGACCTCCGCTTTCAGAAGCACTACATACAGATGCTGTCACTGTCATGATACTTATCTATATACTTAATTTGTTGTAGGATAGCATAAATCAAAATCATCATTTGGAAAGTAAGTGTCAGATTTAAATAGTCTGAGATCTAAGTTTGCATGTAAACTCCTAAATTGTTGTGTACTGTGTAAAGTGGTAACTAACCACCACTGTAAAAGAAAAATAGAGGTTTCCTATTCTGCCACCCTGAGTGAAACTTTAAAGCTGCCATGCTGCTGGTCTGAAATCTCCTCTTGTCCTTGCAGACAGCAGTGATTATTCAGGCTGTATGTGCAGGTTGTATGTATAGGAGGTTAACTCTGATGATGTTTGGCGTGGCAGGTGAGCCTCCCTCTGCGACGTGACGGCACGGACGGTCAGGCCGAAGTGTTCTGGAGTCTTAAGCCGGTCGGAGCCAATCGTGTGGATATAACTGCTGAAGACCTGGAGCCTCTGAACGGCTCTGTGGTCTTCCTCTCCGGGCAGAGCGACGCTTCCATCAACTTCACTATCATGGCCGACAACATCCCAGAAGTCAATGAGACCTTACTGCTCACTTTGGACAGGTAGGGACAGTAAACTCAAACAAGTTACAGCCAACCAACACAGAAATTTTTCCATTTTATTAAATATCAAGACATGTTTGACCCTTATGCTCTGCTCATTAAAGTAGTTAACACATTCACTTTTGAGGTTTGGAGTGTGAAGTTGATGTTTTAGAAAATCTTAGCGCACCCATCCCTCCTCAGGTTCTCTGGAGATGTGTGTGCGTGTGTGTTTGTCTTTATGATGGAGGCTTGGGGGGGTTGATTCGTCCAATAGTCTATGTTCTGATGAGAATGGCGGCTCTCTCTCCCTCCCGCTCCTCCCCTGCAGGGTGGAGACTGCACGCTTTATAGTGTACTTTGGGTAAGTGGAGAGTGGAATGAACCTGGGCCTTTTGTTGTGGTGTGAATCAGGACTTTGTCTCTCGGAGAAGGGCCTACTTCAGAGTTTCTGGGGTCCTTGGTTGACGTGGGGATGAGCGGGGGGACTGGGCCGGAGTTGGGGGGATTTTAGCGATGGTGTGAAAAAAGGGAACCCAAAAGGAGAGTGGATGTTGGGAGTAAATAGAGAATCTTCTTTATGTGTTTCCCTCTAATTGAACCAGGCTTGATTGTGTCCCCTTTTTAATGATTGTTCGGTGTTTGTATGCATGCAGCGCCTTGGCCCTGACTGTTTGTTTGGAATGCTTCATTCTGTCATGTCTTTGTCTTTCATTTACCCGCCGTGTGATGCTTATTTGGCTCCAGTTTTCTCAACATACACACACATACATACATGCGCCCCTGTGGAGCAGTAAAGAGGCAGACTTGGTTTTGATTGACGTTGTTATTAAAAGTGGTCTAAGCAGCAGGACCTTAGCATATGGGGCCAATAATGAATGAGCATCCCACAGAACCAGGAATGCACTGCAAAGTTTTGATTAAAGTTGGGACGTCTACGCAGAAGCTCAAAACATACAGGGAAAGAAAAAAGTCCAAGAAGCATGAGTGTTGGAGTTTTTATCTGTTAAACCAGCAGTTCCACAATTCCTCATTAATGAAGGCAGAATGACTGTGGTTGCTTTTAGTAGTGATCATTTCCCACCATGATCTAACATGTTTATGTGTGTTTTTGTGTCAGGAGTAATGTTGAGAATCAGATCCTGAAAGCTGGCTTCACCAGCAGACAGATTGTCATCATGGAGAATGATGATCCTGGGGGGGTCTTTGAGTTCTCTCCATCCTCCAGAGGTCCATGGCTCATCAGTGTAAGTCTTTGCTTGAAACTGGAACTTGAAACTAGAATGCTTTAATCATCCAACCAGTTAGAAACAACATGAAGTACTGTGACATTAAACTCCACATATTGTTGTTTTCTCTGGTCTCATGACGCCACGTTAAACTTTTCCAGGAGGGGGAAGCTGTGGAGCTGCATGTGGTCAGAGCCCAGGGACAGCTGCTGAAACAGCTGGTGCGGTACGCTGTCATGCCCTCGGGGAACACCGAATTCTATGGAGCCACGGGCATCCTGGAGTTTAAACCAGGGGAGAGGGAGGTGGTGGTGGCGCTGGTGGCCAGGCCTGATGGGGTGCCTGAGGTAAGAACGGGCTCGATTTAGTGCTGCCACTTTCAATTTCTTATAATAACCTTTTTAAATTCAGCACAAAATAAAGTTGTCTCACACAGATAGTGGAAAAATTGTGTTTAAGCGAGTGAAACAAGTCTCATGTTTTAAACCTGTATTTACTACTTAAAAACTGCATGTGTGTCTGTGTTTTTGTATCCGTGTGCGCTCAAACAGCTGGACGAGACTTTCTCTGTGGTACTAAGTAGCCACAGCACTCCACCCAGTCGCCTTGGCAACCACAGGGAGGTCAACATCACAGTGCGGAAAAACGACGACCCTTTTGGCGTCATCGAGTTCATCCAATCAGGACTGACGGTGGCCATCAATGAGAGCAAAGGGGACGAGATGCACTCGGGTACTTTGAAGTAGCAGCTCTTAAGAAAACAGCGATTCTTTTCCATGTCAAGTGGTTTTTTGTCGACACTTAAAATGGAGTGAATGAACAAGGATAAAAGTTTGAGCGAACACAGTTTCCCCCGTCGTGTTTGTGTGATGCTCGAGCATGTGCGCATGCAGATGAACCTGTACTTTGGTCGAGTTAGAGCAGGAAGTCTGGATCCCACACAGGGATGATGCACGCCAGCGGTCAGTCCTTCCTTTCTGCCGGAGAGTCTTTCTGACATGTGGTTAACGTTGTCAAACTGTAACAGTTTAGTTTGGTTCAAGGCACCAAAACTTCTTGGTTAGGCTTAAAAAAAGATTATGGTTTTGGTTAAAATAATAGGTCAACACTGGCTTTTAGTTTCCTGTGTTTGACCCATTCACCACCCCAACTGCTCCTCACACAGTCTTTCTTTCTCTTTATACCATGTTTGACTTTCTTAAAGCTCTCTGACAAAAAAGCCCCAAGTCCTCCTGAGGACAGGAAGAAGAAAAAGAGCTTCTTTTAGCTTGTAGTGGAAGTATCACCAGCTGTGTGTGTTTAGAAATACAGTAATACATCTAAAAACTTATATAGTGTCAAAAGCTAAAACTTGTTATTTTTTTTATTCTCCTCCAGCGATGTACCCTGTGGTGAGGAACAGGGGTCACTTTGGAGACGTGTCAGTGTCCTGGGTCCTGGAGCCGGCTCTCTCCGGAGACGTCAGCCCCCTCCAGGGAAATATCACCTTCAATGAAGGGGAGTACCTGAAAAACCTCACTCTCTTCTCTGAACCTGATGAGGTAAAATGATAAACTTAACTCAAAAATGCAAAGAACCCAACCGAACATGAGTTACATTTCCTTGTTTAAATATTTCAAATTTTCTTTTTTATTTAAGATCCCAGAGGACGTGGAGAATTTCACCATCACAATTTTGAACGCTACAGGTGGAGCAAGAGTGGGAAACATACTCACTGCCAGCTTGCAGATTAATAAGAATGATGACCCCATTTACTTTTCTGGTAAATATACTTTTATAGATATCAACTGTGACTCTTAAAGACTTAAAACAATATATAACAGCTTTTAGAGACCCGTCTCCTTCATGAGGACACCCCCCTGTCTCTCCTCAGAGCCTGTGGTTGTGAGGCTTCAGGAAGGTGCCGTTGCCAACTTCACTGTGCTGAGGGCCGGCCGGGCAGATTTTGTTGCCACGGTGATGTACCGCATCGAGTACGGCGAGGCATCTCCAGATGACCTCACTGTGCTGAGTAATGACACGTTGCTGGTGTATGACGTGGGTGAGTGGATGAAGAACATCTCTGTGGCCATGGAAGACGACGACGTACCAGAGACTGATGAACCCTTTTACATCGTCCTCTTTAATGCTACTGGTGAGTACAGACTTTCTTTTAAAAAAGCTTTTTTAACATGGACGTACTTTGTGTTAGATATTTTTTTTCTTTATATTTGTGCAAAGTTCAGTTAATACATTGGATGTTTCACATCATCATATATGTGGGCCCTTTGAGATTCCTTCTGAGGGTTAAAACAGCTAAAAGTCATTTGTTCTTCTAATTTTTTAGTGTGATTTTGTAGTCGAAAAACCAGGACATCTCATTTCATCTTAAAATTACATCACCCCATCCCCCCCAGGTTGTCCCCTCTTGTCCAGATGTATATGCAGAGAGAGCAGAAGCTGGGTTATTTAGCATTGTCAGTGGTAACACTGAATGCTCTCCTAATCCCAGTATTGTGTGTCAGGGATGGGAATGAAAGAGCAGTGGGCCCCAACAGGACCTTAATTACTAGACTCCAGACTTTCTAAGACACAAAGACGGGCCACTCCACTGGCCCCTCTCTGTTCACTGATTCATATGGAGTAGAGTCGAGTAAGGGTCCGCCTCTGGTTCATCCTTCATAGTGCTTGTGTTAGAAGTCAACAACCCTCCTGTTAGAAGTTAATCAAACTGATACTGGAGCAGCACTCTCTACATTTGTCTATAAAATAAAAATAATAGAATTGCATGATTGTTTGGATGTGCTCGCTGCTGTAGCATCAACATGCAGGTCCTGATCAATCCTGATGATGTGCTTGTGTACGCAGGTGATGCTGTTGTGTATGGAGCAGACACAGCCACTGTGGTAATCGAGGCCAATGATGATGCCAATGGGATTTTCTCTCTGGAAGCCACAGAGAAGCCTGTCGAAGAGGGCAAGACCAATCATTTTTAGTAAGGAACAAGTCTTCACTTCACTTCACTTGTTTCTTTTGTGCAACACAGCTTGATTTAAAAGTTTATAAAGAGTTTTACATGCTAGTTGTGACAAACATTATCAAATATTTGGAGGTATAAAGTTTCCCTCCTGTCATGCATTGCTCTATTGATTACCCTTTTCTCCTTCATCACAGTGTCCTGCGTGCGAGGGGTCATTTTGGTAATGTCACGGTCTTCTGGCAGCTGTTTGCCAATGACTCAGTGACTCCTCTGGAGGAAAACCAGGAGTTTACCAACACGTCCGGCTCCATCACCTTCATCACAGGGGAAGAGACTAAGCCCATCGTCCTGGAGGCTGTCTCAGACAAGCTTCCAGAGTTCAATGAGTTCTTCGTCCTCAGGCTGGTTAATATCTCAGGTGAGTTCAAGATAAAAGTTACTTGTCGATTAGATTTGAGGGATAATGTTAAAAAGTAAAATTATTGCTGGAGAAAAGTGGCAGCTGCCACAGCAAATAATTACTATCATCGACTTTGACTCGGCATGAAATTTTCCTTGACTCATCAGCCATAAAACTGCTACACAAGCTTTTCCAAAAATGACAAAGAAGGATAAATGTCATTTATAATTTTGTCTTGAAAACCCCTCATCTCCTGTCCATAATTTATTTAAGGTGGTTACCCAGGGGAAGGTGGACGCCTTGCCGAGACTTCTCTGAATGCTTCGGTTCTCATCCCTTTTAATGATGACCCATTTGGTGTCTTTAACATTGCTGACAGCAACCTGGACCAAGAAGTGGCTGAAGACGTGCTGTCAGAGGATGACATGGCTGATGTCACTTCCTTTACCATCGTCCGACAGCAGGGCACTTTTGGTGATGTGCGAGTTGCCTGGGAGATCGTTTCTGGACGTTTCCCAGAAGGCCTTCCTCTGATGGATGACCTGCTCCTTCTCGCCTCCTTCCCAGACGAGGTTGAGCTCAGGCCTCGTGCCAGGCGACACCACTCAGCCACAGACGCTTGGTTTTTCTCCGGGCTTCCAGGAGCCCATGGGACCATCTCGCCTGAAGATGGGCCCGCTGCTGTTGGCAACTTCACCTTCTCGGCTTGGCTGGTGCCCAAACCAGACACTGACGGCTTCATAGTCAGCAAAGGAACCAGGAACGGGACCCTGTATTATGGAGTGAAGGTCCAAACCAATGAGTCTCATGTCACAGTGATGCTGTACTACACAGTGATAGGATCAGACAGTCCGCAGGTAGCACGAGCCACCGCTGAGAAGTTTATGGAGGATAACGCCTGGTTACACGTCATCATTACTGTTGATGATGGGATTGTTGAGTTCTTCCTGGATGGAAACCCTGTTCCTGGAGGACTTAAGAGCATCAAAGGAGCAGGCATATCTGATGGTGAGTTTTTTTATTCAAATATTTATCTCTTAAAGGCGTAACATGCAAGTTTTTTTAAATTCATGGTGGTTACATTCTGTAGTACAAATTGAAAAGGCCACATCTCCAAACAACCCTGGAGGAAGTTGTGATAATGCAGGATTTAGAGTGAACTCTGCAGAAGTGCATGCTTCAAACTCCCTGCTGTTTACCTCTCAGCTCTTCTCAAACCATCACACCTGCAGCTCATGACACAAAAAAGAAAGAAAGAGCTGAGGAGAGAGACCAAATGGTTATTGTTCTTGGCTACACACCACCATCTAAAGATTGGCACAGTAAACTTC
>JAUZTA010000027.1:23925257-23943893 GCA_034780835.1 Ctenochaetus striatus
AAAAGCATGCAAAATTGCACTAAAAAAAATCTGCGAAACAGCGAGGCCGCGAAAGGTGAACCGCGTTATAGCGAGGGTTACTGTATAACAGTATTATAATGCTGATTTGCACCTGATCTGATTGGGATGTTTTCTTACACAAATGTGTTCTGGTTTTCAGGTTTGAAGTGAATGAAACAGTTGGGTCGGTGACTCTGGTGGCCTACAGGAACAAGGGGACGTATGGAAATGTTTCTCTTGTCTTCTATGCTCAGAACCTGGAAGCTCAGCAGGGACTCGACTACAATGCCAGTGAAACAGTCAGTCAAACACAGATATCAAACACTACTTAAAAAAATACAGAGCCACACATATATACTCACGCAATATGTCATGGTGCTCATGACCTACAGCAGCCCCTCTGGACATGCAGCATGACCTGGATGACTGAGAGTCATAGATATGTTGTAATTTAAATCTGAAGATCCTTTTTGTCCTTCTAGGTGCTTCACTTTGTTGATGGCGAAAGACATAAGTTTGTAGAAGTGCAGATCATCGATGATGCCATTCCAGAGGGAGCAGAGAGATTCCAGCTCATCCTGTCTGAGCCTTCACCCGGGCTGGAGCTGGGCACCAATACTACAGGTAGATAATACGATTTCTGAGTCAAACAACAGAAAACCCTGGAACTTAAGCATTCAGTGCATGCTCGGTTTCAAAATGCACAATACAAAAAGTACAATTCCCCAACAAGACTAAGTAGAGATTTAAATTAAGAGGATTTTGAATTCGATAAACTAACAACATGTGAAATAAAAAGGGTGTTCCTACGTGGTCGTACAAAAGCTTTTTGTGATTAGCTGAAAGATTTTTTTAGGATTCAAGGCATTTTCAAAATCTTATATCAGGACACATTAAACATTCTTCATGTGAAAAGTTCAACACCTGTTTGTAATATTTTCTTAAACCACATCTTTTTGTCTTCCTATAGCGACTGTGAATATCCTGGCGAGTGACGATGGACACGGAGTTATTTCCTTTAACGCCAGCAAACATTTCTTGCTGAGGGAGCCCACGTCTGTGTCAGCGCTGAGCGAAAGTGTGGCCACTCTGTATGTGATTCGCAGCCCTGATGAAGGCACATTCGGCTCCGTGACTGTTCAGTTCACCATCACCGATGCCAACGGCAGTTTAGCAGAGGGCGATTTGATGCCAGCTCAGGGGTTTGTGGTGCTGGAGGATGGAGTTAGATTTAAGGTGAGGGAAAGCTGTTTTTGCTGACTAAGAGCATTTATAAAGAGCTGAGGACATTAGGAGCAAATTTTATTGCCTTTTGCTTTGGGGTTAAAGCTTTAAAATACTCTATAGCTCACATTAATAACCAGTGTTTCAAAAGCTAGTAAAAGTTTTTTGTTTGGCACAGCATATACTCTGTTTTTTGTCTCATCCTCGTCTCGTCTCCGTTGTTTCAGACGGTGGAGATCTGGGCTGTTCTGGACGCCGAGCCTGAAGCAAATGAAACCTTCACAGTGACTCTGTCCAGCCCAACAGGAGGTGCACGGCTGGGAGACCGGCTCCAAACTCTCATTACCGTCCTGGAGAACTTGGCTCCATCTGGCTTGTTCCGCATTGGACCTACTATTAACAGGTCTAAATATAGCTGCAGCAAAAGGATCAGAAACTTTGAATATCATAAACACTTGCAGGATATAATTTCATGTGCACATGTGGCTGCAAAAGTGCATGCGAATACACAAAGGCAAACGCAACAAAAATCATTCCCAAACATGTTTATGTAGTTTGATTTTTTTAAATGTTTGATTTATTTACAGAACCAACACAGAAGTGGTTGCTGATGAAGGTGGAAAACCGGTCTTCCTCACAGTGTCGCGCAGTAACGGTCTTGAGTCATCCGTCAGTGTTGAGTGGGAGACGCAGTCAGACACAGCTGTTGCCTCTGGTGAGACCAATAAATGTTTTAATATAAAGCCACTCTGTTTTTCTTGTCTCTGTCATTCCTTTTATCCCTCTTTTCTTTGAAGAAGCAATTAAATTAAGATTTCTTTCTCTTCCAGAGGGTCACCTCCCAGTGATGGGTGTGTACCAGAGCTTTGAAGACAACCCCACCTCTGCTTGGTGCTCCCTTCCTGAAGGGCCTCCCTTCCTGGCTGTGAGGCTGGACAGGAGGCCCATCGTTGGATCCTCTCACACCTTGGCCACCTTGTACCGCTGGCAGGGTGTTTTTGTGGCCGTAGAGGTAGGCTGGTAACAGCATTGTAAGCATATTTAACTGAGAGTAAATAACAATCAGCTAATCAACAGGTAAATAAATAATACGCATGAAAATCCCTCCATCTTTGGGTTGTTTCAGTCTGTTAGGATTCAGGAGCCCAGCTCTTGTGTCGGGTTTGCAGTAAATGGTTCTACATACATTGGCATCACACACAGTGGACCTCCTTTCTCTCCTGCTGCCAACCTGAGCATCTTCAAACTGCAGAAGGACCTCAATGTCACACTGGTAAGTAAATGTTGCATAAACTCAATCATTATACAACATTACTATGTACATCACTACAATACTGTTACACTGTGACATTGTCTTGTATTATTTTTATTTGATTTTCTTTAGGAACAAACCTTAGGTGTTGAAGCTCTGGATGTGAAGCACTTCTCCTCAGATGGTAGAGATTATTTGGTAGCATCAAGTCAGGTAAGGATGACTGATGAATCTTTAATTGATCACTAAAAACTGACAAAAACTTCACTCTGGAGGAATTTCAAGCCTTATATGACAGAACTCAAGTTTTGTTATTCTGATTTGTTTCATCCCACAGGTTTTCGTCTGGACTGGAGGCTCCTTCACCCTCCTCCAGACTCTCGACTTCGAACAGGACATCCTCAGCGTGACTCCATTCACTCGGGCTGCCGTTCTCTACCTGCTGGTGTGCACAGACAGACGGACGGCCAGTTGCCTCCTGCTTCAATGGATCAGTGGGCGATTTCAGGACCCACAGCCTCTCCAACTCACCGGCAGAGCCATTCAGGTGGAGACAATCAACACGAGAGCGGAGGAAACCCTCCTGTTGGTCGTTACTGAAGGTGACCTGTCTTTCTTTAACAGATGTTTTTTATGTTTTAAAAAAACTACTGCACAGCCAGTCTCTTTGTGTTAGAACATAAGAAAACTGATGAGTCAAGCTAAACTGTTTAATTTCAACTTTATTTGCATGTTTTTTTTTTTTAAAGACTGTGGTGCAGGGATTACAGATATAAAAACAGCCTGGAATGGGAGGCAAGTGCAATTAGTCTACAATATGTTTGGAGGGTGGTTGTGTTTTTTGCAATAATGAGATGCTGTTTTCTGCGGTTGTACTCTCTGGTGGATTTTTTTTTTTAGCGGTTAGATGTCGGTTAAGGCAGAACAAACAAATCGGTGATACTTTAGAAGGCACACAGAAACTATGTGTCTGTAAAGAAAAGGCAGCCTTGTTATGTGGTCTCAACTAAAATGACAAAATTCACAACGTAGGCCGGATCATGTATTTATACCACGCTCGGTATATTTTGATGAGACATAATCCCCATGAGTCTGCAAAAGCAGCTCGTTTTCTTGGTTCAGACCTGTTGTGGGTTTACGGGAAAGGCCTCAGTGTGGAGCGGAGCAGAGCCACCGAGGGACTCGGAGGTTGTAATTTGTCAGTCTTGGGTGTGTCAGTCAGACCAGTCTCTTACTTTACATAAACATGCTATTCTAGTGTGAAGGAGCCTTAATCTGTGTGTGTGTGTTTCTGCGGACTCCTGCATCTCCAGGTCTCTCCTCGTCCTGTGAGGTGTTACAGTGGCGTTCAGGACAGACTGCGCCACAGCTTTACCAATCCATCCCTCACCCGGGCCTCACCTCGGTTCACCCCTTCACCGCTCCCTCTGGGATCAGTAAGCACAAGTGTCATAAGCTCGCTTTGTTTGTAAAGACAGCTTTTTGTTTCCAGTGGGGTTTGTCTGTTGTGCTATTTTCGATCAGTTAACCAGATCAAAACTTTTTTTTTTTTGTTCTCAAAGCTTATGTCTTGCTGGCTGGAAGAAATGGCTCATCGCTCTACTCCTGGAGGTCTGATGTCAACCTGCTTGCCATGGTCCTGAGGGTCCCTCCGGCCATTAGCTTCCACTCCATCATGGTCCCTTCCCTCAACACCACCAAGACACTGCTGGCTTCTGCTGAGGAGAAAAGCTCCACTATTTATGAGTTCACTTCTGTCTCTAATCAGTCTGATTTCATACCCAGGTACACAAACTCACAGTCACACACAGGCTAAAACTGCACTGAAAGACAAAAGTAAACGAATCATGTTATTTTTTCCTCTCTATCCTCACGTTCAGTTTTGGGGAGTTGCACTTTGCACCAGGTGACAGCGAGCTGGAGATAGCGGTGAACATCATAGATGACGATACCCCCGAGGAGCAGGAGTTCTTCCACATCAGCCTGAAGAATCCAAAGGGAGGGGCTGAGATCGGATTTGGAGGTCAGGTGACTGTCATTGTACCAACCAACGACGACGCCCACGGAGTCATCGGCTTTGCTACGGTGAGCAGAAAGACCGTTTGATTGTGGACCGCTTTAGTTCATTTTGTGAAGAAGTCGTCATGTTACTGTTGATTTGTATGCACACTTTATAATATGTACTTTTATGGGCTCAGCCTTTAGTGATTTCATATGTAGTGATTTCTTTTAACAGTACATTATTTACCATTCGTTATTCATTATTTCTGACAATTTTCCAACTTATTTTTTCAGTTTCTTCTTGTCCTTGTTTATAGCTGTATTTTGTGCAAACACAGAAAGCATTGTAAAACCAAAGAATATAGCAACTTAAGTTATTGTACAATAGAAATATATTCACTTTGTCTGTCCACAGAATTCTCTATCTATGGAAGTAGAGGAGATGGAGCAAAGTAACCAGATTTCTCTGAGTGTGGAGAGGAAAAGAGGGACTTTTGGCAGACTGACTGTTCACTGGGCTGCAAATGGCAGTCTGACAGACATTTACCCAACTTCAGGAGTGGTGAGTGAAGCCTCATGTTTTCCATATCAGACATATTCCTGCATGTATTAACAGCATGTTTGACAGTGAAATTGTCATCAAAAGAAGCATAAAAATACTTTTAAGGAATCAGCTTAAACTTTGTGTTGTATCTTAGGTGACGTTTTCAGAGGGCCAGACGTTGTCCATCATCTCACTGACTGTGATAGCCGATGGCGTCCCCGAGCTGAGAGAGAGCGTCACCATCACTCTCATGGACGTCACCACTGTGGGGCTGCAGGACCTGCGACAGGCTGCAATCATCGACAAGGAGCGAGCTCAAGCTCTGCTCACCATTCTGCCGAACGGTTCTCCCTACGGGGTGATTGGATGGCATCTGGACTCCCAGTTTACACTAACACAAGAACCAGAGAGTAAGAATTTATTTTGCAGCGAATGAGAGAATATTTGGAAATAACTGACTGTTTTTACTGGATCACAGTGCAAAGGACTCTTTTTTGCTGTCTTAAGTTAATATCATGGTTAACCTTTATCTTTGATACGGAAACATTTGCTCTGAGTTAAGCTGGTTGCTTAATGTTGCTCGTACTTTTTGAGGTTTTATGAGGTTTCTTAAGAGGCTATTACGGTAATCACACAGTGAGATTTACTGAAAAAGAGATCTGAAGCGATTTCCAGTATGTGAGGTCATTAAGGATTTGTCTTAATCTGTGTACTAGAGGCCGTCCAAGACGAAGAGAAGTAGAGCAACATAACAAAATACTAGCTTTCACATGTCGTTTATAGTAAATGTGAGGACTTTTTGGCTTATTGAGGTTGCTGTTTCTATCTTCCATGACATGACAGTTCATGACACCTCACTTTTCTCCCAACCCACAGGGATTCCAGTCAACGTGACTCTGTCTATAGTGAGGGAGCAGGGCTCTTCAGGCGAGGTGGAAATCTATTACCAGACCAGGCCGGCCCTGTACCAGCCCCTGTCCAATCAGGCCACTGCGGGACAGGACTACACCCCCAGAGACGGCAGCATCGTCATGATGGATGGAGCTGCTGTGGCTCTCGTCAGCATCACAATCCTGCCAGTAAGAAGAGCTTTGGATGAAACAGATGTTCATGAAATCTGTGTAAACAAAGGAGAAAATGTTACAATAGAAGTTGTGTTTAGCTTTATTGGCTAATCATGTAAAATTAGGAAACATAGGAAAGAATAGACAGATACAGGCTCAAAATGCACTAAAGCACTCATCTTCCAGTGACATTAAAAATAAAAGATTTTTCTCAGCCACGATTTTAATCTTTCCATCCTTCATCTCACACCTCCCACACTTACGCCCACTCTGACTGCTCATGCAGATTGTCACCTGTTTCTTGCCTTCAGGATGTAACAAACACTGTAAGCAGCCGTGTAGCTTTTTAAATGCCATTTGCAGCCAAATCAAAGTTAGATAAATCCAACATTTCCTCTCCTAATCTCTTTTTTCTGTTCCTCTTCTCTCAGTCTTTCTTACCTTAAAAAGATTACTGCTTTTTTGCACATATAACAGCACTTTTCTGACAAAGCTTCTGATCAAATTCATGAATGTGTTCGTAAGATAAAAAGAGAGCAACTGGTCATATATTTACATGTGTGTTTCCATTACTCAGTGTGTATGCATATGTGTGTTTTCTAAGGACGACATCCCAGAGCTGGCAGAGAGTTTTCTGGTAAATATCACCAGTGTGGAGCTTGTTCGAGGGTCAGCTGGAGCAGGGCAGCCCAGTTTGAAGAGGCCTGGTATGGAAGTAGCAGAGGTCACCATCCAGGAGAACGACGACCCTCGAGGGATTCTGCAGTTCAATGTTTCTGAGGTGAGCACACGTTCATCTCTGGGTTTATGACTTGGAAATCTAACTTGTTATGAACTTTGTAAACCTCTTATTTGGCATCATCAAAATTTCTCCAGGAAAAACTCTTCAGCTGATGCAATAGTTGAACATCAAAAAGACTAAATGTAAATAAATAGTTGACTAATAATACTCAACCCCAAATGAACATTATTCTATGAACATCTTGTCCAGGATATGTCTGGAATCGTGCTGGCGTATGAGATCCCACCACCAGATAACATCCTCCATCTTCCAGTGGTGCGACTGGCTGGTACTGCTGGGAGACTGGTCGTCTACTGGGAGGCTGAGCCAATCACTGCTGATCCTAATGATTTCAACCCCACATCTGGGAACATCACTTTTCAAGACGGGCAGGTAAATGGATCAATTTAAAAATGAACCCACTTTTATTATCACAACATTGCTATGATGTAAAACTTTCACCAGGACGTCATGGGATTTAGTTTGTGCTTCTTTAATTTTTTTTTTAGAGAGAGGCCATGATTGCCATCACCATCTTGGATGACGACCAGGTGGAGACTTCTGAGACCTTTAGAGTAAATTTGCTGCGTGTGATTGGTGGTGCCCGACTGGGAGAAGTGACGTCTGTAACTATCAGCATTCCACCCAATGACTCGCCTCTTGGACGATTCGGATTTCAGGACCTGGAAGTGAGTCTGAATTACTCATACTTAAGGCAATATTCCTTCATCAACAAACCTACTTTCTGCTCATTACCCACTAGATGAAGATAATTGTTGACACTATCTGAAATCCTTCTAAAAACACATTAATCCTTAACTTATATATAACTACCTACACTATAGAGAAAGATTCAGCCAAATAAGTTTTCTAATAACACAAATAATCATCCCACTCATTACCCTTCTAGCTGACTGTCAGTGAGCCAGAGTTTGCTAATGATCCTGCCGCTGTGGCGACATTAGCAGTGCTGCGTAGTGCAGGAGGCGAAGGTGCAGTGACACTTAGATGGCAGCTGGAGGACCAGGCTGCAGATGACCTTTCACCCTTCAATGGAACTCTTGTCTTCACTGAGGTGCAGTATGAAAGCGGTGGCATCGCTGACCCACCACATAATACTCACAGTACTCGCTGTTTAACTGTATTTACTGCATAGTATTTTGCAGGTTTCTTCATCAGGTCTCTTATGTTTTCCAAACTTTCCAGACTGAGTCTATGAAGACGTTTGTGATCAGAGCTCTGGCCGACACTTTGCTGGAAGGAGATGAGCATTTCACTGTCCAGCTGTTTCCTGCTGAGAGTGGAGCTGTCGTTGACCCCTTAAATGGTAGGTATTTATGCAAATAGTCACACCACCAATGCATCAGTGGATGAAAAAATGTACAGTAAAATTGTGTTTCTTAGATGCATTGATCATAATTCATCTTTCTTATTCGTCTCTATGACCCTGGTCTGTCTGTTTTCCGCTCCAGGCATGGCCACCATCACTATCAGGGCAGACAAGGCCGCCCTGGGAATTGTTGGAATAGCAGAATCCTCCAGGAACATCCTCATTGGAGAACCTCTGGGAGATTACAATGGTAGTGCTGTGATCAGGTGAGATAAACTTCAAACTGCACCAATAATTTAGGAAGACAAGTAAAAGCTTTAAATTTTGTTACCTCCAGTTATTAATGTGAAACTCTTTGTGTGTCCCAGTCTTGTGCGAGGGCCAGGTGTGTTTGGAGAGGTCCAGGTGAATTGGAACATCACTCCAGCTGCAGTTTCTGAGTTTGAAACGATCTCTGGCACTGTGACTTTGAGAGACAGACAGTCTCTTGCCACCATTATTCTGCAGGTACTGAGTTCACTGAAAAAGATAGGTATCGTCTGTATCAATGCATCATAATAATGCCTCTCTGGGTGCTTTTAATGTATCATAATTATCCTTGCTGTCAGGCTTTGGATGATGAACTCCCTGAGGAGCACCAGGAGTACCAGCTTACACTGACCTCTGCCACCTCTGGACTGGAGATCAGTCCTACAGCCAAGCAGGCCAAGGTTGTCATGGCAGCCAGCGACAACCCATACGGCCTGTTCTCCTTCACCCAACACCAGATCAGGGCGACTGAGGAGGAGGGAATGGTGAGGTCAACAAAATGAGACCATAGAAATGTAATTCTGCTGTATGATGGAGCAGGTTCATGAACAAATGAGGCTGCGTACAAAGAGTTACTTGCTATTGTCTTATTGTAAACCTTAACACACAGATATGTAATTATCTTTCTCCACCGCAGGTGAATGTGACAATAAATCGCTCCTCGGGCAGTCTGGGCAGCGTGTGGTTGACCTACCAGACCTCAGGCAACACAGCGGTCAGTGGTGTGGACTTTGCTCCGGCTTCAGGACGACTTCTCTTCGCTCCAGGCCAGACGTCAAAGCAAATCACACTGCAGATCCAGGATGACAGTCTTCCAGAGGGGCCTGAGATGTTCCTTCTAAACATCACCAAAGTGGAGTTAGTCAATGTCAGGTAAAGGAACTTAACAAAAGAATAACTGCTTTATTTCCAGACTGTTTAACAGTATAATATCTTCAGTAGGCGGTGTGTTTATTTACAAAAAAAATGTTACAAATGAGACTGAATTTTAATAGACATTCATTAAATAAATAGTCACTGCAGAGCTTTAGTTTAATCAAAATACTGTTTTAATGCGACTGTAAAAGATTTCTTGTCAGTCATTCTTTATTCTTTGTCTCCCTCTGGTGGTCAGTGGTGTGGACTACACAGTGAGAGAGTCGGATCTCCAGCAGGACCAGCCTCCAGCTGTAGGTAACATCTCCTCTCTTGTTGTGGTCATAGTGAAGAATGACAACGTTGAAGGAATCCTGGAGTTCAGGCAGGACTACATCAACATTTCAGGTGAGAGCTGAAACTAAGGAAATTTGAAGCTGTGTAAATATATAGTTTTAAATTTGCTATGACACCATATAAATAATATAATACACATTAAAACATTATCTGTTTTCATCAACCTTTCTCTCTTCCAGTTGAGGAGGATGTGGGCTTTGTGTTGATCCCAGTGGAGAGGCGAGTGGGCTCATATGGTCAAGTTTCAGCTCAGTTCATTTCCAGAGGCCTGAGTGCGACGCCGGGACTGGACTACATCCTGAGTAATGGATCGCTGATGTTTGACCACGGCCAGAATACAAGCCACATCAATGTCACTATCATAGATGACCTGGACAGGTGAGAGGAGACATTAAAAATTGATAAAAAAAAATAAATCTTCAACTTTAGGAAGCTGCATCAACGTATCTGAACTTAAAAGACACTGAGCACTGAGTTAAACTGCAGAGAGGAAAAAAAAAAACTTGAATTGCAGACAATAATGATTTAAAAACAAAATGTAATTCCACAATTTTACTCTGTAATTACCCCCCCGCCCCCCCCTCCCTAGTGAATATGCAGAGATGTTTGAGGTCCTGCTGGTTGGAGCCACAGGGGGAGCAGTTCTGGGCTCTCAACAGGTTGCCAGGGTAACCATCGCCAAGAGTGACTCTCCGAGCGGAGTGGTCCGCTTCCTGAACGAGAGCCTAATCACCGTGGTCAACCCGAACTCCACTCTCAAACTCGGTCTCGTTTTGGAGAGAGCCGGAGGCCTCGTGGGCAACGCGACGGTGCGAGCAACAAAAGCTCCATTGTTCTTCCAGCAATTGTTGCCTGCAGTTAAGTTTTTTTTTTTTTTTTGTCATCGACGCCAACATAACTCAAACTTGTTTTTGCCTTTTGACAGGTTGCTTGGCTCATCCGTGGCCCCAACAGCAGAGAGGTCCTCCCTCCATTCAATACAGACATCAGAGAGCCTGTGAACGGGTCCTTCTTCTTCAGGGATGGAGAGGAAGGGACTCGCTCGATAGAGCTGAGGATTCTCCCCCACGGGGAGGTGGAGGTGGAGGAGACGTTCGTCATAGAGCTCAGCGTTGAGTCTGGAGAGCTGGATGTTGATCCTCAGGCTGGTTCCATAACACTGAAGGTGCGTCATTGTTTCAGGCCTGCGAGGTTGATTTCACCATCATCAATCACAGAAGATTGTTGAACAGAGTTTATTACAATGATGGGATTCAGTCCTCAGCAGCTGATTCTCTCTGAATGTGGTTTTATCTCACAGATAGAGAAGTTTGGTGACCCAAACGGTATAGTCCAGTTCACTGAGGATGCTCTCAGAGCACGTGTCTACAATGAATCAACAGAAGCAGAAGGCCCACTTAACATTTCCCTGCCAATCACACGCAGAGAGGGTGCCATGGGTAACATCACGGTAAGATTACATCAGTATACATCTATTATTTATCAATGAAATCCAGTATTTATGTCTGAACTGGCTCAGTTTAATCATTGCGGCCACTTGTAAAGCGTTTGAAAACCCATGCTTCCTCTCACTTTTCAGGTGCACTGGCAGATTCAGAGTGACTCAGACACAGCAGGTGACTTCTCAGCCTTATCTGGCTCAGTGATCATCCTGGAAGGCCAAAGAGAGGCAGAGATTGTCCTCAGTCTGATGCCAGATGCAGTGCCAGAGCTGGAGGAGCTCTACACCGTCCAGCTCACAGCTGTGGAGGGGGGAGCTACGCTGGATGCCAGGCCAAACTTCATCAAAACCCACATCAGGTTTGTAATGATTCTTCTGACTTTCAGGGAAAAAAAACATCAAAGATTGATTTAACTTCAACCTGTATCTTCCTGTTACAACCTCAGGGTTCCTGCCAACGATGAGCCTCATGGGCTCTTCACCCTGAACCCTGAGCAGCAGTCCATCATGGTGGTGGGGTCGGGGTCTGAGGTCACCAGAGCTCTGGTTATGAATGTGACAAGGCTTGCTGGGCTGTTCGGCAACGCTACTGTTGGCTACAGGATCAGTGGAGGAATCGATGAGGTGATGGACATCGGGGAGATACTGGGAGGACAAGCTGAAGGGACGCTGCTCTTAAGAGAGGGACAGGCCTTCGGTACCATCTCTGTGCCCATCAGCAGCCAGGTGAGGATGAGCACACCTGTGCATGTGCTCAGAAAGTTAAGACTTAAAAAAATAAAATGCTATAACTTATGATGTTTCACGCCTGCATAAAGCTCTTGTTGGTTTCTCTGTGTTTCTCTGTAGGTGTTTCTGTCGGTGGGTGAGAGCTTCACAGCAGAGCTGACTGATGTTAGACTAGTCAGTCCCGTCCTCGGCTCACCTCCTCGCCTCCTTCATGAGGCCAGCGTTGCTACGGTGACTGTGCCTGAAGAAGCAGCCAGCTCAGAGGTGAGTTGGTCTTTTGTTTGTTGATAAACTGTATAAAGGAAACCTGTCAGTGATTTATTTCTCTTTATTGTTTTAATGATAAAGGAGGAAGCGAGATAACAGCATTATTAACCGTCTGCTCTCATGTTTGTCGTGCAGGTGGGCTTTGCCTCTGTGGCTCTACAGGTTTCCAGTATAGACACTGGGACATGTGAAGCCAGAGTGACACGATCGGGGCTGTTTGGGGACGTCAGGGTGCAGTGGAGAGCAGGGTATCCTTCAGGACAGGATCCACCTGGGTTCAGTCAGGGGTCTATCACCCCAAACTCAGGTAAAACACCTCATTCAAAGCAGTTCATCCTCACGTGACCACAATTCACCTCCACTTTTCAAAATTTTTAACGTTTCTTTGATTATTATGTGTGAATCATTTAGTTAATCCTGTACAGCAGTGAATGAATTGAAGTTAGCAGTCAATGAATGAAGCTATCCACAAAGAATAAACTTATTTTTCTGTAGACCAAAAAACTCATAATTTCATGTTCAGGCCGAGACAAAAAGCCAACATCCACCACAGTCAGCATGTTTTAACTATTTATATGAAAAATATATTAGCATGAAAAACCCACTGAGATGAACCATCGTGTTTTTAGGGGGTTTTCCAACATTAGTGTGAAAAAAAACTAAATCCTTATATAATGATGTAAAATGACACGCTCGTTTTTTCGTATCCAGGCTCAGTGACTCTGGCTCATGGAGAGAGGACTCAAGTCATACGGCTGACAGCTGTTGCTGACACATCTGAGCCATCTTCTTATGCCATACACCTCACTGCTGCCACCTCCAGCATTTCTGCAGCCAGTAACGTCAGGCTCAGGTAAAGATTTTCTAATGATCTGAAGATAAGAGGAGTAGATACATGCTAAAGGGATGGTGTGGTTTTCCTTTTTATCTTGGAAATCTGCAACATGCTCTTGAAACACACAAAATCATTTATCATAATTTCATTAGCTTGGTTTAAAGTTAAGCGGAGTATTTTTAATTGTATTAAATATTCTCCCTCTGTCCAGGGCGACGTGGTACGATTATTTCATGCAGAGCAGGAGAAGTTCCTCACGTGTGATGATCACAGGAAAAAACAGTACGTTTTCCTCCGCACTACTGGACGCCAGTCAGCTACCTCGGCAACCAGCAGCAAAGCCCTGTGGGAGATAGAGGTCAGGACGAGTATTTTAAGAGTTTACTTTGCTGTTGTGGTGGTACGTTCTTTATGTTGTTAAGATGTAGTGTGGTTGTTCTCTGTTTGCCTGTAGTAAAAACAAAGGAAATATTAATTACACAGCAATATTGTGTAATTCAACTGTCAGCACCTCTTGAATAAATTGTCTTCACTGGTGCAACATGTAATTGATGTGTGTTTTGGTATCAGGTGGTGCAGCATGATCCATGTCGAGGGGGGGCAGGTTACTGGAACAGCCTGTTCAGGTTCAAACACCTGGCCACTGGACACTACCTGGCTGCAGAGGTCTATGGGTTACACACACACACATGCAGTTTTTCATAAATATTACCTCTGTAGCAAAACACTGTGCAGCGCTCTGCTGTTACAACAACAACTACTTCAAAAAAGTTGGGATGCAGTGAATTTAACCCATCATTGCTTTCTGAATGACCGAGGATGTGAAAACATGTTGCCAGTATCAAACTCAGAATAGGAATATATTTACAAAACTATATGCAGTTGAAGAGGTCAAAAGATAAATATATTGTCTTTGCACTGCAAAGGTTTTTGAAAACACATGTTTTTTTTTTAACCATGTTCTACCAAACTTTTTTTAAGTATTACTATAGAGCCATTTGAGAGGTGTTTCTGTTATTTAGAACTGCGCAGCAGCCATTATGGCCATGAAGTCATATCTTCAGTTGTAGAATTTATTTTAACTGATGAAGCTCTTTGTGTTTTTCCAGGTGAATCCAGAGTATGAAGAGGAGTGTCTGGAGTCCCGCTCCTCGGTAAGGAAGCTACACACACAGAGTGGAGCGGAGTGTTTAGAGTTGATAACACTAATACATCAGCTATCACTAATGTATTGTCGTTATTAAAAATGGGCCCATCATTGTTCAATGGTTATGCAGCTTAACTTGATGAAATATTGTGGCACAGGAAAGTACTTGTTTCTGATTGCTTGCTTAAGTTTAAGTTGTACAGTATATCAGAATATGATGTTTAAAATATTTAACTTCCATTAAACAGCCAGTTTACTCACTGTTGAAACTCATCCGGCCCAAATGAAACTGCCTACAATCAAACTCACAGATAAACAAAAACAACAACATAACAGCTTTAATGTTCTTTGAAGAGACTACAATGTTTTTTGCACAGTGAGATTGTAATACACATCAGACACCAGCAGGTGGCGTCCGTTCACTGTGAATGAATCTTTCTACATGTGTTGGCGCTTCAGTTCCCTGTAACTGACTGATCACATCTGTTTACCAGAGAGTGAGTCAGCTCATAGCAAGTCTGCTCAAGATTCATTTATTTAATGATTGTACAACAGGGTTGTATAACGAGGTGAAATCTGTGAAAGACCCTCTATGCTAAATACAAAAACAAAAAGTTAATAAATCAAACAAAAAGATAAATAAGTAATTTAAAAAATTAACTATTTAAAATAAAATTATAATTATAAACTGGGTTCAATTCTTTGCCTCTACAGTTAAAAAAAAAAACTTAAAATTATACTCAGGAAAGCTGAAGTATCGCTGATGTCTGGGGCAAATAAAATAGTCTCCAATTTAATGAGAACTAGTTTTAATCACTGTTGAGTCCTATTGAACCTGGATCAAACTAAATTGACCAAGATATTTAATTTATTGTGCCAGATCTCAAAATCTAGTTAAAGTTCTGACTGATTTGATAAAGTTGTTAAGTCTTGAGGCTTTTCTATTCACCATTATTACCTTATTGAATCAAGACTGACATTTCATTGAAAAATTCAACTTATTTTGAACAAAATATAGTTGTTCTTTTTAGGAAGGAGGACTTTGATCGGTAACCAGCCGATGTGCTTCATTTCATTTCCTCTGTCTTAAAAACCCTGAAAATCTTCCCATAGCAATAACTTTCCACTTAAACTCCCGGCATTCATTCAACACAGTCATGGCAGATAATGTCAGTACCAATCTGTGTGTGCTTTTTAGGATTTTTTTGATTTCATGCTGGCAATTTCTCGTTCTTTGTTTGGGCTTGTCCCTCCAGCTCGACTCGGAGCAGGAAGCTTTACGAGCCCGTTTGAGAAATGTCCAGGACAAAGTCATGTACACCCTCGTGTCTGTGCCCGACGGGAATGACATCTCCTCCATATTTGAGCTCGACCCAACCACACTGAGAGGGGGAGACTCCCTGGTACCCAGGTAGGCTGTAGAGCTAAGAGGGTGAAGTGTTACCGACCTGCTCAGGCCTGTGATCCATTTCCTGGTCTGTCACTCTTTCCACTGAAAAACCAAACCGTAGAAACATTACAAGTAGGGGACTTCCATTGTATATTAAGTCAACTTTATGCTTCTAAAACCATAAACCATGGAAAGAGTGTGTGTGTGCTGTTGTAAGAAAATGTGTGACTTGCTGTTACTCACAGTTTTTACTTATAAAAAAAAAATTTACACACTGAAGATTTTATCATGTTCCTGGTTGGACCGTGAAGTGCGTGTGAGCTGATGTGTTCGTGCTTGTTTGCAGCAAAGATGGATTTCTTTTTACATCTGTGACTAATTTAACAGTGTGCGTGTTTGACGCAGATTACTTCTCAAGAAACGCTTTGCCTTCACTCGCAATAGTTTAAAGGAGGGAAAAAAAGCGGCTGTGACGTATTTATGTGAACACCTTGGTCTTGCTGGAGCTCGATGTAAAATCTGTGCATCTCGTGTTTCTGAAAGCAGTAAGGTGATCGGCACTGACGCAGCACGTGACTGTCTAAAAAAATTTCACAGCCCTGTTTTTTTTTTTTCTTTTCAAGGTTAAGGTTCGGCGGGGGGGTTGCATAAAAAACTTAAGTTTCATATGAGAATTTTAGTTTGTTTTTTCCATCTTCACTTGCAGATATTGAACAAAAATAAACACAAGTCTTTATAGTTTCACACCTTAGCAGCGTATCTGGCCTTTGATACGTTAACACCTTTAAGACACACATTTAAAGAGAGCAAATCACAAATGGAATTAAGACTTCAATTAAAGCCGAAGAAATTTCATCTTTAGTTAGAAGATAATCCAAATTCAAGCATGTCTGGACACAGGAAAAATATTTAGATTTAAGGCACACTGTAAAAAGGCCCTGCAACATGTCTGTAGAAAATTGTCTTCTAGAGGGGGCCATATGAAGTTTACTCTGCTAAAATGGCTTTTAGAGAACTGTTTCCATTGTTTTCTCCAGTGTAAGGGCACTATAGACTTCACCTTAGAGGATTTTTTACCACTAAAAGTGTATCCTGGATGACATTTTATCATGTTTTCATCCTTTGAAAGGTACCCTGCATTGCACTTTATCATGTTTTCTTCTCCAAAAAGTGAAAATAATCACATTTTCTTCTTCATTGTTTCTATGTGTTTTGCACTACCTTTTGGAATTTCCATGAATTTGCATATTTCTATGTATATTTCTGTAACAACAAAGAAAATGAACACTGTTTTGTGTTCGATGTATTGGCAGGATTGGCAGTCTTTGATTTAGGAGGCTTTCATTCAAAATATTTCCTTTTCAAGTGCCAGTATGAACAAAATATTTATGCACCAAAAATGTTATGCAGTCATAAATGAAAGTGTGCCACTGTGTTTTTCAGGAACTCATACGTGCGCCTCCGACACCTGTGCACAAACACGTGGGTTCACAGCACCAACCAACCGATTGACAAGGAGGAGGAAAAACCTGTCATGCTGAGTGTGAGTGACAGTTCATGTGCACTTTGTCACAGTATGTCACCGGTAAACTGTCAGAGATTTTTTTTCTTGACAAGACTCTGCGCGCGGTGCTGAGGTGAAATTCTGTCTGGTTTTATAAGACTTTATGAGTCACCAAAGGTTTACTAGAAATAAAAACTGAACCAACTGTCGTCAGCTGAAATAGCTCCTGTGCAACCTCCTCGTTCCCTGCTGTGAAGTTATAGAAGTCTTTCAAAACAGAATATTTAGTGGTTTTTGCATGTTTTTGCATGTTTTTTTTACAATAAATGTATTATTGCAGTTTGTCATGATTGGTTTGCCTCAATCTTTGGTGTAAGAGTTTAAACAAGTGAACACAGAGACCAACTCTACATCATATTGCTCTTGTTTTTCTCATTAAGATTGGCACCTCAGCACTGAAAGAGGACAAAGAGGCTTTTGCCATCGTGCCCGTCTCACCGGCTGAAGTGAGAGACCTCGACTTTGCTAATGATGCCAGTAAAGTGCTGGCCTCTATTGCTGGAAAGCTGGAAAAAGGCACCATCACACAGAATGAGAGGAGGTACAGTGTGACACGCATAGTGGTGCCAGATTGTGAATCCTTCTGATGAGACCAGGCAGCCATGTGTTGTTGCTTATTGTGTCTCTTTTTGCCTGTACAATCAGAGCGGTCACTAAGCTTCTGGAGGATCTGGTGTTCTTTGTGGTGGATATTCCCAACAATGGACAGGATGTTCTAGAGATCATGGTCAACAAACCTAACAGGGAACGACAGAAACTCATGAGAGAACAGAATATTCTCAAGCAGGTAGGGCCTCAGTGGGATGAAAGTGTCTGTACACTCCTTAAATGTCTTAAAAATGGACTTCTTTTACCTCACTGAACTCCCTTTGACCTCTCCTTCTCCTCCTCTTTTATGACTCAAAGCAGCATGTCCACCATTTGTTTTTTAAATTCAGTTTTGTAACAGTTGTCACAACCTTGTTCATGCGCCCAGATCTTCAAGCTGCTGCAGGCTCCGTTCACAGACAGCGGGGACGGACCCATGCTGCGTCTGGAGGAACTGGCCGACCAGCGTCACGCCCCCTTCAGACACATCTGCCGCCTGTGTTATCGGGTTTTGCGTCACTCTCAGCAGGACTACCGCAAGAACCAGGTACACTTTGCTTTCTGAGAAGCACCGGACATTAGCGTTTGTACCAGTTTGTGGTCGAGGTGCACTTCAGATTTCCTCAATTAAATCTAATAACAAGTGAAATGACCTTTGCTCCACAGCAACTCTGATGTGATTACCAGAACAAAAAAGGGGCCTGAATCTAAGCTTTATTGTTGAATGTCATGTGCATTTTGCAAGGGTCACCTACAGAGCCCCTTTATCCAATTTCCTGCAAATACAAATACCCAATAACCTATAGAGAGATACAAGCCATGCTATAAGAAATGCTTGTCAATGTGAAATACAACATTCCCGTTTTCTAAGAGCAGTTGATTTCTCTTAAACGCATTAGATCGCATGTGGCAGTGGTCTATTTAATTAGGATGAATAAGTAGGCATCCTGGACTGTAT